>NIVC01000875.1:0-345000 GCA_002269645.1 Macrostomum lignano | reverse complement strand
ATTGTTGTGCAGCACCGAGTTTTGTTTGCCTAAAAGTTACGCAATCAAGTATGACATTATTATTGTTCCCCCAGACTCGTATTGAACCTTGACAAATCGTCACTTTGCTGTCATCCTAATCTATTTGCGTCCCTTAAAGGGCAGCTCACAAAGGAAAGCTTAACAGATGAGAGCTTCGCTCTTTACCGCTTAGTTTGCCAGTCCCTGTTCTGTTGCTTTGTCTTTCAATTGCGAATTAGTTTTTTAAATTAAAAAACATGCATGTAATTAACAATTGTTTTGGATTGCGAAATTGGCAGATTGTGTCAAGAGATTAATATCTTTGGTAGAAACTTATTTTCTTTTTTTCTCCTTCCATCTTTTGGAACCCACTGTCTATCCCTCTGAGCGCTAATTGGCCGGCGCGAGAGTGTACTTACCTGGTAGCAGCTTTCTCTTTCTATCCTATGGGGACGGACTGTCTACCCTTCCTCGATTCTAATTGGCTGGCGCGAGGGTATACTTAGCAGCTTTCTCTTTCTATCCCATGGGAACGGACTTTCTACCCTCCTCGATTCTTATTGGCTGAGGTTGGAGTGTACTTTAATTGGTAAGATTTCTCTTTCGAACCCTTTCAACGCCCTCTCTATCCCTCCTCTATGCGAATTGGCTGGCAATTGGTGTGAACATATATTTTCTTCGCCCACTATCCCTTGCTACAATCTTGAATCGTACAAATTACCATGGGTTTTTGCCCCGAGATATAGGCATAATTTTCTGTGTTAGCACCCAATTGACAATACCTTTAAATCAAAAATGGGATAGTCCCAGATTCATTCACAAGATTGTGTAACAATCTTCGACAAAACACAAGTAGTGGATACACAGCAATCTGTCAGTTAAGTAATCGAATTAATTTTAAAATATATTTATGCGAATGATTTTGTTAATACCCATTTTGTTTCCTTCAAATCTGTCTGCCTCTTTTAAGCAGCTTTCATAGAGAAATCCACATTGTACAGCTTTATATAGTGGCCATTATAATTAGCTGCATCTGCAAGCAAATACAAAAACGTAATGATGTTAAAGTTATTTGCCGAATCAACATGCATGAGATATAATAAAGTGGAATAATCGACATTTTGTTAAATAACAATTTTTCGTTGCTTGTTCCTTAATATTGGAGTTTGTTTCTAGAGTTACTACTTTCAACACTGAGAAACAGTTGATTTATCCTAGTTGGATCATTTAGAAATTAATGAGAATGCTGTTACATAACCGTTTTGTTGAGTATAAAAGTAGAAGTCATGGACAACTCAAGCAGAATTGGGTGCAAAACTCTCGAAAATCGTGCAAAATCCTATGAAGCCCGCGTTTTTTCCTTAAACTTTAAAAGGGTAACTTACAGCAATGGCCGAACGCGTAAGTGCTTACGTGCTTATGTATTTATAAGTAAACAAATCCAAACAAAAAATTTCTAGCTACTTTACTTTCAGTATAGTAGAGAAGGAAAATATGCTAAATTATAAAAACGGAGATGTACTCGATGCTCTACTTAGTATTTTTTAATTGGAATTTGGAATCAGTCGCAGCATAGTCAGCACGTATCACATCACATCCCTGAAAAGGAAATCACAGGTAAATGTAAAAGCACTCATCAACGATTCAAGTATTAGTAAGATGAGACACATCGTTTCTTAGAATCGTTTTTGTTGAATGAGTTTCTGAGACAAATCTGGTCTATGGAGTACCTACATTGGGAACTTTGTGTACATTTTTCGGACTTTTTAGCGAAATTTTAACTAACATTTTTATTAGAATCAGATCGAAAAAGCTCATTTTTCAGTATATTCTAATGCTAAAGCTCTAGATAGTGTTCAGTAGCTTTCTGTTTGAACCATAAGCCAATTTTTAGTAACTAATTTGTAACGTTTAATTTTAAAAAATTAGAGATTCAAATATTTTTTTTTAGTTTTTGTGCAGAAGTTATAGATTAGAAAACGTGCATATTTCCAAAAAAACGGTAGCATATAGCTGCTTTTTAGTGCTTTAAAAAAAGTCTTCATGTGTAGTAAATATGCTAATTTCCATTATTCCATTTTACCATACCGGTAAAATATAAACAAAATTGAAAATATCCAGCACTTGGTCAAGAAATTAGAAGTAGCTATAGTTAAATGTTTATTAATCTATTGTATTTTTTTAGTATTTGTTGAGGCTACACGTCGGTATACTGACAATAAGTCAATAGCTATCTCTCACCGATGTGATGAAGTTTTTATCACGTGAGTTGAAAAGCAAAAAAAGAGATTAATTGCGCTATACATGTATAGTACATAAAAACAATTTTTTATTGACATTTGTTTATCGATTGTTATCGACAATCGCTTTGTTTATTTGCTTTAAATAAAACATTTTCGTTGTTTTGGACTCGTAGGCTGTGAAGCATTCGCACAAAGACTACGGTTGGACAAAGATTGGAAATATTAAAAAATTAAATGTTTAAATCAAAATTTAAATTGAAATATTCAATACATTAAAAAACTTTTTTTCAGATTGCTAATAAAACAAAACGGTGCAAAGAATTGGCAGTTCAATAAATTAACTTGGAATGTCTTTCTTCTTGCGGCACTGTAGGGACTTGTACGTTTGACAGTTAATTTTGTTGTTTCTTGTAAATAAAAATACACAAATGACTAATTATGACATAAAAACAGATATATAATGGCCCACAGACTTCGAGTACAGCTTGGAATTCCAAAGTGTTTTTGAGACAATTTTTATAATACTTTTGGGATTTCAGATACAGTTTATTGATACCCAGGCATTTTTGGAATTTGATATACCAAACGCCCGATACCAATGTCTTGGAACTTCTGAAAGCACCCATTTCTAGGGTGGCTACTAGCTTTTCAAACTACAAAAAAGCAAAATTTCTAGAAAGAATCGGGCACAGACAGAAGTAAGTTGACACGAGGACAAATAATATCGAACATCAAAGGAACTAAAATGACAATAATAAACGGACAGAAGTTATCAGAGCAGACATTGAAAGCTGAAATAAACGCCGACAAAATATCAGTATTGTTTTTCCTTTGGTATTTTTAATGCTGTCGCAACGAAATACCCCCAGACTGCCTACTTTGCTGGCAAGTAGAGAGTAGCGCTGGCGCATAACTACTCGTGTGAGTATCGGATAACTATTGTAAGTAAATTGTGACTCAACCAGGTGGGAGTGCAGCGGATTCGGCCACCGCCCGTCGAAAGTAGTCGATGAGCCGTCCGAGGCCGAGCAGGTAATTCTCGTCTGGAGCGGCTGCTGTAGCCATCGCTGCAGCTGTCGCAGCAGCAGCGGGAGTGGCGTGGGCGAAGTCCACCATTCTGACCACTACTCCGAGCTCGTCGGCTTGGGTTGGCGCCGACTCGTAGGCGATGAGCAGCGAGCTGGCGTAGAACAGGTAGATCCTCTGCTCGGTGAACCAAGCTCGCAGCTGCTCCAGCTGGCGAACTATTTCTGTCGCAACCCGACAGATTCGACTTGAGCTGCCAGCTGGCTCAAGGAACGGTAGAAACCCTTTGGCGAAGACGCCCTCCTCATTTAGCGAGCGGCCGTGCATGATGGAGTAATACCTGGCCTTCTTACCTGGCGGGAACACTTTAAAGCCTGTTATGATGAAGCCCAGCTTCTCCCGGTGCGCGTACATTGCCCTCTGTAGCAGGTGCTTGGAGGCCGGCGCACCAGGCGGGGTGGACCGGCCGCCCATCTTGCAGTCCATCACGCAGGGCCGTCGGAGACCCCGCAGCAGGTCCTCCATGCCGATGTAGAACCTGCCAGTACTTGGGTGGCGGAACAGCCCCCAGTAGCGCGGCAGGAAGGCGGCCAGACGTTCAATCAGCGGCTCCCCTGGACACTTGGACGCCACCCGGTAGAAGTCGACCTCCTGCCAGCCTTTGGGCTCGCGCTGCACCGGTTTGAAGAGAATTCCCCGGCCGTCGGAGAGGATTCTGGCCTTCTCGCCGCACAACAGGCCGTGCCCGCCCACCTGGTGAGCGTAGCTGGCCAGCCCGAGCGGCAGCGGTCGCCAACGACGCCACTGACCGCCGCAGAGCCCGCAGACTGCGCATATATCGTCAGTATTGTCGGATTCCTGATTGTTGACATCGCTGAAGCCACCGATGCTGCTGCAGCAGCCGCCACCACCGACGCCCTCACCGCCGACGCCGCTAATTCTTTCGCCAAGGCTGCTGCATCGATCTTTTTCGACATCCTCGGACTGTTTCTGACGGCTGCCGTTGCGCTGGTGGCGAAGTTGTCGCAGATTTCGATGGCAACTATGACCGTGGTGGCTGTGGCGGCGGCGGAGGCCGCTGCAGCAGCAGTGGAACAGCTCGAAGAGCGGCAGCGTTTCGGTAGCAGCGGCTGGCCGCCTGCTGCGACACTGCGACGGTTCAACAACGGGATGAATTTTGTAGCAAATTCGAAGACAGACGCGAAGACAGAAACCAGGTCCAGGTAAAATGGAGCTGAAGATTTTTTCAGAGCTCAGCGCTCACTCAGCCCCACCAGTGCCGCTTTGGACCAGCACTGGTCTACCGAGACGGCGAGCAGCAGAAATTAAGAGAGAGAGAGAGAGAGAGAGAGAGAGAGAGAGAGAGAGAGAGAGAGACGGGAGAGGAGGGAAACTGCAGAGAAAAAAAGCATTTTTTGTTCGTTGCACGCCGCTCCGATCTGGAGTCAAAATCTGCCCAGCCAGACCCTACGCCGCGCTTTCGTCCTTCCCTTCTACCTAAGCAGAGCTTGGCAGGTAGCTCCGGCCCCTACTCCTCACCACCTCCCCCTGATTCCCTTCTCCATTTCTATCCTGAGTTACAACAAGCTCTATGCAATCGTAGACCGCGCTAGATTGCAGCTGCTTGAGGGTGGACCGACCATAAATCCTACTCCCCCATCCCGCAAATGAAATGTACGGACTCTGTATGCTGCCTCGGAGAGAGGGATAGAGATTATCACCGCTCCCCCCCCCAGCTGCAACGCCCGCCTCTCGGTCGCCTCATCCCCGGTACATCCACCTGTGATTTAGCTCGATGCGAGTCAGTCGTCGGTCACCAATGACAACCTACCAGCTGTTCCGCTAGTTTGTCTACTCCTGAGCTCAACGCTTACGCGCCTGTCTCTGGATTCGGAGCGACTGTGTTTATAATGAAACCGTAGACTAGATTTTCTCCTCTGTCTGCAAAGCGCCAAAACGAGGCAAGATTAGAGGAGGCGAAGTGGCGAGGAAGGCCTGAGCCTGAGGGTAGATAACACTGTGCAAATGAAAAGCGCATGGAGGCATACAGGCAGATGCGGGTAGTTAGCGGATGCTGGGTGCACGAGCAGGAAGAATTGCAAAAAGAGACCGAACTAATCTGGGCTGATTGTAGATTTCAACATCTTCATTTTGTTCTTCTCTGTAGCGTCTACAGCTGCAGTCATTTCTCGAAATTAAATTTTTTTTCTGTCTTTCTTAATCCCGAGACTTAAAAGCCCCTTCTGTTTCCCAACGCCTCGCCTTTAAGCCTCAGCCTCTCCAGACAATCAAATCAGACAGGACTGCTCACGTTTCAACGCGTTGGCGCAAGAGCACAAGCTACAAGGAGACAAAGCTATATTGAAACAAGATGGCAGGAGTTGGGTGGCAGAGTTGTAGAGCGCCCGACTAGCAGTAGAGAGAGAGATCAACCCCCAAAGCACAGAGTGTGCACATGCGCACTGCTTGGTCGATGAGAGTTATCAAAATGCGTCTCAAAATTATTGTGAACTCACATCAAGCGATGAAGACTTCAGCTCGTTGGGCCAGCATCTGCCGCCGACACTCCATCAGACTCGACTCGACTCGAGAAGAGTCCAGGATTCGATGTCTGGGCCTCTGGTCGAACTTAGTCTGCTTGGGTATTCCGACTACGGGCCTTCTAGAATCCACCGACACAGGCCCCCTACAGAGTCTCAAAGACTTAATCTTACTTGAAAAAGCTGCAGATAATTTTTGAGGTAGTTTGAGCCATAGACAATGTTATAAGAATTCTTGGACTTTAGGTTAGGGAATAATTACTTCCTAGTTATTTTGATTTTTTGAAATTTTCATTGAATTTTCGTTTTAAACATATGTTTAATGAGATAAGTGAAATTTCTATCCATAACGTGCCATATAGGAGGACAAATAGATAGATTGGGAAAAACTTTTGCAAAAGGCCCGGGATTAAGGGCTCAAGGAGGGAGTTGCTGAGATGCTATGGCTCAAATAGGGAGTTTATGAGATGACAAGGCCCAATGAGGGAGTTTTTGAGATGCCAAGGCTCAAGGAGGTAGTTGTTGAGATGCCAAGGCTCAACCAAGGCTCAAGGAGAGTTTATGAGATGCCAAGGCTCGAGGTGGGAGTTGTTGAGATGCCAAGGCTCAACAAAGGCTCAAGGAGGGAGTTTATGAGATGCCAAGGCTCAAGGAGGGAGTTTATGAGATGCCAAGGCTCGAGGAGGGAGTTTATGAGATGCCAAGGCTCGAGGTGGGAGTTGTTGAGATGCCAAGGCTCAACGAAGGCTCAAGGAGGGAGTTTATGAGATGCCAAGGCTCAAGGAGGGAGTTTATGAGATGCCAAGGCTCAGGAATAGAGTTGCTGAGATGCCAAGGTTAACCAAGGCTCAAGGAGGGAGTTTATGAGTTGCTGAGATGCTAAGGCTCAACCAAGGCTCATGGAGGGAGTTTATGAGTTGCTGAGATGCTAAGGCTCAACCGAGGCTCATGGAGGGAGTTTATGAGTTGCCAAGGCTCAGGAAGAGAGTTGCTGAGATGCACAGGCTAACCAAGGCTCAAGGAGGGAGTTTATGAGTTGCTGAGATGCCAAGGCTCAACCAAGGCTCAAGGGGGGAGTTTATGAGTTGCTGAGATGCTAAGGCTCAACCAAGGCTCATGGGGGGAGTTTATGAGTTGCTGAGATGCTAAGGCTCAACCAAGGCTCATGGAGGGAGTTTATGAGTTGCCAAGGCTCAAGGAGAGAGTTGCCGCAATGTCAAGGCTCAAAGAGGGAGTTGCTGAGACGCCAAGGTAAGTGAGAACAGTCAAAGCAGTAATATCACTTTTACATGGTAATCTTCAAATATGTCATTAAACAAGCTCTAAAATAAGCAATAAATGATTCACGCGAACTCAATTTATCTAAGAGTTATAGAAGTAGTTCAACTGTAGATTCCAGAGTCCAATTAAAATGTCAAATGAATTATTTATTGTTCAAACGAGCAGTACAGTTGGTCTCTAGGTTGTAAACTGTTTAAAAAAGTATTTTGCAAGCCTAATTAGGCAGGACCGGATAGAAACCGTATTTTTCACCACATGAGTCTCTAGCATCAGCGTATCAATGCTCAGAGCTTGCGTTTGAACTTCCTCAATAAAACATATAAGCAAAATAAATGACGAGTCATAAACCAATTGCTCGCTTATCATTTTAATAAGTATTGCTTGTACTATTCTGATGCCTTTTTCAGAAAGGTCTAAAAAATTTACTTCGAAAACTTTTAAATTGAAGTCTGTTAACCGATCGATGGCTCTTGATGAACTATTCAGCTCAGGGTGTTAAAAACAGTTCAAAGAACACTGTCGATAACTTTTGGGTTGTGGTTTTATAGTTTTCACACTCAAATTCAACGATACTACTTTTTGTGAGTAGTTTATTCGAGAATCAAAAGTAACAATACGAGAGTTGTGCCATCAATCCTGAGTAGACGAACATGTACCTCCAAGATTATACTCGTATTTACGACCCTAAATCACGCGCCCATAGTGTAACTCACCGCAATGAAAAATTGAATCACGCGCCCATAGCATGACTTATCACGATACGACCTTAAATCAGGCGCCCATTGCGTCACTTATCACGATATGACCTTCAATCAGGCGCCCATTGCGTCACTTATCACGATACGCCCTAAATCAGGCGCCCATTGCGTGACTTATCGCGATAAGACCTTAAATCAGGCGTCCATAGCGTGACTTATCACGATATGACCTTGAATCACGCGCCCACAGTGTGATTCATCATGATACGATCTTGAATCATGCGCCCATAGCGTGACTCATCATGATACGACCTTGAATCACGCGCCCATAGCGTGACTCATCATGATATGACCTTGAATCACGCGCCCATAGCGTGACTCATCATGATAGGACCTTAAATCACGCGCCCATAATGTGACTCATTATGATAGGGCACTGAATCAGGCCGCGTGCCGCATGACAAAACGCAGAGTTACATGTATCGGCAAAAAAGTTTCTTTTCTAATGCTAAAGCTAGCCACTGAGCTCCCGTACTCAATCATCTCGAATGTCAGAGATTGTGTCTTAAAGAGTGGTGCTTTTTCAATACTCTGACTTTGCTACTAGAAAACCTACAGCATCATAAAATACCAAGTTCACTTGAGCAAGGAAGAAGGCATCTTTGAAGCAGCGCGCTGCGATTCTTATCTTCAAGATTACATACTCTCTGCTTGGGCAGGGCAGCGTGGCAGGTCTCTGATTAAGCTAAGCAACCATGAGGAGACTGCATCTACAGCTAATCTAATTCACTAGACCCTCATTTGATTTTTTTCGGCAAACGCACTGAGCCAATCTCAATCCACAACTGTCAGTCAATCAGCTGCCAAGCCGCATGCTTCATCAATTTAGGGGCATGCACAAAGGTTTCATAGCTTGATTGACGAGATGGGGCTTAATTATGGCCTGCTTGTTGTGGAGCAATTAATATGCGGTCGTATGGCAACGCTCAGTCTTCGTTTTACAACTTCATAATAGCATTTTTCCGATATGATTTAGATATTGTATTAACTAGATTAGCTGAGAAGCCAGCCAGTCAGTATCAGCTACCGTGTCCTCTTCGCGTCCTGTTCCCCCACTCTCCCCAGTACCCACTCTCCACTCTCTCTACTCTCCCCACTCTCTCCACTCTCTCTACTCTCCCCACTCTCTCCACTCTCTCTACTCTCTCTACTCTCCCCACTCTCCACTCTCTCTACTCTCCCCACTCTCCACTCTCTCTACTCTCCCCACTCCTCACTCTCTCTACTCTCCCCACTCTCTCTACTCTCCTCACTCTCTCCACTCTCCCCACTCTCTCCACTCTCTCTACTCTCCACTCTCTCTACTCTCCACTCTCTCTACTCTCCACTCTCTCTACTCTCCACTCTCTCTACTCTCCACTCTCTCTACTCTCCCCACTCTCCACTCTCTCTACTCTCCCCACTCCTCACTCTCTCTACTCTCCCCACTCTCTCTACTCTCCCCACTCTCCACTCTCTCTACTCTTCCCACTCTCCACTCTCTCTACTCTCCCCACTCCTCACTCTCTCTACTCTCCCCACTCTCTCTACTCTCCTCACTCTCTCCACTCTCCCCACTCTCTCTACTCTTCCCACTCTCTCTACTCTCCTCACTCTCCCCACTCTCTCCACTCTCTCTACTCTCCACTCTCTCTACTCTCCACTCTCTCTACTCTCCACTCTCTCTACTCTCCTCACTCTCCTCACTCTCCCTACTCTCCCCAGTCCCTACTCTCTCTACTCTTCTCACTCTCTTCACTCTCTCCATTCTCTCCACTCTCCCCCCTCTCCCCTTCTCTACTCTCCCTACTCTCTCTACTCTCCCCAATCCCCACTCTCCCCACTCTCTCTACTCTCCCCACTCTCCTCACTCTCTCCCCTCTCTCTACTCTCCCCACTCTCCCCACTTTCTCTACTGTCCCTACTCTCTCTACTCTCCCACTCTCTCTACCCTCCCCACTCCCCCCTCTCTCCCCTTTCTCTACTCTCCCTACTCTCTCTACTCTCCCTACTCTCTCTACTCTCCCCACTCTCTCTACTCTCCCCACTCTCCCCGCTCTCCCTACTCTCCCACTCTCCCACTCTCCCCACTCTCCTCCCTATCTCCTCCGTAGCTAATAAAAGTAATTACGTACGATAGTGCAAAATTTCTTTCTTAAAAATCTGACACCTTTATTGCCTCACCTGTGTCAGTTTTCGATTGCCCATGTAGCGCAGGTGCTGCTCGCAATGGCCTGTCAACCGCTCGCTCGATCTGTGCGATAGCCAATAGCAGTGCAGCATTAAGTGCATTGGTTTTCTGGAAGTACGCCCAGGCCCACCCCCGTCATGCTGCACAAAAGCGGCAGACGTTCAGGTCACGAAAGGCCCCACAAGGGAATCTCAGTCAGACTCGATCAGGCATCAGATTTCATTTTGTTTAATTAGCTTTTTCAGGAGGGCCAATTATTCACAAAACCGGATATGAAGCCAGCAAACCTGTGTTTGCTGGCACTGCTTCTGATGCAGTGCGAGATAAAATTCACTGAGGTAAGTTCGCAGTGGGCCATCGCTAGCACTGACTTTGGCGCCATACCGCTAGCACTGACTTTGGCGCCATACCACTAGCACTGACTTTGGCGCCATACCGCTAGCACTGACTTTAGCGCCATACCGCTAGCACTGACTTTGGCGCCATATTGCTAGCACTGACTTTAGCGCCATATTGCTAGCACTGACTTTGGTGCCATATCGCTGGCACTGAGAAGCAACTGACGGGCTTTTAAATTCCACAGCGGGCACAAATTTTGACAGTCTTTTCCTTTCCCTTTCTCTTGCATGTTTTTTCTTGAGCCAGCGCACAAAGTACACGACGAGTTTTTTAGAAGGAAGAAACAGGCTCTGACAATGCAAGAGTCTTAAAGTTTAAAGTTTTAGAAAATTGTATCTAACGGTTTGGATAAGTCCAATGTTTGGCTCAAATATACAGATTCATAACCTACCATCAAAAGCTGATTACTGTCGTTCTTAACTTTGATCTTCTTGTCTTCTGTGTCCAAATTTGTGCCCGCTTTCGAATTTAAAAGCCCGTCAGTTGCTTCTGGTTTGTGCCATAGACTAGCCAGCATTCTCTGGGCTTTGCTCAACTCTGCATGTCCAAATTAAAAGCCCGCAGTCCAAACTAGAACTTTGTACTTTTCAAGTTTAATCGCAAAAAAATACAAAAAATTCTTGCGTTACAAACGTTTACGCTTACGCCATAGACAAAATCTGCGGGCAACACACTGACGATTCCTTAGGCCGGTCTTGCCCGCGAAATCGTGAGACAAAAAGCTATATAACTAACTTATACTGTCCGTCAAAAGTTCCGGAACCCTTGCTACGATGTCTTCTAGCGGACATAATTTCAGTCCGTTTCAATTGTAACTTGATTAAAATGAAAGCTGCGGATCTCAGCTCCATGATGTGGTCAAGAAAAAGTTTATTCGAAGGAGCGCGTGTGAACAGGCCAGTGTTATGTACATAAAGGTTAGAGAAAAAAGTGAGGAAAAGACAAACAAGCAATTGTTTTTTACTGTTTTTTACTCTCCCATGAAAGCTGACTGCACAAGAATCCATAAGAGCCTGTTGATTTCAACACAAGTTTTGGCCATAGACTAATGTTAGCCAGGCTGAACACTGCGCGCAAACCGATTCCTTCCCATGTGTGTTTGCTCCATAGACTCAGCAACCATAGACAATTGCTTGTTTGTCTTTTCCTCACTTTTTTTCTCTAACCTTTATGTACATAACACTGGCCTGTTCACACGCGCTCCTTCGAATAAACTTTTTCTGAATCATGTTACAATTGAAACGGACTGAAATTATGTCCGCTAGAAGACATCGTAGCAAGGGTTCCGGAACTTTTGACGGACAGTATATAGCACGACAGCAACTTTACTGGCTTCAAATGAAATGAAATCCGCATCTGTCTAATGCATTTTGATTAGAACCGGTTAGACACATCGTGGAACCGGATTGAACATCAAGTGGGCGGCACTCAAAGTCGGTTTTGGACATGAATAAAATCAGATCTCTGCTGATTAGGATTCGCAAAAATATGTTTTCCTACAATGCTTAATTACCTGGTACAAGGATTTAAGGGAATCGCTGGGCTGCATCATGTGACTGCCATCCTGATTCTGTTTATCGATCACATGCCAAGTAACTCTTGTGATTTGAGCTGTCTCAATGCCTGCTGAGCTCGAGGGCTCTGCTGCTCAAACTGCAAGCATTCAAGTAATCCCAGCTGTCCTCTGCCCTCCTGCAGACAAAGATCCCTTTTTCTTGCTTTGAATCTGTCAACTTTGATCATCTTTTATAGTTCATCGGTTCATTTATAAAACTGATTGGTATAGGTTCACCTAATTTCTGTGTACGTCACAGTGTCTGCTTGCCTTGTCTTGGTGTCTCAGAGTCCCAGTGTCTCAGAGTCCCAGTGTCTCAATGTCTCAGTGTACTGGTGTCTTGGTGTCTCAGTATCACAGTGTCCTAGTGTCTTGGTGTCTCAGTGTCCCAGTGTCTTGGTGTCTCAGTGTTTCAGAGTCCCAGTGTTCCAGTTTCTCAGTGTCTTGGTGTCTTGTGTCGCAGAGTTTCAGTGTCTCAGAGTCCCAGTGTCCCAGTGTCCAAGTGTCTCGGTGACTCGGTGTCTCAGTGTCTGTGTCCCTGTGTCTATTTGTCTTTCTGTCTCACTGCATGTTTTCCGGGTTTGCTTACCCCTAGCTTCGACTAGCATTTTCCTGCCTTTACCTTCTTCCTGCCCATACTAGCAGCATCCCTTTCTTAGCTTCATCATTAATCTTGAAATTCCAATCACGCAAATTAGACTAGAAAATCTCAGCTCTTTCGTTAAAGACAATTTCTTCACAGGAAATTTGAGACAAGCAGCAGAAATAATTTTAGTTTGTCTAAGTTCTGGGCCAAGTAACTTGCTGTTAGAAGCGTGAATAGGTGTGCAAGCTGTGCTGATGCGGTGATAACAAAGGCGGACAGACAGGGGAGCGCCAAAGCTACTGCAAGGGGGCGCCAAAGCTACTGCAAGGGGGCGCCAAAGCTACTTCAAGGGGGCGCCAAAGCTACTGCAAGGGGGCGCCAAAGCTACTGCAAGGGAGCGCCAAAGCTACTGCAAGGGGGCGCCAAAGCTACTGCAAGGGGGCGCCAAAGATACTGCAAGGGGGCGCCAAAACTACTGCAAGGGGCCACAAAACCACTGCAAGGGGGCGCCAAAGCTACTGCAAGGGAGCGCCAAAGCTACTGCAAGGGGGCGCCAAAGCTACTGCAAGGGGGCGCCAAAGATACTGCAAGGGGGCGCCAAAACTACTGCAAGGGGCCACAAAACCACTGCAAGGGGGCGCCAAAGCTACTGCAAGGGGGCGCCAACGTTACTACAAGTTGGCGCTAAAGCTACTGCAATGGGGCGCCAAAGCTACTGCAAGTTGGCGCTAAAGCTACTGAAAGGGGCGCCAAAACTACTGCAAGGGGGCGCCAACGTTACTACAATTTGGCGCTAAAGCTACTGCAATGGGGCGCCAAAGCTACTGCAAGGGGGCGCCAAAGCTACTGCAAGGGGGCGCCAAAGCTACTGCAAGGTGGCGCCAAAGCTACTGCAAGTTGGCGCCAAATTGCTACTGCAGGGGCCGCCAAAGCTACTGCAGGGGGCACCAGAGCTACTGCAAAGTGGCACCACATCCCCGAGAATCGCAAGCCTGACAGGCTATTCTTCATCCCCGCCAGGCATCATAACAAATATCATCAGATTTTAATATTCCTCAGCGTGCCGGACCGGCAATTCCCAAGCGGCACAGACTCCGGCCTTAAAGCTCCCCTCATCCGCCCATGCAGGCCAACTGGCAGATGATGCAGCTGGAGTCTGTGTTCCCAGCGATGAAGCAGCGAGAAGCTGACTGCCTGGAAGCGGCGCTGAAAGCTCGAATTAAACTGTTGGGTCGGCTGCTGACCCCGCCAAGAAACTCAACAATGCCACGGTCGCCTCCGCAGTGTCCCGTCACCTTTGACGGCTTCATCTGCTGGCCGGAGACAGATGCGGGCTTGACGGTGAGTCAGCCCTGCCCCGTCGGGGTGTTCGAGTCCGGCTCCGCCACTCGCCGATGCCGCCAGGACGGGACCTGGGATTTCCCGGGCAGGTTGGAGCTGAACGCGTCAAATCTGACCGACAAGAGACTCATCGTGACTGACAGCTCCTACAGCAATTACAGCGACTGTCCGCCTGGCAACTTGTATGAGGCCATGGCGCAGAGGGTGAGGCTCGATCTCCCTAACCTGTGTTTGGATCTCCCTCACCTGTGTCTGAATCTCCCTCACCTGTGTCTGAATCTCCCTCACCTGTGTCTGAATCTCCCTCACATGTGTCTGAATCTCCCTCACCTGTGTCTGAATCTCCCTCACCTGTGTCTGAATCTCCCTCACCTGTGTCTGAATCTCCCTAACCTGTGTCTGAATCTCCCTCACCTGTGTCTGAATCTCCCTAACCTGTGTCTGAATCTCCCTAACCTGTGTCTGAATCTCCCTCACCTGTGTCTGAATCTCCCTCACATGTGTCTGAATCTCCCTAACCTGTGTCTGGATCTCCCTCACATGTGTCTGAATCTCCCTCACCTGTGTCTGAATCTCCCTCACCTGTGTCTGAATCTCCCTCACTTGTGTCTGAATCTCCCTAACCTGTGTCTGAATCTCCCTCACATGTGTCTGAATCTCCCTAACCTGTGTCTGGATCTCCCTCACATGTGTCTGAATCTCCCTCACCTGTGTCTGGATCTCCCTAACCTGTGTCTGAATCTCCCTAACCTGTGTCTGAATCTCCCTCACCTGTGTCTGGATCTCCCTCACATGTGTCTGAATCTCCCTCACCTGTGTCTGAATCTCTCTCACCTGTGTCTGAATCTCCCTAACCTGTGTCTGAATCTCCCTCACCTGTGTCTGAATCTCCCTCACTTGTGTCTGGATCTCCCTAACCTGTGTCTGAATCTCCCTCACATGTGTCTGAATCTCCCTAACCTGTGTCTGGATCTCCCTCACATGTGTCTGAATCTCCCTCACCTGTGTCTGGATCTCCCTAACCTGTGTCTGAATCTCCCTAACCTGTGTCTGAATCTCCCTCACCTGTGTCTGAATCTCCCTCACTTGTGTCTGAATCTCCCTAACCTGTGTCTGAATCTCCCTCACCTGTGTCTGAATCTCCCTCACTTGTGTCTCAATCTACCTTACCTGTGTCTGGATCTCCCTCACATGTGTCTGAATCTCCCTAACCTGTGTCTGGATCTCCCTCACATGTGTCTGAATCTCCCTCACCTGTGTCTGAATCTCCCTCACTTGTGTCTGAATCTCCCTAACCTGTGTCTGAATCTCCCTAACCTGTGTCTGAATCTCCCTCACTTGTGTCTGAATCTACCTTACCTGTGTCTGGATCTCCCTCACATGTGTCTGAATCTCCCTAACCTGTGTCTGGATCTCCCTCACATGTGTCTGAATCTCCCTAACCTGTGTCTGAATCTCCCTCACTTGTGTCTGAATCTACCTTACCTGTGTCTGGATCTCCCTCACATGTGTCTGAATCTCCCTAACCTGTGTCTGAATCTCCCTCACTTGTGTCTGAATCTACCTTACCTGTGTCTGGATCTCCCTCACATGTGTCTGAATCTCCCTAACCTGTGTCTGGATCTCCCTCACATGTGTCTGGATCTCCCTCACATGTGTCTGAATCTCCCTAACCTGTGTCTGGATCTCCTTCACCTGTGTCTGAATCTCCCTCACCTGTGTCTGAATCTCCCTCACCTGTGTCTGAATCTCCCTCACCTGTGTCTGAATCTCCCTCACCTGTGTCTGAATCTCCCCCAAAATTCAAAATGGAATGGCCATTATCACGCTTGAATAATTCCTAATCTAAGCCAGGTTTCTCAAGAACCTCTCTTTTAAACCCTTTCACAGAAATCTGACTCTAATTAATCATGCTTTTAGAAGTGTCCAGAAATTTCCTGCAGTTCCTCCAAAGCTCTCGTAAACAGGTCAAGCTCGCCCTAAAGCAATTCTTGCATCATTAGCTAACAATTATGTGCCTTTATAATTGGAAAATCCCCTGAAAAGTCTGACGCAATTGCAAGACACAAAACACTCTCCGCATTAGCAGTGCGTGAGTGCGAGATTTAAACAGGATTAAAAGAGAAATTCCTGTAGGCTAAGTATAAAAAATGAGATTTTCTGCAGGTGAAAAATTATCGTTCAAGGCTGGTAAACAGCAAAGAAATTGTGCAAATTAATTGAAATATGTGAAACCGGTTAAGCCAGACTAGTTCACATGAAACAATTAAACATAGAGCTTTTATTTAGTCTTAGCAGATTATCTTGAGGGACCGGGTTGTCACAAACTTTACACATCACAAAATTTACACATCACAAACTATACACATCACAAAATTTACACATCACAAACTATACACATCACAAAATTTACACATAACAAAATATACACATCAAAAACTTTACACATCACAAACTTTAAACATCACAAACTATAAACATCACAAACTTTACACATCACATTATACACATCAAAAACTTTAGACATCACAAACTATATACATCACAAACTATACACATCAAAAACTTGACACATCACATTATACACATCAAAAACTTTACACATCACAAAATTTACACATCACAAACTATATACATCACAAACTATACGCATCGCAAACATTACACATCCCAAACTGTACACATCAAAAACTTTACACATCACAAACTTCACAAACTTCCAAACTGCCGCCCACTGTGTGCAAAAGAGAAAAAAAATGGTGCAATTGAAAGTTTGAGCTACATGCATGAGACGGATCAATAACTTGAAAAAATGCTTTTAGCAAAGAAAAGTACACTAGTCTCTGCCACAAAAAAGAAAGTCCTATCGGTTGCTTTAGTTTGAATTTTTCTTACTTTGCTAGCTGTTCGAAAATTTTCTTAAAATGTGAACTAACTTCTCACTTTAAACGAACTGGATCACTCAATGCCCGTTGGCTGACAAGAGAGTGGTTTTGGATTCCACGAAATCAATCTTGCTGGGAACCAAAGGACAGTGAAGAGAGTGCGGAGGGTAGAGAGGGAGAGGGGGGTAGAGAGGGAGAGGGGGGTAGAGAGGGAGAGGAGGGTAGAGAGGGAGAGGGGGGTAGAGAGGGAGAGGAGGGTAGAGAGGGAGAGGAGGGTAGAGAGGGAGAGGAGGGTAGAGAATGAGAGGAAGGTAGAGAGGGAGAGGAGGGTAGAGAGGGAGAGGAGGGTAGAGAGGGAGAGGAGGGTAGAGAGGGAGAGGAGGGTAGAGAGGGAGGTAGAGAGGGAGAGGAGGATAAACAAGATAATATCCGAGGGATAAAATTGTGTAGAAGGGTAGCGATAAAAATACTAAAAAGCAAGGTCGGTCCAAAGCCTCTGGTGTCCAATCCAGACCTCTCGCAGTCCATGATCGAAGCCGCGGACTCTCGCCCAGATGTTCATATGGATCGGCTTTTCTCGTGTCGGTTGACCAGCAATTTAGGCAGAAAAATGCAAATGGCGGCTTTTAAGGCGACTTAGAGAGTCTCTGGCAGGGGTTTGGGGAGTTGGCGCCTCAGTTTGAGAACTGCTCAAGAGCCCGACAAAAAAGAGAAGGGAAAAATTAGGGAACTTCTTTTACAGTCGCTTTCGTTCGACTTCATTTCACTTCGTCTAGGAATTATAGGGCAAAAACAACGCCTCAAAAGCAGCTATTTTCTGTTTTTTTTGCTTTCAATGAGAGTTTCGCGTTCAGGCATGAGTTTTATGCTCAAATATTTCAAGACCACTCATCCGTCTAGGTCTACCACGCCTGTAGATCCCATCCTTCTAGATCCCATCCTTCTAGATCCCATCCTTCTCAGATCCCATCCTTCTAGATCCCATCCTATTTAGATCCCATCCTTCTAGATCCCATCTGTCAAGATCCCATTCTTCTAGATCCCATCACTCTAGATCCCATCCTTCTAGATCCCATCCTTCTAGATCCCATCCTTCTAGATCCCATCCTTCTCAGCTCCCACCCTTCTCAGATCCCATCCTTCTCAGCTCCCATCCTTCTAGATCCCACCCTTCTAGATCCCATCCTTCTAGAGCCAATTTTTCTAGATCCCATCCTTCTCAGCTCCCACCCTTCTCAGATCCCATCCTTCTCAGCTCCCATCCATCTAGATCCCACCCTTCTAGATCCCATCCTTCTAGAGCCAATTTTTCTAGATCCCATCCTTCTCAGCTCCCACCCTTCTCAGATCCCATCCTTCTCAGCTCCCATCCTTCTAGATCCCATCCTTCTAGATCTCATTCATATAAGATCCTTATAAATCCTATCCTTGCTAGATCCCATCCTAAAATCCCATCTCATCTCAAATTCCAGAAGTTGAAAACGCACGTCTCAGAAGTTGAGCAAAACCGGCGCGTGGGCGTTGAACGCTTCATCTGCCAGCAGCTGCACAAGGCCTACGAATCCAGCTACACCGGAAGCAGCAGCCGCTGCCCGCCAGCCTTTGACAGCGCGATGTGCTGGCCGGGAGCACCAGCCGGCAGCCGAGTGTTCGTGTCCTGCCCCAGCCATGTGAACGATTTGGCACGAAGCAAATTGGCCTGGCGCACCTGTCTGGACAATGGCACCTGGCTTTGGCCCGAGTCGGTGGTGGCCAGGAATGACAGGGCCAGGGCTGAGGGCTGGACCAACTTCTCCGACTGCTATGCAGCCAAGGACACCGTGAGGAGAGGAACTGGGCGGACAGATGGACTGCAGGTTTTGGACAGATAGACTGCAGGTTGTGGACAGATAGACTGCAGGTTGTGGACAGATAGACTGCAGGTTGTGGACAGATAGACTGCAGGTTGTGGACAGATAGACTGCAGGTTGTGCACAGATAGACTGGAGGTTGTGGATAGATAGACTGCAGATTTTGGATAGATAGACTGCAGGTTGTGGACAGATAGACTGCAGGTTGTGCACAGATAGACTGCAGGTTGTGCACAGATAGACTGCAGGTTGTGGACAGATAGACTGCAGGTTGTGCACAGATAGACTGCAGGTTGTGGACAGATAGACTGCAGGTTGTGGACAGATATACTGCAGGTTGTGGACAGATATACTGCAGGTTGTGGACAGATAGACTGCAGATTGTAGACAGATAGACTGCAGGTTGTGGACGGATAGACTGCAGGTTGTGGATAGATAGACTGCAGGTTGTGGACAGATAGACTGCAGGTTGTGGACAGATAGACTGGAGGTTGTGCACAGATAGACTGGAGGTTGTGGACAGATAGACTGGGGTTGTGGATAGATAGACTGGGGTTGTGCACAGATAGACTGGGGTTGTGGACAGATAGACTGGGGTTGTGCACAGATAGACTGCAGGTTGTGCACAGATAGACTGCAGGTTGTGCACAGATAGACTGCAGGTTGTGGACAGATAGACTGCAGGTTGTGGACAGATAGACTGCAGGTTGTGGACAGATAGACTGCAGGTTGTGCACAGATAGACTGGAGGTTGTGGATAGATAGACTGCAGATTTTGGATAGATAGACTGCAGGTTGTGCACAGATAGACTGCAGGTTGTGCACAGATAGACTGGGGTAGTGCACAGATAGACTGTAGGTTGCGGACAGATAGACTGCAGGTTGTGGACAGATAGACTGCAGGTTGTGGACAGATGGACCTCAGAGGTGGATAGATGGACCTCAGAGGTGGATAGATGGACTTCAGAGGTGGATAGATGGACCTTGGTAGTGAATGCACAGACGACTAGACAAGTATTTACCAAACATTCCCGTGACGTCACGGATCCCGGTTGCCACCCAGATTCCATTCGAGGCGGTGGTGCGAGCCATCCACACGATGGGTCACGTTGGCTATGGTGTCTCCATGACAGGACTCCTCTTGGCAATCTTGATCCTGGCAGCAATCAGGTGACATTTTTATCGGGTATTAATCAGCACTGAACAGGAAATTAATTTTTTTTAATCCTAAAAAATTATCCAGGAGGCTGCACTGCCAGAGGAATTCGATTCATATCAACCTTTTTGTGGCTTTTCTGATTAGAGGCATCAGCCACTTTGTGGCATATTTTGTGCTGGACGACAATGCGGTGAGACTTAATGTCGTGTCAAATAATCAATACATACTACAAACATCGATGGTGCCCTAGAAAGGTTAGATGTACTTTTATTATACCGGCCAAAATCAAAGGGGTTAGACTGACAAAGATTAAAGGACTAATCCCGAGAAAGATCAAAGGGAAAACCCCGACAATCATCAAATGAATAATCGCGACAATTATCAAAGGGATAATCGCGACAAAGATCAAAATGATAATCCTAACAATCATCAAAGGGATTAGACCGACAAAGATCAAAATGATAATCCCAACAATCATCAAAGGGATTAGACCAAAAAGCATCAAAGGAACTATCCCGACAAGCATCAAAGGGATTAGACCGAAAAGCATCAAAGGAACTATCCCGACAAGCATCAAAGGAACTATCCCGACAAACATCAAAGGAACTATCCCGACAAGCATCAAAGGGATTAGACCGAAAAGCATCAAAGGAACTATCCCGACAAACATCAAAGGGATTAGACCGACAAGCATCAAAGGAACTATCCCGACAAGCATCAAAGGAACTATCCCGACAAGCATCAAAGGAACTATCCCGACAAGCATCAAAGGGATTAGACCGAAAAGCATCAAAGGAACTATCCCGACAAGCATCAAAGGAACTATCCCGACAAGCATCAAAGGAACTATCCCGACAAACATCAAAGGAACTATCCCGACAAGCATCAAAGGAACTATCCCGATAAACATTAAAGGAACTATCCCGACAAGCATCAAAGGGATTAGACCGAAAAGCATCAAAGGAACTATCCCGACAAGCATCAAAGGAACTATCCCGACAAGCATCAAAGGAACTATCCCGACAAACATCAAAGGAACTATCCCGACAAGCATCAAAGGAACTATCCCGACAAACATCAAAGGAACTATCCCGACAAGCATCAAAGGAACTATCCCGATAAACATTAAAGGAACTATCCCGACAAGCATCAAAGGGATTAGACCGAAAAGCATCAAAGGAACTATCCCGACAAGCATCAAAGGAACTATCCCGACAAGCATCAAAGGAACTATCCCGACAAGCATCAAAGGGATTAGACCGACAAGCATCAAAGGAATTTTCCCGACAAAGATCAAATGAATTATCCCGACAAACATCAAAGGAATTATCCCCACAAGCATCAAAGAAACCATCCCGACAAACATCAAAGGGATTAAATCGACAATCATCAAAAAGATTATCCCGACAAAGATCTAGGCCCGCCCATGGTAATTTTGCAGTCCGCCGTATGCCGGTTCAACCAAGCCCTGGTAACCTACAGCGTCCTTGGCAGCTCGGCGTGGGTATCAATTGAAGCACTGCACCTCTACATGCTAATTTTTGTCAACACAATGTCCACCTCAAAGCTGAGCACCCCGAACTACATGGCCATCGGATGGGGTAAGCAAAATGCCTGTGCGTGAATTTATGGACGGCAATAACAATGAAGAGCATGAGTGGCCATAAATTCACTCTGGCTCAGAAGCACTGACACCAAGCGCATGAAGGCAAGCAGAAAAGCAGGGATAAAATGTCTCTAAGAAATTTGCACTTTAATTTCTCTGCTCAATTTTATACGGCACGGGTTCATAAAAATTTGCATTGCGAACAGGGCTTGACTATGAATAAAATAAACTGGCGTGTCTTACAGACATACATAAGACAGACAGACAGACGGACAGACAGACAGACAGACAGACAGACAGACGGACAGACAGACAGACAGACAGGCAGACAGACAGACAGACACCAAGACAGACAGACAGACAGACAGACAGACAGACAGACAGACAGACAGACAGACAGACAAACAGACAGACAGACAGACAGACAGACATACAGACAGACAGACAGACAGACAGACAGACACTAAGACAGACAGACAGACAGACAGACAGACAGACAGACACTAAGACAGACAGACAGACAGACAGACAGACAGACAGACAGACACTAAGACAGACAGACAGACAGACAGACAGACAGACATACAGACAGACAGACAGACAGACAGACAGACACTAAGACAGACAGACAGACAGACAGACAGACAGACAGACAGACAGACAGACAGACAGACAGACACTAAGACAGACAGACAGACAGGCAGACAGACACTAAGACAGACAGACAGACAGACAGACAGACAGACAGACAGACAGACAGACAGACAGACAGACAGACAGACAGACAGACAGACAGACAGACAGACAGACAGACAGACAGACAGACGGACAGACAGACAGACAGACAGGCAGACAGACAGACAGACACCAAGACAGACAGACAGACAGACAGACAGACAGACAGACAGACAGACAGACAGACAGACAAACAGACAGACAGACAGACAGACAGACAGACAGACAGACAGACAGACAGACAGACAGACAGACAGACAGACAGACAGACAGACAGACAGACAGACAGACAAACAGACAGACAGACAGACAGACAGACATACAGACAGACAGACAGACAGACAGACAGACAGACAGACAGACAGACAGACAGACAGACAGACAGACAGACTGACAGACAGACAGACAGACAGACAGACAGACAGACAGACAGACAGACAGACAGACAGACAGACAGACAGACAGACAGTTCATCAAGTCAGCAGTGTTAATAACATCCGCAAACGCAATGTAAGTCATTCAGAATTCAAAAAGTCGCCAGCCACTGCCAGGCCTTAGCTGTGGAGTTTTCATCCTAATCTGAAACCGATCCCGGATCCCAATTTCCTCATCTGCTCCCCCGAGGGCCCAGAAAAGCATGGCATGAATCGATATTTTCAGTCCAAGCCTTTTAAGGCCTCATCGACACCGGAAAAAAGGAAATGGGATTTAGTTGAAATCGAATATCGAATTTCTTCGAATGAATAGGGAATTTCCAGCTGATTTCCGGTGTGCAGGATGGAGACGGCGGGAAAATGGGGAGTTTTTGACAAAACAGGTCAACCATTGCCGAAAATGCATTCACAATAATCATCAGAAGCTTCAGAAGCTGAAGTCATGGAATGAATTTTGACTGCGAAATTTCCAGAAAAAACCAAGAGCTTGAAACTTTTTTTAGCACGGCATCAATAAAAAATGAGGCTGCAAAGCAGAGCGGACCAAATAAAGTTCGATGGGTCTTGGGGTTAGAAATTCGCAGTTTTTGTGTAGTATTCATGGATTTAGGACTAATATTCCAGCATATAATGGATTGCTAATCTAGTCATTAATGGATTGCTAATCTAGTCAATAATTGATTGCTAATCTAGTCAATAATGGATTGCTAATCTAGTCAATAATGGATTGCTGATCTAGTCAATAATGGATTGCTAATCTAGTCAATAATGGATTATCAAATACTGAATTGCAAATCTAGTCATTAATGTATTGCTAAATTAGTTAATAATGGATTGCTAATCTATTCAATATTGGATTGCTAATCTAGTCAATAATGGATTGCTAATCTATTCAATAATGGATTGCTAATCTATCCAATACTGGATTGCTAATCTATTCAATAATGGATTGCTAATCTATCCAATACTGGATTGCTCATCTAGTCAATAATGGGTTATCGAATAATGGATTGCTAATCTATTTAATAATGGATTGCTAATTTAGTCAATAATGGGTTGCTAATCTATTCAATAATGGATGCTAATCTAGTCAATAATGGATTGCTAATCTATCCAATACTGGATGCTAATCTAGTCAATAATGGGTTGCTAATCTATTCAATAATGGATGCTAATCTAGTCAATAATGGGTTGCTAATCTATTCAATAATGGATTGCTAATCTATCCGATAATGGATTTCTAATCGATCCGACAATGGATTGCTAATCTAGTCAATAACTGATTGCTAATCTACTCAATAACTGATTGCTAATCTAGTCAATAACTGATTGCTAATCTAGTCAATAACTGATTGCTAATCTAGTCAATAACTGATTGCTAATATAGTCAATAACTGATTGCTAATCTAGTCAATAACTGATTGTTAATCTATTCAATAACTGATTGCTAATCTATTCAATAACTGATTGCTAATCTAGTCAATAACTGATTGTTAATCTATTCAATAACTGATTGCTAATCTAGTCAATAACTGATTGCTAATCTAGTCAATAACTGATTGCTAATCTAGTCAATAACTGATTGCTTATCTATTCAATAACTGATTGCTAATCTAGTCAATAACTGATTGCTAATCTAGTCAATAACTGATTGCTAATCTAGTCAATAACTGATTGCTAATCTATTCAATAACTGATTGCTAATCTAGTCAATAACTGATTGCTAATCTAGTCAATAATGGGTTGCTAATCTATTCAATAATGGATGCTAATCTATTCAATAACTGATTGCTAATCTATTCAATAACTGATTGCTAATCTATTCAATAACTGATTGCTAATCTAGTCAATAACTGATTGCTAATCTAGTCAATAACTGATTGTTAATCTATTCAATAACTGATTGCTAATCTATTCAATAACTGATTGCTAATCTATTCAATAACTGATTGCTAATCTATTCAATAACTGATTGTTAATCTATTCAATAACTGATTGTTAATCTATTCAATAACTGATTGTTAATCTATTCAATAACTGATTGTTAATCTATTCAATAACTGATTGTTAATCTATTCAATAACTGATTGCTAATCTATTCAATAACTGATTGCTAATCTAGTCAATAACTGATTGCTAATCTAGTCAATAATGGGTTGCTAATCTAGTCAATAACTGATTGCTAATCTAGTCAATAATGGGTTGCTAATCTATTCAATAATGGATGCTAATCTATTCAATAACTGATTACTAATCTATTCAATAACTGATTGCTAATCTAGTCAATAACTGATTGCTAATCTAGTCAATAATGGGTTGCTAATCTATTCAATAATGGATGCTAATCTATTCAATAACTGATTGCTAATCTATTCAATAACTGATTGCTAATCTATTCAATAACTGATTGCTAATCTAGTCAATAACTGATTGCTAATCTATTCAATAACTGATTGCTAATCTATTCAATAACTGATTGCTAATCTATTCAATAACTGATTGCTAATCTATTCAATAACTGATTGCTAATCTATTCAATAACTGATTGCTAATCTAGTCAATAACTGATTGCTAATCTATTCAATAACTGATTGCTAATCTAGTTATAATAGACAGCTAAATCTATAAAATTCCCCCACCCAAAAACAGGCGTGCCATCGGTCTTCACCGCAGTGTGGGTTGTCCTCCGCTTGACTCTGAACAACAGCAGGTGCTGGCGCAGCTACGAGGCCATGGGGGCGGACATCTGGCTGATCAACGTCTACCTGTGCCTGCTGGTCTTTGTGAGCACCTGCGTACTGCTGATGAATAGAACTTCTTTGCAGTGGGATGCCATGGCAGCTGCATACGGATGGGATCTGGAAGGATGGGATCTGGAAGGATGGGATCTGGAAGGATGGGATCTGGAAGGATGGGATCTAGATGAATGGGATCTAGAAGAATGGGGTCTAGAAGGATGAAATGAGAAGGATGGGATCTGAGAAGGATATGATCTGAGGATGGGATCTAGAAGGATGGGATCTAGGCAGATGGGATCTAAAAGGATGGGATCTAGTAGGTTGGGATCTAAAATAATGGGATCTGAGAAGGATGGTATATGAGAAGGATGGGATCTATGCAGATGGGATCTAGAAGGATGGGATCTAGAAGGATGGGATCTAGAAGAATGGGATCTAGAAGGATGGGATCTAGAAGAATTATATCTGCAAGGATGGGATCTAAAAGGATCGGATCTAGAAGGATGGGATCTAGAAGGATGGGATCTAGACAGATAGGATCTAGAAAGATGGGATCCAGAAGGATGGGATCTAGGCAGATGGGATCTAAAAGGATGGGATCTAGTAGGTTGGGATCTAAAATAATGGGATCTGAGAAGGATGGTATATGAGGAGGATGGGATCTATGCAGATGGGATCTAGAAGGATGGGATCTAGAAGGATGGGATCTAGAAGAATGGGATCTAGAAGGATGGGATCTAGAAGAATTATATCTGCAAGGATGGGATCTAAAAGGATCGGATCTAGAAGGATGGGATCTAGAAGAATGGAATCTACAAGGATGGGATCTAAAATGATCGGATCTGAGAAGGATGGGATCTGAGGATCTAGAAGGAAGGAAACGAGAAAGAAGGATCTTAAAAACATGGCTGCCTAAATCCAGCATTTTTCTCTAGAAATAATTCTTCATAAAGCATTCTCCCTGATTAAGATACCAAAATAGAATTCAATTTTTCTGAGTTTCCTCACCTGAGCAAATTTTAGGGAGTGAAACAGAACCGACAAAAAGTCAGACTAAATAATTCAATGCCTGCAGAGAGCAGACTGGCAGCGGCAGGGACGTGAAACAGATGGCTGCTACTCAACATCAATTAGTTCATTCTGGCAGATTCTAATGTTTTTAGGCTTCTCCAAGAGTGTTTTAGGAACTGCAGGCTGCGCTTCTGCATAAATTATTGAATTAGAGAAAGCGAACGAAATGAAAAAAAAGATTTTTCAAGCGTGGAAAATGAAGCGCCGAAAATATGTACTTTTGAGCTGACTTTTGACTTTAAGAATTCGAGTTTCGAATAGCAAAGAGACGATGGTTGATCTCAAATATCATCGCTAGGCAGAATTTCTGTAGGTGGAGGTTAGTTCGAGGGGCTGTCGACAGTAAATCCGCAAGATTTCAAGTAGGGTGTAAGGTAGGGATTTAGGTAGGTTTCAGGAAGGGTTTCAGGTAGGGTGCCAGGTAGGGTTTTAGGTAGGGTTTTAGGTAGGGTTTTAGGTAGGGTTTTAGTTAGGGTTTTAGGTAGGGTTTTAGGTAGGGTTTTAGGTAGGGTTTTAGGTAGGGTTTATGGTAGGGTTTTAGGTAGGTTTCAGGTAGGGTGCCAGGTGGGGTTTTAGGTAGGGTTTTAGGTAGGGTTTTAGGTAGGGTTTTAGGAGGGTGACAAGGTAGAGTGTCAGGGTAGGGTGTCAGGGTAGGGTGTCAGGGTGGGGTGTCAAGGTAGGGTGTGAGGTAGGGTGTCAGGGTAGGATGTGAGTTAGGGTGTCAGGGTAGGGTGTTAGGGTGGGGTGTCAGGGTAGGGTGTCAGGGTAGGGTGTCAGGGTAGGGTGTCAGAGTAGGGTGTTAGGGTAGGGTGTCATGGTGGGGTGTTAGGGTGGGGTGTCAGGGTAGGGTGTCAGGGTAGGGTGTCAGCTAGGGTAGGGTGTCAGCTAGGGTAGGGCAGTGTCATGGAGGGTTTCAGAAGATTTCGCATTACAAATAGCAACAAGATGAGCTTCAACTGAAACTCCCCAGATCAATGCTTGCCTGTTCGTTAGAATTGTTCGCGAGCTGTTCGCGAAGATCAAGTCTCAGCCCCGATCCAGCGCCGCGTCCCAGAGCTACAGGTGAGACAGGACGGAGTTGCCGGCAGTGACATACGGAATTCGCAATAGCAAACCTGCTTTTCTGTCCTGAATTTCAGGAAAATGTGGAAGTCTACTTCTGTGCTGGTTCTGGTGTTCGGGATCTACTACATCATCTTCTTGCCAATGTCCGTGATGCCGAAGGACCGGCTGGGAGCCACTCTGGACTGCATCAAGCTGTTCTATGAGCACTTCTTCAACTCGTTTCAGGTGAGCAACTGGGGAGTTTAGAGCAGGAATCTGCAGCTTTGAAAGTGGGATATCTTTGTTGTATGGGATAATTATGGGAATTGGGATTGTGACAAGATTGAATTTTGAAAGGATGAGACGAGAGCATAATTGAATTATGGTATTATGGGATCATGGTATTATGGGATTATGGCATGATGTGATTATGGCATGATGGGATTATGACATAATGGGATTATGGCATGATGTGATTATGGCATGATGGGATTATGGCATAATGAGATTATGACATGATTGGATTGACATGAGTGGATTGTGAAACTATAGATGATGACATGATGGGATCATGACATGATGTGATTTTACATGATGCTGCTTTACACGATATGGTTATTAAATGACGAGAACTGAACACGCAGGGCTTCTTCGTCTCTCTGCTGCTCTGCTTCGTGAACTCGGAGGCTCAGCGTGAGCAGAAGCGGCTGCTGCTGCAGACCCGGCCGGGCCGCTGGCTGAAGGCGCGCGGCATCCTGAAGCCGCCGGCGGATGCCTTCGGGCTGGAGCTGGAGAACCGGCGGAACAACCGGCGGGCGAGGCGGGGTGCGGAGAATGGGGTGAGCAGTTTGACATTAGATGTGGAGATGAGATGAGTATACAGTATAAAACTGCACTTGACTGCTTGAGATCTTGAGAAGAGACGAGAATAAACCATAGCAGTAAATTTAGAGATTAGATACTCGAAGGATTAGATTGGATACGATGAGAATAGATAGGATGAGATTTGATAGCATGAGATTAGATATTGTGAGATTGGATAGGATAAGATTGGATAGAATGAGATTGGATAGGATGGAATTGAGTAGGATAATATTCGATAGGATGAGATTGGGTAGCATGAGATTCGATAGGATAAGATTGGGTAGCATGAGATTCGATAGGATGAGATTGGATAGCACGAGATTCGATAGGATAAGATTGGGTAGCATGAGATTCGATAGGATGAGATTGGATAGCACGAGATTCGATAGGATGAGATTGGGTAGCATGAGATTCGATAGGATAAGATTGGATAGCATGAGATTCGATAGGATGAGATTGGATAGCACGAGATTCGATAGGATAAGATTGGGTAGCATGAGATTCGATAGGATGAGATTGGGTAGCATGAGATTCGATAGGATAAGATTGGGTAGCATGAGATTCGATAGGATGAGATTGGGTAGCATGAGATTCGATAGGATGAGATTGGGTAGCATGAGATTCGATAGGATAAGATTGGATAGCATGAGATTCGATAGGATGAGATTGGGTAGCATGAGATTCGATAGGATAAGATTGGATAGCATGAGATTCGATAGGATGAGATTGGGTAGCATGAGATTCGATAGGATAAGATTGGATAGAATGAGATTGGATAGGATGGAATTGAGTAGGATAATATTCGATAGGATGAGATTGGATAGCACGAGATTCGATAGGATGAGATTGGGTAGCATGAGATTCGATAGGATAAGATTGGATAGCATGAGATTCGATAGGATGAGATTGGGTAGCATGAGATTCGATAGGATAAGATTGGATAGCATGAGATTCGATAGGATGAGATTGGGTAGCATGAGATTCGATAGGATAAGATTGGATAGCATGAGATTCGATAGGATGAGATTGGGTAGCATGAGATTCGATAGGATAAGATTGGATAGCATGAGATTGGAAGCATTAGATTGGATAGCATGAGATTCGATAGGATGAGATTGGATAGAATGAGATTGGATAGGATGGAATTGAGTAGGATAATATTCGATAGGATGAGATTGGATAGCATGAGATTCGATAGGATGAGATTGGGTAGCATGAGATTCGATAGGATGAGATTGGGTAGCATGAGATTCGATAGGATAAGATTGGATAGCATGAGATTCGATAGGATAAGATTGGGTAGCATGAGATTCGATAGGATAAGATTGGATAGCATGAGATTCGATAGGATGAGATTGGGTAGCATGAGATTCGATAGGATAAGATTGGATAGCATGAGATTCGATAGGATAAGATTGGATAGCATGAGATTCGATAGGATAAGATTGGGTAGCACGAGATTCGATAGGATGAGATTGGGTAGCATGAGATTCGATAGGATAAGATTGGGTAGCATGAGATTCGATAGGATGAGATTGGGTAGCATGAGATTCGATAGGATGAGATTGGGTAGCATGAGATTCGATAGGATAAGATTGGGTAGCATGAGATTCGATAGGATAAGATTGGATAGCATGAGATTCGATAGGATGAGATTGGGTAGCATGAGATTCGATAGGATGAGATTGGGTAGCATGAGATTCGATAGGATAAGATTGGATAGCATGAGATTCGATAGGATGAGATTGGAAGCATTAGATTGGATAGCATGAGATTCGATAGGATGAGATTGGATAGCATGAGATTGGAAGCATTAGATTGGATAGCATGAGATTCGATAGGATAAGATTCGATAGGATGAGGTTAATTAGGATGAGATTGGATAGCGTGAGATTGGATGGTATTAGATAAGATTTAAAACGGCAAATAATTATTTAGGAAGATCGATGCTCAAAGAAAGAAATAGACAGGAGATAACGACTCAGGGACAATTTATGTAATAATAATATATTTTCATTTGATAGGGGCGTCACTTCATTGGATGAGGGCGCCATTTCATTGATAAGGGGCGTCATTTCACTTGATGAGGGCGCCATTTTATTTGATGAGGGCGCCATTTTATTTGATGAGGGCGCCATTTCATTGATAAGGAGCGTCATTTCATTTGATGAGGGCGCCATTTCATTTGATGAGGGCGCCATTTTATTTGATGAGGGCGCCATTTCACAGCCATGAGGGCGCCATTTCACAGCCATGAGGGCGCCATTTCACAGCCATGAGGGCGCTATTTCACAGCCTTGAGGGCGCCATTTCACAGCCACGAGGGCGCCATTTCACAGCCATGAGGGCGCCATTTCACAGCCATGAGGGCCAACATGCCTGACAATCGTGGGACGATGTCGCCGAAGGGAATTATTAAATTTATTAGCCACTGACTAAAAAAGAGGCTTAACGCAAGAGCAAATCCCAGAAACTCGATCCCCGATTCCAGCGTAAATCCAGGCCTCTTCAGCAGCAGCAGCAGCTGTGCGATGACATCAAGGAGGACAAGGAGATCGCGTAGACGACGTCCCATGACAGACAATGAATGACAAAGCAACTTGGATATAAGAATTTCCACATGACATCGAGACTTTGACTAAAATGACTATTTGTACTTTTATTTGCGTGCTGTAGTATTTTGTATTTGTATTGGTTGCATTGGAGAGCGGCGGTCCACCCGATCTGTGCAGGCACTCCGGGGTGGAAGTGGATGGGCTGGGAACTTACTGACACTCGTTAAGCCCTATTAAGAGAGATGCGCAGATGACGAGGTTGCGACTTGCGAGCAGGCGAGCCACTCGGCGGAGAGGTGAATAGGGGTCTGGAGGCGTGCGAACATTTCGCAGACCCGAGTGAAGACTTTCGACGGGGGGGGCGGAGAGGATTTGGATGAGCAGACTGCCACTTGTATTCAATCCTGATTACTGGCAATTAGAGGACAAAGTCTAGAGAGGAAGATAAGAAAAAGAAATAAAATTTATCTTAGGGAGCCGTAGCCTAGTGCTCTAGCGAGGCGCTCTTATTTTCTGCTCGTGCAATTAACGCCCTTCAGGGCGAACCCCCAAGGCACAGTGAAGCGTACATGCCTGTGTGCTTGCTCAGGGGAGTCGGCGGAATGGGTAGTAATGCCTCTCTCCGGTTTTGTGTAACGTCGCTTATGGTTCCGCCAGATCGCACAGATCCCGCTGCCTCTAATTATTTTTTTCACCTAACTGGGAGGGGGTCACAAGCTGCGTGGGGTTAGACCACGCAGGGTTGGGGGTGGGGGCCAAGCCACTCCGGGCTGGGGGGTGGAGGCCAAGCCACGTACGCCGGGCTGGGGGGTGGGGGTCAAGCCACGCCGGCTGGGGGGTGGGGGTCAAGCCACGCCGGGCTGAGGGGTGGAGGCCAAGCCACGCGGGCTGAGGGGTGGAGGCCAAGCCACGTACGCCGGGCTGGGGGTGGGGGTCAAGCCACGCCGGGCTGGGGGGTGGGGTCAAGCCACGCCGGGCTGGGGGTAGGGGCCAAATTAAGTCACGCCGGGCTGTGGGGTGGAGGCCAAGCCACGCCGGGCTGTGGGGTGGAGGCCAAGCCACGCCGGGCTGTGGGGTGGAGGCCAAGCCACGCCGGGCTGGGGGTGGGGGTCAAGCCACGCCGGGCTGGGGGTGGGGGTCAAGCCACGCCGGGCTGGGGGGGGACGAAATTCACACAGTTAGAGGACGGGAGAAAGACGGGGGTAAAGCTAGCCAATCAGGGGCCTCCGCGACTAAAGATATGATTAGACAAGCCCAAACGACGAGAGAACCGAAGAACCAACGAGGCGGGTCAGGGCAATGGCATTGTTAATCGTGCGTGTTATTACCGCGTCATTTGTGCATGTACTTTTTTAATTTTGTCTCTTTAATCTCGTTTATCAAATCAAGCAGCTTGTCAGAAGCGTGATTTTGTCCATGGCAGTGATTGCGACTTTGTTCTGCTTTAATGTGAACTTGGTCTTGATTTGTTCTAATGTTTTTTCCGCTTTGGTTTACTAAATTTACCAAGACTAAAAATCGAAAAAAACTCGAATTCGGACCGTCAAGGATTCGGTAATGATTGAAATTAAAAGATTTTGTCAGTCTGTATTGTAGCAACACATCAGATATCGAATTTAGTTATTTGTTATGCTGATTATGGACAATTTTTTTATGCTTCAGTTTGTCCATATGATAAATTTATAAAAATGGGAGAAAGTGAATAGAAGAGAAAAGAAGGATAAAAAAGGGGCGGAACTATACGGGCGGAAAATGGGGAGGAAAAGGGGCGAAGAAAGGATGATAAAAAGGCGTAAAAGGGGAGGAAAAAGCGAGGAAAAGAAGGGCAAAGGAGAAAATGGGGGGGGGGAATGGGAGGAAACAGCCGAGACCACTACCGAAGGGTTCTTGGCCAACCAACCAGCGTGATTGGTGGCGGGTCAGTCAGACCGGAGCTGCTCCTAAGCGCCACTCCCCACTGAGCAGTTAATTACAGTTGAGCATGTAATTAATTATTTTAGTACTGATACCTGGGTACGCAGCCAAGCATTCTAGCATTTTCTTAATTCCTTTGATGTCTACCGCACCAGAATAAAAGCCCAGTATATTCATCTCGCCTGAGTTGGTGTATAAAGCCCAGGACCTGAGCTGGCCTATCGTAGCTAAATGTTGTTCATTAGTGCCATAAATCACTGCTGCTGTTTCTGCTGGCAGGAAATGTCAGGCGACAGGGAACCTGCGTCGGAAAATTATACTGTAGGATCAAAATATTAATTGAGAGACGGAGAGAGAGGGGAGAGAGGAAGAGAGGGTAAGTGTAGGGAGTGATTGGAGTGATTTAGAGTGATAGGGGAGTGATAGGGACTAATTTAAAGTGATTTAGAGTGGTGGGGAGTAGTTTAGAGAGATGGAGACTGATGGGGAGTGATGGGGAGTGATGTAGAGTGATGGGGAGAGATGGGAAGTGATGTAGAGTGATGGAGGAGAGAAAGGGAGTGATGGGGGTGATGGAGAGTGATATAGAGTGATGGGAAGTGATGTGGAGTGATGGAGGAGAGAAAGGGAGTGATGGGGGTGATGGAGAGTGATATAGAGTGATGGGAAGTGATGTGGAGTGATGGAGGAGAGAAAGGGAGTGATGGGGGTGATGGAGAGTGATATGGAGTGATGGGAAGTGATGTGGAGTGATGGAGGAGAGAAAGGGAGTGATGGGGGTGATGGAGAGTGATATGGAGTGATGGGAAGTGATTTAGAGTGATGGGGAGTGATATGGAGTGATGGGGAGTGATGGGATGATGGAGAGTGATTTAGAGTGATGGGGAGTGATGTGGAGTGGTGGAAGTGGTGGAGGAGAGAAGGGGAGTGATGGGGATCTTACAATGGACAGAAGCTGAAAGAAGTCAAGGCCAAAGAGCCCTCAAAGGTAAATAAAGGGTGAGACGGCGCTTTCAGAAATCTTGTGGCTTTATATTTTTAGGACGCAACGTTTAAAATAAAATTAGCATAAAAAATTCAAAACTTAAAATGCGTTTAAAAATGCTTCAGATAATTGAAAAGCAGAAGAATTTCTTATCAGATCGGCAATGCAAAAAATATATGGAGGTGACTGCTTATTGAAAGCAGCAGACCCATCAGAAGCAGTTCACCAAAAGTCATTGTTAGTTATCATCAATGAAGTAAAAATAATATTTACTTTGTCAGTAGCAGGGGCACTCGGGCTGAGCAGGTCTGTACAGATAGTCGCCATCAAAGAAGAGCACCTGGCGAGTGATGAAGCGGCCCGGTTGAGTTTGCAGCTTCACGCGAGAGAACCTCTCTCGGCCCTGCTTAGCGGGGCACAGCTGGATGCGAGGCGGCTGACAGTCGCCGCAGGAGACCTCGCCGGGCACGCAGCCTTCGGCGTCGCGATGCTGCCGTTGCTTTCGCTTCTTCTGGCGCTTCTTCAGCAGCCGCTGTCGTTGCATCGGACAGGGGCGCGGCTTTGATGGGCAGCGGGCACAGCGTGGGGTCTGCGGCTGCTGCTGTTGCTGCCGCTTCAGCTGCTGCTTCTGCTGCTGCTTCTGCTGCTGCAACGGCTTCTGTTGCTGCTGCCTCTGCTGCTGCTGCGGTTGCTGTTGCTGTAGCTGCCTCTGCTGCAGCTGCGGTTGTTGTTGTTGCTGCTTCAGTCTTTGCTGCTGTACTGATTTGCTAAAAGCAGCACAAGAAAATCAACTAAGCTGCTGAGAATATTCATCAACCAAGCAACTGGGGATCTGGGAGGCTGGCCCAGCAACTGAGGATCTGGGAGGCGGGCTGTCCCAGCAACTGACACTCTGGGAGGCTCGTCCAGAAACTGACACTCTGGGAGGCTGGTCCAGAAACTGACACTCTGAAAGGCTGGTCCAGAAACTGACACTTTGGGAGGCTGGTCCAGAAACTGACACTCTGAAAGACTGGTCCAGCAACTGACACTCTGGGAGGCTGGTCCAGAAACTGACACTCTGAAAGGCTGGTCCAGCAACTGACACTCTGGGAGGCTGGTCCAGCAACTGACACTCTGGGAGGCTGGTCCAGAAACTGACACTCTGGGAGGCTGGTCCAGAAACTGACACTCTGAAAGGCTGGTCCAGCAACTGACACTCTGGGAGGCTGGTCCAGCAACTGACACTCTGGGAGGCTGGTTCAGCAACTGACACTTTGGGAGGCTGGTCCAGAAACTGACACTCTGAAAGGCTGGTCCAGCAACTGACACTCTGGGAGGCTGGTCCAGCAACTGACACTCTGGAAGGCTGGTTCAGAAAATGACACTCTGGGAGGCTGGTTCAGAAACTGACACTCTGGAAGGCTGGTTCAGAAAATGACACTCTGGGAGGCTGATCCAGCAACTGACACTCTGGGAGGCTGGTCCAAAAACTGACACTCTGGGAGGCTGGTCCAGCAACTGACACTCTGGAAGGCTGGTTCAGAAAATGACACTCTGGGAGGCTGGTTCAGAAAATGACACTCTGGAAGGCTGGTTCAGAAAATGACACTCTGGAAGGCTGGTTCAGAAAATGACACTCTGGAAGGCTGGTTCAGAAAATGACACTCTGGAAGGCTGGTCCAGCAACTGACACTCTGAAAGGCTGGTCCAGCAACTGACACTCTGGGAGGCTGGTCCAGCAACTGACACTCTGGAAGGCTGGTTCAGAAAATGACACTCTGGGAGGCTGGTTCAGAAAATGACACTCTGGAAGGCTGGTTCAGAAAATGACACTCTGGGAGGCTGATCCAGCAACTGACACTCTGGGAGGCTGGTCCAGAAACTGACACTCTGGGAGGCTGGTCCAGCAACTGACACTCTGGAAGGCTGGTTCAGAAAATGACACTCTGGAAGGCTGGTTCAGAAAATGACACTCTGGGAGGCTGGTTCAGAAACTGACACTCTGGAAGGCTGGTTCAGAAAATGACACTCTGGGAGGCTGATCCAGCAACTGACACTCTGGGAGGCTGGTCCAGAAACTGACACTCTGGGAGGCTGGTCCAGCAACTGACACTCTGGAAGGCTGGTTCAGAAAATGACACTCTGGGAGGCTGGTTCAGAAAATGACACTCTGGAAGGCTGGTTCAGAAAATGACACTCTGGAAGGCTGGTTCAGAAAATGACACTCTGGGAGGCTGGTTCAGAAAATGACACTCTGGGAGGCTGGTTCAGAAAATGACACTCTGGGAGGCTGGTCCAGCAACTGACACTCTGGGAGGCTGGTTCAGAAAATGACACTCTGGAAGGCTGGTTCAGAAAATGACACTCTGGGAGGCTGGTCCAGCAGCTGACACTTCGGGAGGCTGGTCCAGCAGCTGACACTTCGGGAGGCTGGTCCAGCAACTGACACTTCGGGAGGCTGGCCCAGCAACTGACACTCCGGGAGGCTGGTCCAGCAACTGACACTTCGGGAGGCGGTTTCCTTTAACTTTCAATGGAAGCCAAACCACACGCCCAACGCTCGAGATTTCACATGCAACCAGAAGGAACTCACGCCGCTGGAGACTGCGGCCTCTTCTTGCGCTGCGCCCGTTTTGGTGGCGGGGTGACATCGTCAAGCAAGACGCTATCGTCAAGCCGTGACGCCCATTTGTTGCGGTGCACGGTGGTGTTGCGGGCGCGAGCAGGTGAATAGATGCCTTCAGTTGGCCATTCGACACTGGGACCCTTCTGCATCTTTAGGATTAGGGTTAGGGTTTAGGTTAGGGAGTTGGTCAGTCAATATTTTGGCAGTTGAATTGCAGCTGTCAAATTTCGTTGACGCAGAGACGTTACGTTTCTACGTTTTACGTTTTTACCTGGCCGTTAAAGAGCCAACAACAGTTCAAATGAAACTCACAAAGCTGTCAGCGGCAACGCTGGGTCGTTGGTTCTTCTGCGGCTGCTTCCGCTTATTTGATTGCTGCAACGGTTGCCAATATTGCTGTTGACTTGGCCGACTCTGCACAGCCTGTTCCCACTGGTACCCGGAGTTGTGCCCGGCATTTTCCAAGTCCTCATAGATTCGATCACGCGAACACCAGGCAACCTCGGGCCGATGGTTGAAATTCGAGTTTTGTGGAAACCGAGGAAACGGCGAACTGAAGAAGATTGGATTTGAGTTCGGCTGTTAGAAAAATCTAACATCGATTTAGTTTCGAGTTGAAGCGGCCTCTAGCCGCTGCAGATACTTTCGTCCGGCTTCCGCTCATCACTTGAGCAAGTGAGCAAGACTCTCACTCTACTCTATAGTACTCTAGACTCTAGGTTTCTTCACACACATACATACGCTGACACAAGCTTACTAACTTAGGTGTAACTGGGGTTTGGTCACCGCCACCAGGACATGAATTCCACGACAATCAGACCTTTGTATTTTAGTCGCAACAGACGCATTAGAAACGGGTTAAACATGAATGAAGCCGTGCAACTCACAGGTTGGGAAGAACTTCGCCGCAAGTGCCCGACAATGTTGACAAGCAGCTGTCGGCCGAGTGGCTGCTCCGAGTTGCGCAGCTCTGAATTTCGCAGAATACGACGCTGTTTGCTGCAGCCTCGGCCGCAAACGAACTCTTGCTGTGCTGCGGCTCAATCAGCATGCACTGACGGTCGCTGTCGTCCGAGCTGCTGCTGGAGTTTCTTCGTCTGCAATTTAGCCTGCTGCTGCTGTTGTTGCTGCTGCATTTCTGGCCCGAAGTTTTGAGTTCACAGTTCGAGTCTTGGACTGTAATATGAAAACGATGAATAGCATCTTTACTGAGGGCTGTCGGGCACAACTGTGTAATACATGAGCCAACAAACAGCTGTGTCGTGTTACGAATTTGTCTAAGTGTATTTTTTGCTGATCTAGCTGGTTTGCTCTCTTACGAGTATTACCTTTAGCCCTAAAATGAACTAATAGTACATTTTAAAAAAACATTAACCCCTAAAGTCAGCACTACAGCAAACATTGCACTTTATATGTACTTTATTTAGCAACGAGGCCACCCGCAAAAAGGAATACCAGCTGAGTCAATTAGCAAATAACTTCAGTCTGGCATTTTCCACCTGATTACGAACCTTTACCGCACAGGTTGAATAGTGCATGTTTATGCAAATATACTCCACAAGACTCAGGAGCATCACAGGCAGGTGCGCCATTTACGGCTGATTAAAGATTTGTTTTCTAAGAGCGTATGCGCGCACAGGTATGCGTAGGGCGTGTTTAAATATACTGAAATTCAGTCCAGGTAAACAGAGTCTGGAGTAGTCTGGATTGAGGATCTGGGAGGCTAGCCCAGCAACTGAGTATCTGGGTGTCAATGAAAATTATAGTGAAAATAAAAGCCCGAGACCAGGGTGAACGCGGCTTTCTACTCACCCTTGTCAATGCAGCTTGTCATGGCAGTAAACTTTCTGATTGAAGAGGTCATAAATACAATGTGGCTATATAAAAAGTTTATAAAAAAGAATGCTGAAAGTGAAGCGATAAATTCAGTTTTTATCAAATTATCTGTGAGATACTTTCAGAACAAAGTTTAGAGTTTAGTAATTTTAATTTTTTATTAATCACTTCACCATAGACAATTGGATTCGTGAAAGATCCGAACGCAGAAGTCATCATAGAAAAATGCTTTCAGTATTAGAGTGCATTTTTAAGCGAAATTTAATTTATGGTACATTCACCATACATGGTAAATGTACATTGGGGCAGGTGTTAAAGCTGATTTCCTGGGCGTGTGTACATTGGGGCAGGGGTTGAAGCTGATTGCCAGGGCGTGTGTACATTGGGGCAGGGGTTGAAGCTGATTTCCTGGGCGTGTGTACATTGGGGCAGGGGTTGAAGCTGATTTCCTGGGCGTGTTTACATTGGGGCAGGGGTTGAAGCCGATTGTCAGTGTGTGTACATTGGGGCAGGGGTTGAAGCCGATTGTCAGGGCGTGTGTACATTGGGGCAGGGGTTGAAGCCGATTGTCAGGGCGTGTGTACATTGGGGCAGGGGTTGAAGCTGATTGCCAGGGCGTACATGTATGTACATTGGGGCAGGGGTTGAAGTTGATTGTTAGGGCATGTGGACATTGCAGCTGACTTGGATTAAAAGCAAAAATTACTCAGAAATCAGTTCAAAATATTCAATTTTTATTATTTAAAGGACTTGTATCTAAAGATCAATTGAACTAAAGTAATATATATTTATTAAGTGCGAAATATTTACAACTTGAAAAGTCGGTGTCCAAAAGTTTCGCATGCATTTTAATTTGGGAAAATAAAAGCTGCGGTCTAGTTAGCAGATGCATAGCTCCAGTGCTAGGATTTATTACTAGAAATTTTACAAGCATAAATATTGATTAATTTAATGAAAATTTTATAGTGCAGAGAGAACTAAAAAATAACACTTTGCGAAAGGCGAAAGACGGGACAGGCGCAGGATAAGGGCGAGGGAAAAACGCAATAAATACTACTAACTGCAGTACTACTGAATCCAGGGCTGCAGTTGATTCTATACTCGCTATTTAAATTGCATAATTGACGGGCAATAAATTTAATTATTACATAAAAAATGACAATCAATAATTAGATAATGTTAGGCATAAAAAACTACTGCTATACTGTCAATTTTATTAAAGTCGATAATCTATGGATTTTCCACAGCCAACCCCCCCAGGCGCAGAGACTGCACACTGACTAACGATAAGAGCTCATCCGTGCTCATCCCCCAGACTCAGGCCCCGCCGCAAACTATGTAGTTGTGCGCTTGCTCCAACAGCGGCAGCATCTCTGGAAAGCCATCGCGAGCCAGCTGGGTGGCTTCCGCTAGCTGGCACCAGCGAAAGTCGCGATGCTCGTGCGACAGCCGGACCGCGGCAGCTTCGGCCTCGTCAGCGACTTCAGCCAGCCAGAAGGTGCAACTCTTCAATCGCTCCAGATGCCTCCGGCTGTTGTAGCAGATCTTTGTAGCGGCGAACTGATCCAGCAGTTTCAGCCGGGTCAGGCCGCTCTCTTCGCGCGTCTCTCGCATTGCACAGTCCAGCAGGGTCTCCCCAGCCTCCAGGTGACCCTTGGGCGGCGTCCAGCGGTCCTGGGTGCGCGACGAGTGCAGCATGAGGTAGAGGGGCTCGCTGCCTGTCCGAGAGAACACCAGCAGCCCAGCGGCTTCAACAATCTCAGGCATGACAGACTGCGAATGCGCTTGAGTTGTAAGGGGGGATTGCAATATAAAAGTACATCAGTCTTGCAAGCAAATGAAGGAACTAACCTTTTCTAATAAATTCTACACGTCAAAACCTTGTAGTAGCATTCGTTGCTTTTGCTATTAAGCCGCTTAGCCCAAGACAGAGTTGGCAAGTTTTTACCTAAAGAGCCAGATGAAGAATCTAGCGCATGACTGCGGGCCAGAGGAAGGGAAATAGAAGAGGAGATAGGGAAGAGAGGAAAGAATAGAGAGTAGGGAGCGGAAAAAGTGAGAGGAGAGAAGGAAGAGGAGAGAGGGAAGAGAGGAGAGCGGGGAGAAGAGGAGAGGAGAGGAGAGGAGAGAGGAGAGAAAGGAGAGGAGAGAGAGGAGAAGGGAGAGGAGAGAGGGGAGAAGGAAGAGGAGAGAGGGAAGAGAGGAGAGCGGGGAGAAGAGGAGAGGAGAGGAGAGAGGAGAGAAAGGAGAGGAGAGAGAGGAGAAGGGAGAGGAGAGGAGAGGAGAGAAGTGAGGGTAGAGAAGAGGAGAGAGGGGAAAGGAGAGAAGGGAGAGGAGAGAAGAGAAGTGAGAGTAGAGAAGAGGAGAGAGGGGGGGAGAGGAGAGAAGGGAGAGGAGAGGAGAGGAGGGGAGGAGAGATGAGATAAGGAAGAAAGGGGGAGAGAAGGCTGAGAGCGCTGAGAAGAGACAAGCCTTGAGCGGGCTATATCACTATTGTGAAGTTTGAAAGGACCCGAGGGCCGTATAGAGGCTTGGCAGGCCGCATGTGGCCCGAGGGATGGAGTTCACCTACCCCTGGCTTAAGAAATCATCAGCATTTGTAACTGAGCCGTGGAAACCCCACCTAAAGCTAAGAACCTTCCCTTGATAGCAGATTACCTACTAATGAATAGCAAGAAAAGAATATAAATTTGATCTCGAACAAAATATTTGAAAACAGGCGTGAAAATGTGAAAATGGCCAACTATGTCCACATGTGAGGTACTAGAGTTTACGAACCTTACCAACTACAATTTTTATAAATCAGAATCTTCACCATCTACAATCTTCATAAATCATAATTTTCACCAACTACAATCTTAATAAATTAGAATCTTCACCAACTACAATCTTAATAAATCAGAATCTTCACCAACTACAATCTTAATAAATTAGAATCTTCACTAACTACAATCTTAATAATTTAGAATCTTCACCAACTACAATCTTCATAAATTAAAGTCTTATAAAATACCCCAGGGATAAGTTCAGTGAAGTGTTTGGTTTAAAAAATTCTGTAAACCTTACTTATCAGCCTTAAGAATCAATTGAAAAACGTAAAGAAATAAAAAAAAATGTTAACATCAGTGAAATCATTGATTAAACAAACATTTAATTAACAGGAGAATTGTATTTTATTAGCATTCAGTGTCTCTACAGGCCATACAGCTGTCGCACGCCCAGTTACTCAGTTACTTTGTTTTCTTGAAGATATAAATGGAAAAAATTGTAGACAAAAACTAATTAATATAATAAGAAATGTGTCACACAAATACACAAAATAAAAAAATCGAACCTACAAGCACACAAGCAAACGCTGGGTCTAGATGTTGGTTTTATTTTTAACAATCAATCAATCAATCAATTCACAAGCGGCTCAGGGCTGGTTGCCACCCGCCTGAGCCTGAGCAGTGCTGGCCTGTTGGCTGGACACGGCCACTTTAACCTTGGCCTGAAGCACCTCCGTCACCACCTGTTTCGTGGCATACTTCTCCTGCAAACCCGGCTGAACTTTCTCAATCTCTTTAGCCAGAAATTCGGCTTTGCGCTGAAAGAAATCAGCCGCTTGAGTTGGTGTCATATCGGCGTAGTAGCCTGTGCCAATGTCCACCGTGACCTTGTCAGGCGGACACAGCCGGCCCAGCACATACAGGGTGCTGGTCATTGGCACCAGAGTCTCAGAGTTGGCCCGATCGGGAGTTAATCGTTCCACAGCCTCTTTAGAGTCCATGAATTTCTGCTGTACTGTCTTGAGATTTTGCAGACTACTAGTGAGAAATTCCATCTCCTGTGTTTGATTAAACGTGGTTACAATGGTTAGTTTATTGAGAAACATTGGCTAAAAAAGTTTGTCTCAGGCCTAAAATGCAAAATTATTCATTTCTAAAAGGTTACTTTTTTAATTAAGAATTGCTGCTTATATGCATATTGACAAGTCATAAAATCCTTATTGAGGTCCCTAATTCACTTAGGCTTAGCCTTGAGTGTCAGTCTATCAATGAGAAAATGAGAAAAATGTAACAATATTATTACAAAAAGAACATTTTAACAAATTTCTATTTAGTGCAATGTTGAACACCAGTCTATTATAAGCATTAAAATTTTGCATTGTTGTTAATGGACTACCATTAAGATTTTTTGTACTAATTGATTAATAAATTTATGCTAATTATTTTTTGAATAAACAACAAATTTATCATTAATGTTAATGACAATATCAATGAGACCAAAGATATAAAGAAGGAACAAACATATAATTAAGTCTAATAAGAAGTTACAATATTACATATATTGTAAGTTCCCTAGATATGAGCTACCTAAATAATATCTTTGTTGATAATGATTAGGGGCCTACTACATTATATGCAATATGAGCAAATGTGAGCAAATTCTTGTTTAATAAACTTTATAAAAAATAAAAATTATTAATTATATTGATTTCATATTCAAGCATCATCACCTTGATTCAATTCTTTCCCAATATTTTGTAACTTTCTGCTATGTATGCCTTCTAGTGCTATTGAAACAACCTTCCTATTTTTATTTTACTATAATTAATCAGCTTTTAAGTTTCAAATAAATATTTAGGTTAGTTCTTATGTTATATATACTTCAGTAGTATTTTACACATAAGTTTTTACTTGTTATTTGTTACCTTTCAGCTTGTAATTTTAGTTGTATTGTAAATTGCTTTAGACAACCTTTTTATATCAGCTAAAAAGATGGAAAAGCAATGCCAACAATAAACAACAATGCCAGCAATGCCAACAATTTTATGCAATCTATTTTTTTGTAGAAAAGGGCAAAATTCCAATTTTTTATGTTCACATGGGGGTCCAATGAGATTTTTTAATTTGAAAAAAACCCCAGAAATATTTGCATTCTATTGTATGGATCTTTTTGAGAGGTTTTCAAAAGCATTAAGTTCATAAAAATTGGTCCAGGAATAAAAAAGTTATGACCATTTTATTGCAACAATTTCTTTGACTTTTGAAGCATTTTTTCCCATAAGGACTTTGATCTGTTAATATATATAATTGAAAAAAATTGTTGGAAAATTATAATGAACATTTTTAAGAGAAAAACAAATAACAAAAGTAAATAAAGAAATAAAGAATAGATTATATGAAAGAAAAGGAAAAAGATATTTTTCTTTTAATATAAATAAACTTTTAATAGATAAAAAGTTTTTATTTTTATCTTTTTATGTCTATGCAACAATATTGAATTTTATGTTAGCATATTATATCTTTTAACAATTTATTACTTTGCCATAAAGCGTTTATTGTGCTTTTGAATTGTGTCTGGTTCACTTTTATATTCATTTTCTTCATTTTAGGTGCACACTTTGTGCTCCCAATCTGGTAGCAATATCAATACATATGATGCTAGGGGGAGGGCATGCTCAAACAAGAATGCAGAAAAACTAGGGAGGGGAAAGTAAAAATGAATGCCTATAAAACAATCTACAATAAATTATGCATTGAAAAATTGATGCCAGCAATGCAAGGCATCAATTTAAGGTACAATTTTTATTATGAAAAAAACTTTTTTTTAAAACACAAACATAAAAATGCATTTTTACTATTCTATCAGAATACAATAACATTGTTTTACTAAATGTTTTTTGTTTATGCATTTTTAAACATTTTAGTTAGATACATATTTTTTCAAAAAAGTGATAATTTTAAAAGCATATAAGTTTTAGTACTATACTTTACCATTTTGTAGTATACCAAAGACCAGATCATGGTATAACAGTTTTTATTCCTGTTACCTTCTGCTCACAAGTCAGAAAGAATTTCTAACACACTGGCCTCCAAGGGCCTTATTATGAGTGTGAGGCTCACATCTCCGAATCTCTCTCTGTGCCACAAATTATTCAAGACAGTGTATTTTATAGTCAAGCAAGCAAACTGGTTTAGTTGACAAAATGAAGAGCAATGCATAGTTTGAGCGGGGCAGGGTTATCGCTCGAGCATTTTTCTCTGTCCCGTTGTTAGGCAACCATATCACCCCCCCCCCAAGCATTGCTGCGAGTCTACTGTGTCACGCGTTCGCAGGCTGCTGGCTTGGCCTTCGAACCTCAGCTTTGTTATCTGCCCTTTAGTGTAGAGCTGGTCTGGCTGGATAGAACCGGTCGAGACGAGAGGAGGCCGTTGTTTTTTCGCTTCGATGTAAGCACAATTCCAGTGCTTACACATGGCAGGCATATGCCAGAATGAAAATTAATGTTTTTTTCAATTTTATACCAACATAAAATAAAAAATATTTTACACCAAGACTAAAATTTTTTATACATCATTTTTACAAAGAACATATATTTTTTAGGAATTCAAACTTTTACTCAACTGTAAAACAGTAGTTTTTTGCTAAAAACTGATTTTCTTTGTTTTAATTTGAACTTTTTTGTAATTTTATGTTATTATTTTCTAGTTTAGTTTCCGATTTTTTTAAAGATAGCAGGCTCTTTCACATTGGTTGATATTTAACTACACGATTACATTAGCCTTGAACTTGGCTATTTATTATATGCCAACTATGTACACTTCATGTTGAAGTTGAAAATTATATATGCCAAGTGTATGCAAGATTGTCAGCGAGACCAAAAATATGCCAGAAAATTCCGGTATAAAGGCCACCTTCCAGACTATGGGTAGTTTATGCTTACACTTTTTAAATGAAGAATTTTTTCTACTTTAATTTTTTATCGATTCATTTCATTGTATCCATAATTTCATTGTTTTTTAAGCAAAAAATAAAACTTGTTTTTATTCATTTTTTCACGTTTTTGTTCTTTTAATTGGGCTTACTGGACCCCCTAGCCTAGGTAACTTTAACTTCTTTGTTCTCAAAGTATTACTAAAGTTAAAATTAAAGTTAATATATTTATTATTAGTAATATTAGCCTATTGCAAACAAAAACTATAGAAAAGCAATGATTTTACAAATGACCTCTTTTATAGAAAAAAATAAGCAGAAAGTTACATACTTGTTTTTTTACAAAAGAAGTTATTTTGATTAATTTAATATTATTTATGAGTATGATGCTATATTATTATTTTTTAGTAATCATATAACAAGTGCTATTTGCAATAACCAATTGACTCTTAAAACAGATTTTATTGCATAATACTACATATGCCTATTACAGCAGGCCAGCAGCCTTAGACAAACTAGGTGCCATTAACTACTAGGCCTATGCTACATAATAACTTACCTCATCAATCTTTTCTAGAACCTCTCGTAATTGGGGAATAGACAGTTGATTAATTGGAACCGATTGAGCCATTGTTGTGGTATTGATTGCAAGAAGTATCTAGAATTTTTTCACTATTCTTAAAGTTGGTTTTGGTTTAGCGTTAAGATATGGATGCCTCGAATTTTGAAGTATAACTATATAAGACCTAGCCAAATGGTAAATAAGTTCTTTCTAATTAAGAAGACAAGATAAGCGCAATTTTACACTAATTATAATTATTTATCGTATATGTAACTATAATTAGCTACGTCACTAATCAATAAGAAGCACAGAAATATGACTGAAAGGACTGGTGCTCGATAGTGAGTTCAGAAGCAGTGGAGTTGGAGCTGGAGCTCTTTCTGTGAAAATCAAGGGCATAGTAGCATTTTAAATCTGCAATAAATATATTAACAAATTCTATTTTTTAATTGTTGTTATTTTAAGAGTTACAACAAAATTTTATAAGTGTTAACTCAAAAAACTAAAGACTTCCTTGATACAGAATACGCATACAGATAGACTAGTTCAATTGTTATAAGCTTTGCTGATCGAATTGAGCCAGGGACAAGATCCACTAGACATACTTTTTGCAGTGTCGAATTGTTTTAAAAATGATGTGATAGTGATTCGCTAGGGAAATGTGAGTACTTGAAGTAGACTACTCTAAAAGAACCTAATGCTGGTTCTTGTTGATAAAAAAACAGTTGGGGGATCAAAGACATAATTGAATAACTTTGAACATCAGCTTTGTATTTTCCAAGACTCATGCTTCTCTAAAGAATTTCTTAAAATAGAGTAAAAAACTCTCGAACCGCAGCTATTTTGTTATGTTGCTGGTATTATCTCGCGAGGGCTGAGCAAATTAGTGAGGGACATATACATATACAGAGATGCATGGGGAGAGGCTTAACCCAAGAGGAAGGTAGCTGTAACTGTTTCTCCTCCCGCGCGTTTCCAAGAAGCCCATGCCCAGACAGCCTTAATACCCCCATTGTGCAATTAACTTGCGATAGGGGCTAAGTTTAATTTTTTTGTACTTCTACAAGCTGTTTGTGCATCGCTTCGCAGAGTTTAATAACAATTTTGCATTCTGTAATGAGCTGCAAGTTATCCGGCAGTTTGTGAGTCAGAATTGACACTAATCTCTATTAGCATACTCGACTCATCGCAATAGTTTTGCGAGCTCACATGTGAAAAAAGTAGCGGGACTATTTTTGCGTTAGATGATTCTGAGCGGCACTGAGGAAGAATGATGTCAAGTACTGCAATGGACAGATAGGAATACTGCTGAAGGGGAAGGGATGCCGAGGGGAATGATGCTGGGGGAATGATGGGGCTGGGGGAAGGATGCTGAGAGGGAATATTGGTAGATTCCATTGACTTGAATTTCAATAGTATATTATAGTTTTACCTTCACGCAGTAGGAGAGCTGAAAAACTGAAAACTTTCGAATATATTTTGCTGATGCATTGTGATTTACGAGCGCGATTACGGTAATGAAACTCTCAAATTGATTCTCTCATTCTACTGGTTGCGTACATCGAATCTGATCTGACAGATCTTGAACTCGATGCCACATGTATGTTGTGCAATCGTGTTCTTTTTTCGCCCTCCTGCCCCGCCCCAACCCTTCCAGTCTGCCCCACCCCTCCAATCAATAATCAATGCGTACGCCAGTCACGCCACCTCGCACCACCTCCCCTACCGTAACGTACATTTGTTCTAAAAGTATATTCATGTACTCGTAGGTCAGATAATAAATATAATGAATTTGCTGTCTAGTAGGCAGCCGCGCACCTGCGTTCTCTTGGTCCTATCGTTGGCTATTTCAAAAAAACCTACGTGTCTACCATAGCAAGTGCGAACTGTATCGGCTTTTGCGTGGAAGCTCTGAGTTCTGCTCTGTCGTTTTTCTGCTTCTCCCTGGGACACGGGACGGGAGCTCTGACCCAGATCTGGGGGTCGCAGCTTCCCAACAGGGTAACAGGGTTCAGCTGTAGGCGTCGCTCTGGAGGATCTCACAACATGTACATAAATTCATGTACAATATTGATTAGGTATCAGTAAGTAGGAATAGCAGAAGGAATTAGGTAAAATAAAACGCCTACTCTTAATTTTTTACCGTAAAAAAGAGGAATTGAAAAAACCTAACAACCTTCAGCCGTTTATGCTAAAAAAATTTAAAGCGATTGATTTTCATTGCTCGTGTTACATTGTATGAATATAAGTTAAGGCATGTACAGTCTCTGTGCCTTGGGGGTTGGCCCTGATGGGTGTTCATTGGTGTTCATGGGTGTTCATGGGTGTTTATGGGTGTTCATGGGTGTTCATGGGTGTTTATGGGTGTTCATGGGTGTTCATGGGTGTTCATGGGTGTTCATGGGTGTTCATGGGTGTTCATTGGTGTTCATTGGTGTTCATGGGTGTTCATGGGTGTTCATGGGTGTTCATGGGTGTTCATGGGTGTTCATGGGTGTTCATGGGTGTTCATGGGTGTTCATGGGTGTTCATGGGTGTTCATTGGTGTTCATGGGTGTTCATTGGTGTTCATTGGTGTTCATGGGTGTTCATGGGTGTTCATGGGTGTTCATGGGTGTTCATGGGTGTTCATGGGTGTTGGCCCAAGGCGCGAGTAGCACAGCTTGACTCTATGAAAATCAACAACAAACATCTAGTTAAAAGACGAATGCTGAAATTTTAGCTTAGCTGCGGATGAAAAACTTGCCAGCAACATCGGAGGCCAGAGTGGCAGGCGGAGTGGGGAAATCCAGCAGATGGCAGAGGCCCAGGTCCTTGGAGTAGATGACAGCCTGACAATCAGACTGGTCGCACAGGCCGGTGCACTGGATCAGACTTCTGGCATTCGCGACCGTTTTGTAAGCTGGCGCTGTGGCGCTGTCCATTGTCGCCTAGGTGCGGTTGCCGGAGTGGAACTTGTGCAGTTCTGCAGATTTATACTCATTTTATGTGTCTGTTTTTTAATGCAGAAAAATTGTAAAAAGTTTTAATTCACAGTGCTGCTTGTGGGCATTGCCGTTTTCGTAGTTTAGTACAAGTAATGTGCCAAGACTGGACCATCGCTGCACTGATTTTGCATCAAACAATCAACTATAGCCACACTGTAACAATCATATTCCTACAGCTCCGTATCTAGATGAAGCTGATTAGCTGTGCCATCATCTATCTTTCTTTTCTCACCCTTTTGTCGTCGCCCGATTTTGACTGGAAATCAAGCGAACCATTGAAACCAGTGAAATTAAGAGAACTAGTGAGACTTTCTCCAAAGAGACCATAAGAAATTTTTCCGAGATAAGAGATATAAGAGATAAGAGACCCGAAAAGATTCAACAGAAATAAAAGGACGAAATTTTGCGGCCAACCGGTAAGCGCCGCCTTTTCTGTGGTATCCTTTTGGAATTGCCAGGACTACTACCATACCCGTATCGGTAAAAGCCAGCGCGCGTCTCACGCCTGTTCTGTAGCATATATATCAGCCATCATCATTAGACACAACTATTATAACATTGCCACCTGTACTTACATAGAATTGTGTTTTGTGAGTGCCCCAGCACCACACTGCACCAGGCCGAAATTGCGTGTCCCAACGCCAAAGTAGGCAATTTCTCTACCTGGAGCATTCTAATGCCCGGAGACCACAAGCTATATAGTACATGTACTAATAGTAACAGTGGGCTGGGCTTCGAGCCTCCACTGGCACTGCACCCGTGTATTCTATCTGAATAATCTATCTGCACTATCTGGATATTGTATCTGGATGCTCTATCTGGATGTTCTATCTGGATATTGGATCTGGATGTTCTATCTGGATGTTCTATCTGGATATTGTATCTGGATGCTCTATCTGGACGTTCTATCTGGATATTTTATCTGGATGCTCTATCTGGATGTTCTATCTGGATGCTCTATCTGGATGTTCTATCTGGATATATTGTATCTGGATGCTCTATCTGGATGTTCTATCTGGATATTGGATCTGGATGTTCTATCTGGATGTTCTATCTGGATATTGTATCTGGATGCTCTATCTGGATGTTCTATCTGGATGCTCTATCTGGATGTTCTATCTGGATATATTGTATCTGGATGCTCTATCTGGATGTTCTATCTGGATATTTTATCTGGATGCTCTATCTGGATGTTCTATCTGGATGTTCTATCTGGATATTGTATCTGGATGTTCTATCTTGTTGTGATTCAATGTACTGGCCCGTACTGTAGCTCTCTCTCTCCCTCTGCCAACCCTCCCTACCCCTTCCATGCTCGCAACTTATTGTCAACTACTTTTATATGTACTTTACTGTATTTGGTGCCACTGCACTAAACCTATTTTATTGATTAATTTATTAGTGAAGTTTATTTATTTACCCAGTCATTGTCTGTGATTTCGGACCCCTGATTATGGTTAGACCTCTCTCCTCGCGCCCTCTCATTGGCTGCCTCTGTAATCTGCAACTCTTGTTTCCTACCCCCATTTGCGTTCTGCGTGGCTGCAGCCAATCCCCACTCGCTCTCTCTGCCCCACCCCGCCGTTTCTCTTACCCAGCAGCTTTCACCCACCCCATTTGGAGCTGTCTTTTATTTATTGGCGTGCGCGCCGCCCTCCTGTCTCCCGTGAGAATTGTCTCTCCCCTTTCCGATTCGCTTCTGCTCGCTACCCTCTCAACTCCTGCTATTCCAAGCCCAATATAGCGCCTAATATAACACGAACTTACTACCGGAACGTCCAGAGCGCACGAGTGCCGAAACTGCGCAACTGTAAGTGTCACCTGTCTTATTTCTTTTGGGGTTCAGTGCTTAGGATCTTGTCACCAGGGCCTATGCGTTTGCTGCGACCCTGGTTGCCAGCCTACTGCCTGCGCGTTAGTGCGACAGCGGGTTCGCAAGCAGCAGGACTGAGTGCTGAGTCTCCCTGCTCGTATAGAGCGCGAGACAAAGCCGGCTGGTCCGTCTCGGGACACAACAATCTGGATGCTCTATCTGGATATTGTATCTGGATGATCTATCTGGGTGTTCTATCTGGATATTGTATCTGGATGTTCTATCTGGATATTGTATCTGGATGTTCTATCTAGATTTTCTATCTGGATGTTCTATCTGGATGTTCTATCTGGATGTTCTATCTGGATGCTCTATCTGGATATTCTATCTGGATGCTCTATCTGGATATTCTATCTGGACATTATATCTGCATATTTTCTCCGCATATTCCATCTACCACTGTCGATTTTATTTCTAATCAAACCACTCCTCTCCTCTCTCAGCTGTGCCATTTTTCACTGCCCACTCGAATCTGCAAGTCTGCACTCCAACCGCTACTACCATAAGTAGTATGCATTCCGTACGTAAGAGAATTCGAGATCGAAGCACCCGGCTCGCATTGAGCCAATCAGGCACGAGCAGTGCATATCTCAGGCACTGTCTTCTCAGAACGATATAAAATATCCTGTGCTGAAGCGGCTGCTCATGCAGTTTTCTTTTCAGGCTGACTTGAGAAGAAGCTGGTCGGGGTGCGCATAATGGGCAGTGAAGCCTCTAAGGAACAGGATAAGGTACCTTATTAAATTACTGTTTAATTTTGATTAAAGTATTATATTTGTTTCTGTGTGTTAAAGCAGTAAATTAAATAAAATATTTTTTCTTTGTACTTACTTCCTCGTGTGCAGCGCGTGTGCCTCAGTTGTAGTTGCAGCAACTCACTCACATGTTCGAATCTCCAGACTCTCGACCAGCTTGTCAGCCGAGGTGACTTCGGCCAGGTGCGGCGGCTGGCAACGCGCCAGCTGGTCACCAGCGCTGATGAAGCTCGTCGGACCGTCCTCATGCTGGTGGCCGACGCTTCTGAAACTCCCGTGCACACTGAAAAGTGCATCTTGTACTTATTTGAGCTGGGCGCGAACCCCAAGGCGACTGACGCGAACGGCGACACGGCTGCGCACCTGGCAGCCCGGCGGGACCACCTGCGGCTGCTGACGCTGCTTTCGTTCGATGCGAAGTGGCTGCGGAACGACAACGGCGCCACTCCGCTGATGGAGGCGGCGCAGACTGGAAGCTGGAAATGCGCCAAGCACCTGCTGCACCTGCTCAGGCAGAAAAGTTTCATTAAGTGTCTGGAGCATGGAAACTCGAAGAGGCTGCTCGAACTGAAGAATTCCGAGGGTCGGACGGCGTCGGACCTGGCGAAGCTCAGCGGCCACTCAGAGCTGGCCAGCTACATCGAGCGGTGAGTGAGCAGTTCGCTTCTGTGTCCATGCCTCCCAGCTAATGGGGTGGCGGTTGATCTCAGTTGCTGTTGCGCAGAAGCTGTAGGGCCTCGTATTGCAGTGAGAGTGTGTGGGTTGAGCTGCAGATGGAGAACTGGGAGGCTGTGCGTGAGTGCTTTGTGAGACATTGTGAGATGGAAGGAAACTCATGCTGCAGAAATTGAAAATGAGCTGCGTGTGAGAAGTCGGATGCGCTCTCGCCAATGCTGATTGTTGCAGAGCTGCTGCAGTCCTCTTCGAAACTGTCTGTGGGCAGCTCAGATAATTAAGAATTCATATACTAAAAATGGTTTGTCGGTAGGTGGGTAGGCAGGTAGGCATCCATGTGATCGATAAGAGAAAAAATTTTGTCCTGCAACTTCTTAAACTTTATTTTAGCAATCGTAATTGTCGTGTTTGAGACAACTGCGACATCGCTGCTCATTGTTGCTGTTGCAGGGAGATGCGGCTGGTTGTGGATGCACACGGCTATATCTCCGGCCTGACAGCCCAGGTGAGCGGCATCTGCGGTGCCGATGCGGCTGCAGCTGAGCAGCTGTGCTCAAATTTCCCGCTCGCCTTTGCAGGAGGAGGCGGATCGACAGGAGCTGCAGCGGCTGGCCAAGGCGGGCGACTCGGCGGGGCTGCGGCGAGCGGCGACCTGCGGCAGCTGCGACCTGCCTGACGATGAGGGTCGCACCGCGTTGATGTGGGCAGCTCAAAGCAGCTCGTGCGGTGATGAGGCTCTGTGGGAGCAGCTGGTGCAGCTGGGTGACCCCACCTGTGCGGATAAATGTGCTGACAGTTGCCTGCACCATGCAGCCTTGGCTGGCAATTCTTCCGCAGCCTCCGCTCTGCTGGCTGCCGGAGCCTCCACCAATGCCAGGGGTCACTGGAAATTCACGGCCCTCATGGGGGCGGCCTTTGCGCACCCCGCCACCGCCGCCGCAGTCGGTCAGGTTCTGCTGAACTCAGGGGCGGATTGGAGCCTGAAGGACAGAAACGGCAGGACTGCGCTGGATTTGGCTACACAAAAGGGAAGGAGCGAACTGGCTGAGCTGCTGCGTGGGTGAGTTTCCATGGCGACTGAGAATGTCACTCTCACTTTGATTTATCATTGATAAACAATATGCTGTAATTTATGATTGAATATTGAATGAGTTTTGTAGTTTAAATGGAGTTTGCAGTGCAGTTTGACTGCAGATTGCAAGTTAAATGTTAATGTTCAGCTGCCTGCGAGCTGTGAGACACCAGCAAGAAGCATTGTGGTGTGGCATTTGAGCTCAAAATTATTAGGAATAGTTATTTTAATAAAAAACAATAAAAACTATATAATGAAGCACAGAGCATGGATGGACTCCTATCTGAATTTCCTGACTTAAGACTTTGCACTGCCCATTTAGGTACGACGACAAGATCTACTTCGATGAGCCTATGGCACTGCCGTGAGTTCCTTCAGCACACAGCTACAGCACACAGCTACAGCACACAGCTACAGCACACAGCTACAGCACACAGCTACAGCACACACAGCTACAGCACACAGCTACAGCACACAAAGCTACATCACACACAGCTACAGCACACAGCTACAGCACACACAGCTACATCACACACAGCTACAGCACACAGCTACAGCACACACAGCTACATCACACACAGCTACAGCACACAGCTACAGTACACAGCTACAGCACACAGCTACAGCACACACAGCTACAACACACAGCTACAGCACATAGCTAAAGCACACACAGCTACAGCACACACAGCTACATCACACAGCTACAGCACACAGCTACAGCGCACACAGCTACAGCACACACAGCTACAACACACAGCTACAGCACACACAGCTACAACACACAGCTACAGCACACAGCTACAGCACACACAGCTACAGCATGCAAATTATCCCTCATTGCTTCACTTCGCATCCTCTCAGTCCCGAAGGCCCCCCGTTCCGGGAGCGCTGGGACGCCGTTCGCCTCATCGGTCGCGGTGGCTTCGGCGAAGTCCACGAAGTTCGAACTGACACGGGCGTCACGTGCGCTGCCAAGACTCTTAAACTTCCTGTGCAGCTTGTTGATGAGCTGCCCTCTGTGAGAACAGAGATCCACAGAGCTGTCGAGAGCGAGAAAAACCTGTGCCGACTGCGGCATCCCAACATCGTCAGGTTCTTGCACATCGCTCAGCCGGAGCCCGTCACAGTCGTTGTGTTCATGGAGCTGCTGGACGGCCGAAGCTTGGAGAGGTTTATCGACAACAGGCCACTGTACGAGCTGACGATTCGAGACTTCAGCGAGCAGGTGAGCATTGTGCATCCTTGATGCTCCTGTTCCATGTTCTCATAAATGATGACTGCTCACTGACCGACCGCTCGCAGATCTGCCGCGCGCTGATCTACCTGCACAGCCGGCAGCCGCCCGTGATCCACAGAGACATCAACTGCTCGAACATAATTGTTTGTGCCGACAACACGCGAATCAAGCTGATCGACTTCGGCCTGTCAGTCAAGCTGGAGCAGTCAGTCAGCCACATCTCAGCCTCCAAAGCCACCCCCGAAGGCACTCTTAACTTCTTGGCTCCGGAGCTGCTGGCACCGGAAGAGTCGGACAGCCCGCGGTACAGCAGAGAGTCGGACATCTGGGCGTTCGGCTGCTCGGTCTTCCAGATGGCCTCGGGCAGGCGGCCCTTCGCTGAGCACAAAATGCCCCAGACGCTGCCCGAGAAGCTGAGAAGCGGCGGTGCCCCCGCCCTGCTGACGGGCTGCTCTGCGGAGCTGCAGGACTTCTACAGCCGCTGCACCGCCATGGACCGAAAAAGCAGAAAGTCCGCACTGGAGCTGATGGGGCACGAGTTCCTCATCGTCAGGTACAAATGTACAGTAATTCGGCTAGACTTAGATACCTGTGCGATATGATGCTGATGCAGAGGTGAGACCAATGTTGCACTTTTCATCAGTAGTCAAGCGGCCTCACCATGTGCTCACGCTAAAGTTGCACCGCATACTTTGAGCACTGATCATTGAGGCGCCAGCTTGAAGCTCGGAGAAATATTGTGCTCAATTCCCTTCGATGAAGCAGAAGCCCTGATCAGACTTAAAAACAGTGCGAGCAATTTGCCGTGAATCTGTGAGAGCTGAGTTTTACTGGAATGAAATCCAATCAATTCCTTCAACTGCTGTGACTCCCGCGCATCTCCTCATTTTAGCCTGTCTGTCAGGCGATGCCAAAATTCTGATCAGCGGCTTAACGCATCCTGACTCGCTTTCCACTTTTCCTAACAGCCCCGTTTTCAGGGAGAGTTGGGACTCCACTCGGTTCGTTGCAAGAGGATTCTTTGGTGACATTCAGGAAGTTGTCACTGACAGAGACATCAGGTGCGCTGCCAAGACTCTCAGACTGCCTGTGCAGCTCGGTGATGACCAAACCTCTGTGAGCACAGAGATCCACAGAGCTGTCAAGAGCGAGAAAAACCTGTGCCGACTGCGGCATCCCAACATCGTCAGGTTCTTGCACATCGCTCAGCCGGAGCCCGCCACAGTCGTTGTGTTCATGGAGCTGCTGGACGGCCGAAGCTTGGAGAGGTTTATCGACAACAGGCCACTGTACGAGCTGACGATTCGAGACTTCAGCGAGCAGGTGAGCATTGTGCATCCTTGATGCTCCTGTTCCATGTTCCCATGAATGATGCTGCTCACTGACCGACCGCTCGCAGATCTGCCGCGCGCTGCTCTACCTGCACAGCCGCAGCCGCCCGTGATCCACAGAGACATCAACTGCTCCAACATAATTGTTTGTGCTGACAACACGCGAATCAAGCTGATCGACTTCGGCCTGTCAATCAAGCTGGAGCAGATAGTCCGTCGCCACTCATCATTCCCGGAGGCATTGAAAGGCACTTTGAACTTCATGGCGCCAGAGCTGCTCGGAATCGGCACCTCTGAATGCTTTCAGTGCAGCAGAGAGTCGGACATCTGGGCGTTCGGCTGCTCGGTCTTCCAGATGGCCTCCGGTAACAAACCATTCACCAGAGTCAAAAGCTTCTGGGAAATGGCCCAGCATCTTGACAGGAAGGGCGCCCCCGCCCTGCCGGACGGCCGGTCTGCGGAACTGAGGGATTTCTACAGCCGCTGCACCGCCAAGGACCGCAGGAGAAGAAGATCCGCACAGGAGCTGCTGAAGCACGAGTTCCTGGTGAAAAAGTCTGACTCGCAGCGCTAAGCCGAGATACTTCTGAATATGTTTGTAAAGATTTTAGATATTTTATGCACGATGCACGTAAGTAAAGCACTATTTAAAGTTGTTTTGTGCTTTTTTTTTCCATTTTCCTGAATTTTTTACGTGACTCTTTGCAGTGCTAAAACTTGCATACTGCATCAATTCCCCTGTGACTGAGTTCCAGATGCACCAATTGACGTTTCTCATTTAAGCTCAACTTGTTTATCTGCACCGCAGGCGTTAACTGATCTCCTCTATCCTCAAGCAGTTTAACTGCTCAAATGCTTTGCTTCACTCAATTTCTTTGCTGTTAGCCATTAGCTGCTGTCGCTATTTTGTGAGCTTTGTGAGGAATTACTCAAATATACTCATTTGCGACTCTCTAGCATACCGGAACTGCCCGACTCTCAGCACTGAGTGGTTGCCGTGTTTGTTTAACTCAACTGCTGATAAAGTGTTAAATGAAATTGGGGCGGTGGAAGAGAGTGAGATGCTGAAACAGCAGCTGCAGAGAGAGTAGAGGCAGCTGCAGAGAGAGTAGATGCAGCTGCAGAGAGAGTAGAGGCGGCTGCAGAGAGAGTAGAGGCGGCTGCAGAGAGAGTAGATGCAGCTGCAGAGAGAGTAGATGCAGCTGCAGAGAGAGTAGATGCAGCTGCAGAGAGAGTAGAGGCGGCTGCAGAGAGAGTAGAGGCGGCTGCAGAGAGAGTAGATGCAGCTGCAGAGAGAGTAGAGGCGGCTGCAGAGAGAGTAGATGCAGCTGCAGAGAGAGTAGATGCAGCTGCAGAGAGAGTAGAGGCGGCTGCAGAGAGAGTAGATGCAGCTGCAGAGAGAGTAGATGCAGCTGCAGAGAGAGTAGAGGCGGCTGCAGAGAGAGTAGATGCAGCTGCAGAGAGAGTAGATGCAGCTGCAGAGAGAGTAGAGGCGGCTGCAGAGAGAGTAGAGGCGGCTGCAGAGAGAGTAGAGGCGGCTGCAGAGAGAGTAGATGCAGCTGCAGAGAGAGTAGATGCAGCTGCAGAGAGAGTAGAGGCAGCTGCAGAGAGAGTAGAGGCGGCTGCAGAGAGAGTAGAGGCGGCTGCAGAGAGAGTAGAGGCAGCTGCAGAGAGAGTAGATGCAGCTGCAGAGAGAGTAGAGGCGGCTGCAGAGAGAGTAGAGGCAGCTGCAGAGAGAGTAGATGCAGCTGCAGAGAGAGTAGAGGCGGCTGCAGAGAGAGTAGAGGCAGCTGCAGAGAGAGTAGAAGCAGCTGCAGAGAGAGTAGAGGCAGCTGCAGAGAGAGTAGAGGCAGCTGCAGAGATTAGAGGACCCTTCTCAGCGGACCACACAACACCAGGCCTTTACCCAGATGGCTTGACTGACTTTGGAATGTGAGCTCGAGGTAGTGTCGAAAGACTGGGTCAGTCCGTCCTCAGTTCCAAAATTCAGGTCCGAGGTCTCGAAGAGAAGCTCGAGAGAGATGCTCGGCAATGAAGTCTAAACCGAATTGGACTTGTGACAAGCCGGGTTTTTTCAGGCTGCAGACCGCACACGGCACGGGCAACTTTGCCTGCTGCAGCTGCAGAAGAAATTGGTCACAGGCAGGTCAAGTCCTCATGTGAGCAACCCTCGGACAAGTCCTCATGTGAGCAATCCTGAGACAAGTCCTCATGTGAGCAACCCTGGGACAAGTCCTCATGTGAGCAACCCTGGGACAAGTCCTCATGTGAGCAACCCTGGGACAAGTTCTCATGTGAGCTACCCTGGGACAAGTCCTCATGTGAGCAACCCTCGGACAAGTCCTCATGTGAGCAATCCTGAGACAAGTCCTCATGTTAGCAACCCTGGGACAAGTCCTCATGTGAGCAACCCTGGGACAAGTCCTCATGTGGGCAACACTGAAACAAGTCCTCATGTGAGCAACCCTGAGACAAGTCCTCATGTGAGCAACCCTGGGACAAGTCCTCATGTGAGCAACCCTGGGACAAGTCCTCATGTGAGCAACCCTGGGACAAGTCCTCATGTGGGCAACACCTGTCCAGCCAAATTCAGTCGGAGGTCAAAAGCTGGGTTGCGTGGCTCAGTTGGGGAAGAAATGCAATACCGGGCCCACCTGATCAAGTAGAACCAGAGATCGGCATCGCTTTTCGGTGTCAATGCAGCCTAGCACAAAACATTCACGAGACGTAAGCGCCCGAATGGGTATTTATCAATGTCATAGCCTTGTGTTTTAAACTGGCTTTCGGAACAAATCTCTTGCCCTATGAAGATGTCGCTTAAGTTTTGATCGCATAGTTGGATAAGTTGTCTGATTCGATCTATGTGAAATGCAATGCTTGTTGAATGCTTGTAATCACGCCGTAGGAGAGGCACTCCGGGAGAGGCACTCAGGGAAAGGCACTCAGGGAGAGGCACTCAGGGAGAGGCACTTGGGGAGAGGCACTCCGGGAGAGGCACTCAGGGAGAGGCACTCAGGGAGAGGCACTCCGGGAGAGGCACTTAGATTCACACGACTTCAAAACAGAAATTCACAGAAGAAATACGAGAGCCATTGCTCCCATCCAGTTTCAGAAATCAATACTGTGCCTGCATAATCAATACTGTGCCTGCATAATCAATACTGTGCCTGCAAAATCAATATTGTGCCTGGGACAGACGCAGCTCCCTGGCGAGCATTCGTTACTGAATTCCTAGGCATTGCTTGGGCCACAGCATTCAGTACAGGTTAGCTGCCCAACTAGTTTAAGAAATGCAGTGAGACTCTAACCAACCTCTTTGCTACTAGCCACTTTTTTGGCAACTGGATTTGCAGATGCAGGAGTTTGAAGTCCAGTGCCATAAAAGCAACGACATCACTAATCAACCGGAACAAACGCAGTGAACTCCCAGTCCCATCGCACTGACGGATTGGCTCAGGCCCGAAGGTCCGGGATCGAGTCCGGACCCATCAGCTCTTCGGCCCCTGAGGGTAGCCGAGCTGCTCCCAGTCACCTGAGCTCAGAGCGCGCCCAGCGGGTCACGTGACGGGCGGCGGCATCTCACCAGAAGTGCCTGGAGAGGTCAAGTGAAGGCGCTGCCAGTTGCCAGCCTCTTGGAAACTCCATCTGCGAGCAGCTCAGATAACTAGGAATTTCTGTCTACTGAATTTAGTACGAAAATTGAAGCAGATCAAAGAGATTTAATCGTACAAGATAATTTTATTTTGGCCATGGTAATTGTCTGATTTGAGAAAACTGCAAATTGGCTGCTCATTTTTGCTGTTGCAGGGAGATGCGGCTGGTCGTAGATGCACTCGGCGAGATTTCCGGTCTGACAGCCCAGGTGAGCGGCATCTGAGGTGCCGATGCGGCTGCAGCTGAGCAGCTGTGCTCAAATTTCCCGCTCGCCTTTGCAGGAGGAGGCGGATCGACAGGAGCTGCAGCGGCTGGCCGAGGCGGGCGACTCGGCGGGGCTGCGGCGAGCGGCGACCCGCGGCATCTGCGACCTGCCTGACGAATTTGGTTACACCGCGTTGATGTGGGCAGCTCGGAACAGCTCGTGCGGTGATGAGGCTCTGTGGGAGCAGCTGGTGCAGCTGGGTGACCCCACCTGTGCGAATAATATGTTGGCTGACAGTTGCCTGCACCGTGCAGCCGTTGCTGGCAATTCTGCCTCAGCCTCCGCTCTGCTGGCTGCCGGAGCCTCCGCCAATGCTACGGATTTGTGTGAATTCACGCCCCTCATGGAGGCAGTCTTCACTGCGCCCCTCGCCACCGCCGCCGCAGTCGGTCGGGTTCTGCTGGACTCAGGGGCGGATTGGAGCCTGAAGACCAGAAGCGGCAGGACTGCGCTGGATTTGGCCACACAGAATGGAAAGAGCGAACTGGCTGAGCTGCTGCGTGGGTGAGTTTCCATGGCGACTGAGAATGTCTCTCTGATTTTGATTTATCATTGATAAACAATATGCTGTAATTTATGATTGAATATTGAGCAGCTGACTGCAGTTGCTCTGAGTGGGCATTTTTACATTTCTGTAGTTTAAATGGGCAGCAGACACTGACTGAGCTGCTTTGAGGGAGTTTGCAGTGCAGTTTGACTGCAGATTCCAGTTGAATATTAATGTTCAGCTGCCTGCGAGCTGTGAGACAACAGCAAGCATTTTGCTGAGCCAGAAATATCAGAACGAAACAGAATGAAAAATACAAGCAGTATTAGTAAAAAATATTTGTTTTATCTATTTGCGTGTTTTAGTATTTATGAAACAATTTTAACTTAAAAGAAAATATTTTTATAAATTCTAAAAACATTATGCTCTACATATTTCAGATATGAAGGAGGGAGCTACTCCAATGACCATCTGTGAGTTCTCTACAACACACACAGCTACAGCACACAGCTACAGCACACAGCTACAGCACATACAGCTACAGCACACACAGCTACAGTACACACAGCAACATCACACAGCTACATCACTCACAGCTACAGCACACAGCTACAGCACACACAGCTACAGCACACCGCTACAGCACACACAGCAACATCGCACACAGCTACAGCACACACAGCTACAGCACACACAGCTACAGCACACACAGCTACAGCACACACAGCAACATCTCACACAGCTACAGCACACACAGCTACAGCACACACAGCTACAGCACAGACAGCAACATCTCACACAGCTACAGCACACACAGCTACAGCACACACAGCTACAGCACAGACAGCAACATCTCACACAGCTACAGCACACACAGCTACAGCACACACAGCTACAGCACATACAGCTACAGCACATACAGCTACAGCACACACAGCTACAGCACACACAGCTACAGCACACACAGCAACATCACACACACCTGCAGCACACACAGCTACAGCACACACAGCAACATCACACACAGCTACAGCACACAGCTACATCACACACCGCTACAGCACACACAGCAACATCACACACAGCTACAGCACACACAGCTACAGCACACACAGCTACAGCACATACAGCTACAGCACACACAGCTACAGCACACAGCTACAGCACACAGCTACATCACACACAGCTACAGCAGACACAGCAACATCACACACAGCTACAGCACACACAGCTACAGCACACACAGCTACAGCACACACAGCTACAGCACACAGCTACATCACTCACAGCTACAGCACACAGCTACAGCACACACAGCTACAGCACACCGCTACAGCACACACAGCAACATCGCACACAGCAACGTCACACACAGCTACAGCACACACAGCAACATCGCACACAGCAACGTCACACACAGCTACAGCACACACAGCTACAGCACACACAGCTACAGCACACACAGCTACAGCACACACAGCAACATCACACACAGCTACACACACACAGCAATATCACACACAGCAACATCACACACAGCTACAGCACACACAGCTACAGCACACACAGTTACAGCACACAGCTACAGCACACACAGCACAGCACACACAGCTACAGCACACAGCTACAGCACACACAGCTACAGCACACACAACTACAGCACACACAGCTACAGCACACACATCTACAGCACACACAACTACAGCACACACAGCTACAGCACACACAGCTACAGCACACACAGCTACAGCACACAAAGCTACAGCACACACAGCTACAGCACACAAAGCTACAGCACACACAGCTACAGCACACACAGCTACAGCACACACAGCTACAGCACATACAGCTACAGCACACACAGCTACAGCACACACAGCTACAGCACACACAGCTACAGCACACACAACTACAGCAGACACAGCTACAGCACACACAGCTACAGCACATACAGCTACAGCACACACAGCTACAGCATACACAGCTACAGCACACACAGCTACAGCAGACACAGCTACAGCACACACAGCTACAGCACACACAGCTACAGCACACACAACTACAGCAGACACAGCTACAGCACACACAGCTACAGCACACACAACTACAGCAGACACAGCTACAGCACACACAGCTACAGCACACACATCTACAGCACACACAACTACAGCACACACAGCTACAGCACACACAGCTACAGCACACGCAACTACAGCAGACACAGCTACAGCACACACAGCTACAGCACACACAACTACAGCAGACACAGCTACAGCACACACAGCTACAGCACACACAGCTACAGCACACACAACTACAGCACACACAGCTACAGCACACACAGCTACAGCAGACACAGCTACAGCACACACATCTACAGCACATACAGCTACAGCACACACAACTACAGCACACACAGCTACAGCACACACAGCTACAGCACACACAGCTACAGCACACACAACTACAGCACACACAGCTACAGCACACACAACTACAGCAGACACAGCTACAGCACACACATCTACAGCACATACAGCTACAGCACACACAACTACAGCACGCACAGCTACAGCACACACAGCTACAGCACACACAGCTACAGCACACACAACTACAGCACACACAGCTACAGCACACACAGCTACAGCACACACAGCTACAGCACAGCAAAAACTCTGGCGGCATTTCAGACTTGATGAAGATTTCTACCAAGTGACGGACCCGCAAGGCTTCTGCCTCATCATCAACATCAACAAGTACAAGTACTCAGCTAGCAGCCTCTTGGAGAATCGCGAAGGCTCACAGTGGGATGTGGAGCGAGTGAAGGAAGTGTTCGGAAAGCTGCGATTCACCGTGACGTTGGAGGAGGACCTCACAGCCGATGGAATTCTCCAATGCCTGAGGCAGCTGCAGCGCTCAGACCAGCTGGAGCGGCACGGCTGCTTCGTCTGCTTTCTCATGGCTCACGGCAGCCCGGACGGCGTGTACGGCTCCGACGGAAGGCTGTGCAAAATTCCTGATGTCACCAAAATATTTCAGGTGGGTGCAGAAGTTGTAAATATTTTTCCGCTACTTTCAGCGCCACTTTCCGCTCTACTTTCATTTCTACTCTCAACGCCATTCTCAGCGCCACTCTCAGCGCCACTCCCAGCGCCACTCTCAGCGCCACTCTCAGCGCCACTCCCAGCGCCACTCTCAGCGCCACTCCCAGCGCCACCCCCAGCGTCACTCTCAGCGCCACTCTCAACGCCACTTTCAGCGCCACTTTCAGCGCCACTCTCAGCGCCACTCTCAACGCCACTTTCAGCGCCACTTTCAACGCCACTTTCAGCGCCACTTTCAGCGCCACTCTCAGCGCCACTCTCAGCTTCGCTCCCAGCGCCACTCTCAGCGCTACTCTCAGGTTCGCTCTCAGCGCCACTCCCAGCGTCACTCTCAGTGCCACTCTCAGCGCCACTCTCAACGCCACTCCCAGCGCCACTCCCAGCGTCACTCTCAGCGCCACTCTCAACGCCACTTTCAGCGCCACTTTCAGCGCCACTCTCAGCGCCACTCTCAGCTTCGCTCCCAGCGCCACTCTCAGCGCTACTCTCCCTCCCTCCAGTCGAGCTGCTGCCCGAGTCTGGCCCGCAAGCCGAAGATATTTTTCATCCAGGCCTGCCGCGGTCAGCATCACGATGCACCCCTAAACGACAGCAGTACGAAGTTCAACGAGCCGCAAGTCCCGAAGCCCCTGCCGGCCTTCTCTCCGTCCAAAGCCGACTTCCTGCTGTGCTACGCCACCACAGAGAACCAGGTCTCCTACAGGTTTCCTGAGACCGGGTCCAAGTTCGTGCAAACCCTGTGCCGGATGATCGAGCGGCACTATAGGGAGGACGACCTGCTGAACATCATGACCCGAGTGAACCGCGACATGATGCAGAACCCGGTGGAGGACAAAACGAAAAGGGCCACCTACCTTTGTGTTGCTCAGACAGTCGCTCAGCTCGCCTACAAAATCTCTTTGGACCCGAGACTGGCCAAGCGGCGCTGGAGGAGGCTGCAAAAGGGCGCGACTGGCCAGAACTGAGGCTGGCAGACAGATATGCCATCTCACTGAGCTCACTGAGCAGCAATGTATGTGTTGGACTGTTTATTTACTCAGATACTCCAGTTCCTGCTGATGCCATCTCACTGAGCTCACTGAGCAACAATAAAAAAATACAATTCAGATATTCTGAAAAAAAGCACTCATTATTTTCAACACTTACCTGGGGTTTGCTCTCAGTCACGCAGCTACAGGACTCAAAGTTGCGGACCGATGCAGAAGAGACGCTGGGAATTACAGAAATCTCCCAAGAAATATAGAATTCGAATTTCGGTGTGCGAGACTGCATGATGGAGAGCAGACGCTGGTCTCCTGGAGCTGGAGCTCCATCCCCTAGCCCAGTCCTGTTGCATCCATTCGGTCTGAACTCTCAGCTCAAAGCTGCAGGCATAAAGTAAATCAGCTGCATCCATTCGGTCTGAACTCTCAGTTCAAAGCTGCAGGCATAAAGTTAATCAGCTGCAGCCATTCGGTCTGAACTCTCAGCTCAAAGCTGCAGGCATAAAGTTAATCAGCTGCATCCATTCGGTCTGAACCCTCAGCTCAAAGCTGCAGGCATAAAGTTAATCAGCTGCAGCCATTCGGTCTGAACCCTCAGCTCAAAGCTGCAGGCATAAAGTTAATCAGCTGCATCCATTCGGTCTGAACTCTCAGCTCAAAGCTGCAGGCATAAAGTTAATCAGCTGCAGCCATTCGGTCTGAACTCTCAGCTCAAAGCTGCAGGCATAAAGTTAATCAGCTGCAGCCATTCGGTCTGAACTCTCAGTTCAAAGCTGCAGGCATAAAGTTAATCAGCTGCAGCCATTCGGTCTGAACCCTCAGCTCAAAGCTGCAGGCATAAAGTTAATCAGCTGCATCCATTCGGTCTGAACCCTCAGCTCAAAGCTGCAGGCATAAAGTTAATCAGCTGCAGCCATTCGGTCTGAACTCTCAGCTCAAAGCTGCAGGCATAAAGTTAATCAGCTGCATCCATTCGGTCTGAACCCTCAGCTCAAAGCTGCAGGCATAAAGTTAATCAGCTGCAGCCATTCGGTCTGAACCCTCAGCTCAAAGCTGCAGGCATAAAGTTAATCAGCTGCATCCATTCGGTCTGAACTCTCAGCTCAAAGCTGCAGGCATAAAGTTAATCAGCTGCATCCATTCGGTCTGAACCCTCAGCTCAAAGCTGCAGGCATAAAGTTAATCAGCTGCAGCCATTCGGTCTGAACTCTCAGTTCAAAGCTGCAGGCATAAAGTTAATCAGCTGCAGCCATTCGGTCTGAACCCTCAGCTCAAAGCTGCAGGCATAAAGTTAATCAGCTGCATCCATTCGGTCTGAACCCTCAGCTCAAAGCTGCAGGCATAAAGTTAATCAGCTGCAGCCATTCGGTCTGAACCCTCAGCTCAAAGCTGCAGGCATAAAGTTAATCAGCTGCAGCCACGACTGAATTGCAGCAAAGTGCAGGTTGGACAACTCTTGTGCCAGTAAGAGATGCAGTCAGATAAGCCATGGCAACTGTTTACAGTTTTTTAATGCCGAAGCAATGGCTAAGCTGAACTGTGATTACATAGCTGGCTCTGGGCGAACCATAAACATCATCAACTCTGCTTCTGCATCCTGTGCAGCCTCTCAGGTGCTTCAGGCAGCTGCACCGCCACTCGCTTTTCCGGTGGGCCGCTGCGGTCTGCCTTGTAGCGTTGCTGCATCATCAGCCTCTGCAGATCTGGTCTGATCGGAATCTGAGTGCGAAACTGATGAAGCTGTTTGACTCTGGGTGGCGACATGCATGCTGTGCAGCATGGCTCAGATGGCAAGCTGCAGGGTTCAATTCGACATGATTTAGTTTCTGGTGCACAGACCATTGCCAGAATTAAAATTTTCTAATGGTTAGAAAATCACGACCGTTAATACTACTGACACATCACAGCACACGATTTGCATGGGGACACTGAGTAGTCACTGCTGCTGACACATCACAGCTCACGATTTGCATGGGGACACTGAGTAGTCAGTGCTGCTGACACATCAAAGCTACACTGAGTAGTCAGTGCTGCTGACACATCACAGCTCATCACGATTTGCATGGGGACACTGAGTAGTCACTGCTGCTGACACATCAAAGCTCACGATTTGCATGGGGACACTGAGTAGTCACTGCTGCTGACACACGAATGCGCTAATTCTCACTGCATTGGCTGGCATATGGGCTGGATTGGTGAATGGGCTGGATTGGTGAATGGGCTGGATTGGTGAATGGGCTGGATTGGTGAATGGGCTGGATTGGTGAATGGGCTGGATTGGTGATTGTGCTGGATTGGTGAAACAGGTATGCAGACTCCTCTTCAGTCTCAGCTGAGGTTCCCTTGTAACTGAGGGTGGAGAAGGAGATGGGTTTGAGGGACTGGCCGTCATCTTTCTGATATCTGTTGGATTCATTTCTACAACTGGTTTTAGTGACTGTAGTGACTGACGCGAGAGACAGAAGTTTAGATGAACCAAAAGCTTACGGCCCCGACTTGGGCGTGGGGTGCTATTATATATTTGAGCTCAAAGCTCTGTAATCGATTGCTCTAGAGTAAGTGTACATCTATGATGCAATGTACACAGGAGTTAAAATCAACGTGCCGAGAAAGGGGGGCAGAGTACAACATCTTTCCCCTTCGCGGAGATTAACGGATTAAAATCGGATTTAAAAAAAATGAATGTCATGCGCAAAAAAAGCAAAAAGAGGTTTATAGGTTCGTCAGTTTTGCACGAAAAAAATCAGGTCCTATAATTGGGATGCGGTAGTTTGCAGCTTCTTGGATGCGGACGGTTCGCGATTGGCAGCTCCCCCGCACCGGCTGCGGCCGGCGGCACCGCGGGTGCCGAAGCGGCCGTCGGGTCGCCTTCTGGACCGCCGGTCTCGTCTGGTCCGTCTCCTGTTGGCCGCTCTGGCAGTCGCTTAACGTCGCTTGCGTGGCGCATGCAGTTGCTGCCGCCCGTGCTCTCCAGAGTAGAAGGCATGAGGGGGCTTTTGGGACAAAATTTTTCACATCCTCCATAATCCCAATAAATCCATCCATATTATCCCCGACAGAATCAGAAAAAAAGGGGGGTCGCACTCGCTCACAAAACGTCCTCCATAATCCCATTAAATCCATCCATATTATCCCTGACAGAATCATGAAAAAGGGGAGGGGCCGCACTTGCTCCGAAAACTTCGAACATAATCCCATTAAATCCATCCATATTATCCCTGACAGAATCAGAGCAGGTGTCAACTGATACCTGTTATGCTCACTGTGGACACCTGTTATGCTCACTGACACTGACATCATCCACCGACATCCACCCATAACATTTCTAAAACAATCAGAAAATAATCTGCATTCTTCTCCCCACATTCAATCCGCAACGTGCTACCACATCCCTAAGACTTTAAATCATCAGCGCAGGGTCCTCACCCTTTAAAAAAATTAAATTCTCAATAAAAATGTTTCCAGTTGTCTCTCCAGGTTCTTATTAAAAAACGCACGAGCCTAATTACAAGAGTAAGTACCGATGCAAACTTGAATGCAGCGAATACATGAGAAAATATTGGCCCAACGTTGATATCAATGTCCCTAATATTAATCTAGCTCTCCAAAGACATTGGTTTCATAAGTATGGAGTAACCTATGTAAAAGATTATGACAGCTACTATAACTTTGCAGAAATCATTAGGCAATTGTGATTTCTCACATTCTCTCAATGATTAACGTCAATACAAACTCTTCACCGTTGAAATCAACGCCCATCCCATCTTCAGTCTCAAACTGTAGCACAATCTCGTGAATCTCCTTATTACTCAATACAACTCTTTTCACTGGATTTGGTTTCTCTACCACCATCTGTCCTCCAGCAACAGAGTTGGAGATGTTGTACAAAATATTCGTTCGCTTTCCCTTAAATACCCAATCAAGACTGAGATTGTTTCTGATTAGAATATTCAAACCCTTTACAATGTCTGCAATATTGGGTGCTAAGAACAAACCGCTTACACTTTCCCGGACCATTCTAACAGTCCCCGATGCTTGAGTGGCAGTCCGCGCCGCGGATTCTGCCTTATAAACTTTCTTCTCGAATCCCAGTTCCCTATACCAAGTGTCATCTTTAAACTCAACCTCCGCATCTTTGTGAACTTGCATGACCACTCTCATTACAGTGAGATCATAGGTTAGTTTGACAGGGAACAATTTTTTATCTGGCTTACTCGCATCAGGTGTCTCAAAATGGCCTCTCTTAGTAAAGACATTTTCTAGAAAGTTATTGTAGGTATCCACACTCTGCGTGCTCACATGGAATACCACAGGGTCTGCTGCTGCACCTTTCCATTTGTAATAAAACTTATTATTTGCTGCCATCACATTGGGAACGTTTGACCAACCAGTGAAGTCGTTAAGATAGACATGGTAATTAGCGCCTGGATCCAGGCGAATCGCCTGCTCTAATTTTTCAACAAACATCCCGTTTGAGTCATTAATTCGCCCAGTTATTGTAATAGGAATGCTCTCCTTAGAGTGTGAAACAATGTTGTTTAGTCTTTCAGCAATCGCTTCCAGTTTTTTCACATAAAAAAAATATTTAAACTTTACTGGATGAATTGTTGATCATGTTAAGCTTCACCTTCCTCTCAAATGCATAGATAATGTACAGGTCCACGGGTGTTGCGGTAGTCCTCTCAATGTTAGTCACGATATTCACAGGGCTGTTATCAGTAGGCATTTGTCTGGCAGACACATCAGAGCCCACATTGGATATAGAGTTCCATATTGAAGAGCAGTGATAGCAATTCCATTGTTCTCTTTCACAGCCAAGTCGACCAACTCGCTGTAAAATTTGCTAATCTTGTTCTGACTGAAATCTCCATTTTGTGGCAGTGCAGGGTAAAGATTATCACTGATTTCATGCTGAATGGACCGCACGTCTCCATGCATGTAGCGTACTGTATAATGCTATTTGGGTTTCTCATGTTAATAATGATATACCTTGGATTGCTGCATGATCCCTCTTTAATGCAGATGTTTGTTCTAGTTTCGTTTCGCTCATCTCAACACATGTAGGCCGTGTATGCAACATCAATGTCCTTCTCTATTGCCTTAAGATAATCCGCTTTTAGTGCAGTCTTTGGCTCAATGACTTCCAAATACAGCTCGATTCCGGTTAGCTTCACCTCCATCCTTGTGTGATCCGCCCCAGTCCACAACACTCTACTGCGATCATCTCTAGTCATCCTAAAGGTGTAGCTAAAGTTACTAGTCAGTCGATTAAATGTATTACAGAATCCACTCATGAATCTCAGTGGTACAAATACATCAACAGACCGATACAGCGGGTTTTTAGCAGCATCATCAGCACCTTGCAATGCATAGTTGTATCTCTTCTTCCTCTTTTTATAGCCACTGTCATTGATGTCTCCTTCTTTTTCATCTGCAATAAAACCTGCACCACTTCCCAACTGAATAAAATCAGGATTCTCGATCAAACAATGAGCGTCATAGACAATTCCAAAGTTGGCGATTCGCTCCAACTCAGTGCTCCCATTCGATACACTAAACTCCTTGAACATGTACGCCCAAAAGTTACTGATCAGAGCCACATCCGCATCATGCTTGTCAATGTTAGCACGACCCTAACATAATAACATAACATAACATAATAACATAACATAATACCTAACATAACAATGTTAGCACCACCCTTTGTCTTGAATTGAAATGTCATATGGAAGCCGCTCTTAAGACTGTGCACACTAACCAGAGACGAACATCCATTGTATGTAAAAGTCAGTGTTTGACCCGGACCCAAATTAGTTTCATTCTGGTTCTAGTGACTCGGAACTCTAACTTGTGTCGCTTTGATTGTGCTATCATCACTCAAAATAGGCTTGTTAATTTTGTAGAAAACTGGTGTCAGTGGGTCGTTCATTTTTTAACTAAAAATAAAATAAAATAAGAAATGAAGCGGAAAAGTTCATATCATATCTCTGAACTAGAAAAGCTGGCGCAAGCAGAGAAACGAGTTACCGGACTAATCAACAAAGAACAACAATCTTACAATGAATTTGTCCAAGCAGCCACCGAATTTCACAAACCTGGATACACAGAAGCGAAGAAAAACATCGACACTGTGAAGGAAACAATTGATGATATTCAAGAGAGCCAGTTGCAAAACACATTGGGTAAAATCCCATCTTCACCGGGACAACCACAGGCTCAGCAACCAGGACAACCAGTGCAGATGAAAGTGACGGATAACTTTTTTGGCCCCGTAACGGATGAAGGAAAATATATATTTGGAATTAGCGCCTGGCGAAAAAATATTACCGGGGAACCGGCGGATTACAACATTGAAGTGACGAAGCAAACTATTTCAATCAATAAAGGCGCAGAAACTAAACGAATCCCCTTCACTCAAAGTTTACTCGACTACATGACTAAAAATCAGGAAAAAATATCCGAGAAGCAATTAAAGAATTATAGAGATCTGGTTACCTTCGCTTTAGAGAGGGACATAGACATTCTCAAGAACAACGGTGTTTTGAAAGTTTTACATGAAAACAGGATTGACTTGAACAGGTTTAGAAAATACAAATACTTTAAACAATGGTTTGGTTTACCGGATCAAGAAGAGGTCATAAGACAACAACCACAACAACCACAGCCACAACAGCAGCAACCAAAACAACAACTACAACAACAACTACAACAACCACAACAGCAGCAACCACAAACACAACCACAACCACAACAACCTCCACCGCCACAGCAACAAATCACACCCGAACAAGTACTAGAAGCGCTTGAAAAAGCAGGGCCAAATGAGATTTCCCAGTACAAAGATACAAACCCTGATACTTGGCGACAATTAGAACAGTTCTCCCCAGAACGAATGAAGCGAATCAATGACAGAGTATTCACACCTCAACAAAGACAAGCGCCACATGACAGTTCCTACTCTGACCAATCATTCGAATCACCGCCAAGCTCTTCCGGAAAAGGCATGCCTGAATTCTACAAGCGGTTAGCTGTTCTTCTAGGAGCGGCAAAGACTGGAATGAAAGATGAGAATAGAAAAGAGTTCGTTCATATCCTAGACAAAATGCTTGAGAGAAAATATATCGATAAAAGAGCAAGAGAACTTTTGCTTTCACGGTTTAACAAAAATAAATTTCTATTTAAAAAGATGCCAATTATTTTCGAAAAAGACATTGACAAATACTATGACAAAGAGGAACTTAATCTCATTAAACGCGGATCTGGACTTTTCCCTGCAGGCCACTATCCAAGAAAAGAACGCTCTGGGAACGGTCTTGCCGATTTGATCACTCAGGGGGCCAAGATTTTTAAGGTCATTGGAGAGAACAAAGAGAACATCAAGAACGTTGCCGAAGCGGCTGGCAGTGTAGCCACAGCAGCCAAGAAGATTAAAGATACGGTTAATGAAACCCGGAAATCAATACCAGATATTCAACCCCTTGCACCGAGTGCAGATAGTGTCGATCCAGCCATCTACGCAAAGATGAGAGCTGAATATAAGAAAGGAGGCGGTTTTAAATTTGACTAATTTGGTGCACCCTGACGATAAAAGAGGTGTGAGGGTGTAGGACTAGTCGGATGTAGGACTAGTCAAAAAAAAGACACAACCCGAAAAAAAGACACACACAACCCGAAAAAAAGACACACACATCCCGTAAAGAGACACACACATACACATCCCGCAAAGAGACACACGCGTCTTAAATACACAAGTTTAAAAAGAAAAAGTTTTTTACATAAAAAATGGACTTCACAAACGACTTTCATCCCCACTGGACACGCAATCAGATAAAATTTGCTCACAACGAGATAATTCCAGGGCACTTCCGATGCATTGTTGTTGGCTCATCTGGGTCAGGGAAAACCTTCAGAGTTTTTAACATGCTCCTCAGACCTGGATTCCTCGATTATGACACACTACATATCTATTCACCCACTCTGTATCAAGATGAGTATAAAATGCTAGTAGCGGGCCTACAGAACAAACTCAACAAGGAAGATATTATTCAATGTTTTAGACATCAAAAAGACCTCAACAGCAACCCGGAAGTTGTAGCACTGAATACGCAAAGCACATCCCAGACAATGAAAAATGGCAAAACATTAAAGTTTTCACTTATGGAGATCCACAGATAGATCCTAAAACTAAACTCTTACCTCAACCTGATGAACTAGAAAAGGGGAGAAAGCACCTGATTGTCTTTGATGACTGCATGACCGGTCCCCAGAAACAGATAGAAAATTATTTCACCCGGGTAGACACAATAACTGCAATGTTATTTACATTGCCCAAAACTGGTTTGAACTGCCAAATAAAACAATTAGAGGTAACTGTAATTTGATTCTCCTTTTCCCAACCATACCACAGGATCGACTGAAACGATTTTATAATGAGGTCATTGCCCCAGCTCACATTACATATCCAGCTAAGAACTCTAACAGAACAATATCACAGGAGGAATTTGTTAACATATGCTATGAAAAGTGGAACCAACCCTATCAGTTTGTCATGATTAATAAGGAGAAAAGAATTTTACTTTAATTTTTTATTTAAAAAAATGTCTATTAATTTTGCAGGTGAGTCAACTACAGGCAACAGCACTCTCACAACTTCCTTCCTTGATAAGCGCTACATTAACACTGATGAAGAGATCCCAGAGATCAAACTGAATAAAAACAGACTGAAACAATTAGAGCGCTCCATGCACCAGTTGCAAATAAACATGGAAGATCTCAGGCTTAAAGTAGCTAGGCAGAAGTTTGAAAGTGATAAGCTTTATGTGCCGTTGTTAAACGCAACTAATGAACTAAGGTCAGAAATAACTTCGATAGTCTCGCTAATCAACGGCTTGAGATCATCAGTTAATCTTCTGGGAAATTCCATTGATAGACGGATGCGTATTCTTGAAGGAGGAGTTTTCACAAACATAGCTAAAGTGAATAATTTAGAAGAGTTCATGAACCAGTCAACAGCATTACATGATAGAATTAAAGAAAACGTCGCAACCAACACAGTTAAAGTCAATAATTTAGAAGAGTTCATGAACCAGTCAACAGCGTTGCATGATAGAATTAAAGAAAGACTTGATGCATTAGAGAGAAACGATGTATCACACAGTAGCTATCTAAACGGAATGTATAGCTCTTGGGGTAAAATAATAAGGAGGCTTAATCGTCTGGAGAGAACACTCAATCTTCGTGATATTGCTATTGATGAAGCAGAATCTACTGCTCGTCCGGTCATGTCTACAGATCGAGTAGAAGGAGCTCTGGACCCCGCCGGAGTAATCCGGCACGCTCTCAAACGTCAGCCGCCCAGCCGCTGCCTGCTGGACTCGCGATCCTCCGGCGTCACGAGAGCCGCCTAGACAACCGGCGGTGCAGATGGAATTATCAAAAAGAAAACAGATCTTTCAACCGGATAGTTTTATAATTTTTTTTATTTTTTTCTAGAGAAAAAAATGGCCCAACAAAATTCTCTATACGATCAGTCTCAATACGTTGAACCTAAAATACCGACAGCACCAAACTCAATGGCACCGAATTCGAACACACAAAACCTGGCACCAAGCCTGAATGCACCGAATCTGAATGCACCCCAATATGAGCAACAAAAACTCTACCCTGTCATTTCTTGTAATTCTCAGCAGTTTCGATTGGTGGAGATTCAAAAAATGCGCGATGATCTTGAAAAAAATATTTTCCACAACACAAAGAAAATTAAGCGCTATGACAGCCACTGTAAATTTTTCGACTACAGCAATATGATTCTAGGATCTGTGTCTGTTCTAACTGGGTCTGCTGCAGCTGTCTCAGTGTTGCCAGCCATCACAGCCCCAATCGCAATTCCACTTGGTTCAGTAGGTGCTGCATGTGGACTTATTTCAGCAATTACTGGAGCAGTAGCGCGAAACAGGCGAAAAAAACTAAAGCAGCTACAGGAGAAGCAAGTAAAAGAGAAAGGGGTGCACACTTCAATCATAGGGTACATTTCAAGGGCAATCGAGGATAAGTTCATTTCAGAGGATGAGTTCAAAACCATTCAGGATCTTTATGAACAATCAATTCGAATGAACTTGAACATGGTCGGTACTGATGACATGAGTCAGCTGAAAAATGAACTCGAGAAAGTTTTTCAACATTATGCGGAAAGAAAGTCGGCAAGAAATTCGGTAAGAAGGACGACGAGAAATGCACAATGAACCCCTATGAAACACAGCCAAGAATAATTTCCTTGTAGGTCTTTCGTGTTTTGGTCATTGCATACAAAACAGTCATGCACAGCTCACCGCAAATATCACTGCTAAGACCTTGGAGAATAAAGTCTGAGCGATAATTTTTTTATTATTTTTCCCTTCATATAATTTCTTAGCTCTTCTGGTACTGCCGTCCCATAGCTATCGAAGTAATAACACTTGTGCTTGCGATCGGGATCAATCACCCAGCAAACCCAATGAGATCCTGGCTTATCGGTGGTGTCAAAGTTCATGATGCCGCATTCCTTTCTTAGAGGAAAATCAGGCAGAGTGTCCCTCATAAATATTCCTCTAAAGTTTGGGATTTCCAGTTCGTTAGCCAAATCTTCAAGAAAGTTATTTGTCGTCATTTTTATGAGTTTTAATAAACTTTCTCTTAAACCTAAACCTAATCTCCTAATCTCCTAATCTCCAGTGCCCGAATCTAACCTTCACCTCCTAAAGCCAACCTCCTAAACCTAATCTCCAGTGCCCGAACGGTAGACTGTTAATATTGTCATCAAAAATGAATCTCTTGTTATCTGCACCTGACAGTCCAATCTTCTTTTGCTGAATTGTGTGAATAATATGGTTTTTAGATTGTAGCTTTGAGAACTCATGTGATGTCTTTTTGTTACAATTCAAGGCGTCTCTGTATTCAGCTTCATTAAGTTCCTTCCTAACCACACGTTTCGGAATTCCCTTTGATTTTTTAATTGGGTCTGACGACTCACATTTTACAAAATAGGACTTTGCTCTCAACCCAATGAATTCAGTGATTATGTCACCAGCAATCTCGTCCTTCATTTTCCCAATCACTTTCTTGTTAGTCGTCAAACACTTGATCGCCATTCTGTGTCCTGAAAGATTCATCATACTCAGACAAGTCAAACAAATCTTTTTGCTGCAGCATGTCCTGATAAATGTCTTCTGTTTGAATGTCCATAATAAAACTGTCTGTGTCAGTGTACAAGAGTTTCATTTTATCCTTGTACTGCTGCTTCATGCCATAGAAGAACTGGTACATCAGACGTTTTGATTCGTCGAGAACAGTGACACCTGTATAGATCGGCTTGCGCAGCGTCACCTTGGTTTTGTAAAATATGATCACACCTAAGTAGCTATTAAAGATATGGAGTTCTTTGAATGTTGGCTTTGACATATTTGCCTGAATAACAGCAGGCTCTGATGAGGTAACAAGTTTCAGGTTTGTTCTTTTCCGCTCATTCTCAAGAGTCTTGCCATAGACAGAGTTGTTGGCAACTTAAAGAGGTTCTTGTCAAAGTCGTTGGTTGCTTTGGTCCTAAACTGGGTATTCTTATCAATGTAGGGTTTCATCCACGCTTCCTCTGTAAATGTAAGAGCCCTGTGAACTTTGGTGACCCTGCAACCAAGTGAGATAAAATACTGAAGCAGTTTGTAATGGATTTTGTAACGTGTCTTGTTGTTTAGATTCTGTGTTAGTTTCTCTGTATGTTCTTTTTCTGTTCCTGACAGGTGCCAAGTTCCATTGGGAGTTTCGATTATTTTCGGGCACTTGATGTTCTCTGGGAAGGGTGGAAAGTCAGAGAAATAGTCGTGAAGCTCTGGTGGAATGTAAACATCAACCTCATAAATGGCAGCCAATGAAAAGTCCCATTTAATTCTGATGAGGGTAGCCATCGAAAATCTCTAACTGGAAGATCTTGACTCATCGCCCACCCGTAGAGATTATTAGCGTCCAAGTAAGTAATGTAGTTTGAGGGCTGCTCCTTATTGTAAGATTCAATGTAGGGATTGTTTGCTTTTGCATACCTGTTAACGCAAATTGAGATCCCCCTCGCTTTGACGATTCGACAAAATTGTACATGTCAATGTCTGTAAGAAGTTCAATGTACCAATCTGGATCTTGATCCCATTTCATTTTAAGCAAAGATTCCCAGCTAGTGGCAGGCAGAGACACATAATGTGCTGGATCGAGGCCATATGCTGTGTACCAGGTGTATCTGAAGGTTTCAAACACATCGGCCAGCAGAAACACATCTGTGTAGAGGTAAAGCAGGTGATACTGGAAGAAGTTTTGACAATTAAAGTAATTATAGACATGCTTCGCGTGCTCATAGTCTTTGTCAGAGATTCCAGAGTCTGTTAGCTTTGAAAAGAACTTCTCCTGTGGTGGTAAACCTTCTTCAAATACGTGATACCCAGTAATATTTTCATAGGGGTAGAAGCCTTTGGTTCTCAGGAGTTTAAATGATTCATCAGTGTTGTTAATTTTACTTGCAAACATCTTTGTATATGTACATTGTTCATCTTTTAGATTCTTGCTTAGTTCGTCTAGACTGGCAGCTAGAAATTGATATGAATCCTTCAGTCTTATTTTACCTTTACCCGAATTATCCTGTTTAATATCAACACACTTAAACTTCTCCTTGTTCTCTGCGATGCAATCAAGGTGTATGTCTGGAATCATGCCGATTTTTTCAACTATTAAATGCATGTCATAGTTCTTTGCGTTGTGACAAAATATCGTTAGATCATGAATGTTCGATTTTAGCTTTAGATTACAGGTGTTATGCGCTGCACCTCTAAATTTCCCAGTAAAGTGGCAGTGGTCCCTAACGGTGGGGTTTTTAATATTAGTGCAAGTTAAATGTTTCCTGCAGATGTGGCAATGAGTTGCTGATAGGAAATTGCTTTCATCCTCCTCAGTCATCATTATTGGAACAGGTTGAAGGGTGCTAATCACTTTTTGCAACTCTAACATTCTGGCAATAAACTGCTCCACACACTGCTCTCCAAAGAAATAATTATACTCAACAAGTCCTTTTGTATTAATAAAGGCATATGCTACTGAATTGGGGACATGTTTTTGAGTTTGAGTTTGTTTTTGAGTTTGAGTTGGTTTTTGAGTTTGTTTTTGAGTTTCTGGCATGATTGAGCATTCGAAATCAGCATATACAACAAATGGGAGCTTCTCCATCTTGTGATAGTTCTTAAACCGGAGATACTTCTCTTCAGCTGAAGGAAGAGAGCAGTTTGTTGGGTGATCCTCGCATGATAATTCATGCTCTGTTAGTTTTTCAAAGCGTTCAGGTCCACTGTAATGCTTAAGGCACAAGCGGCAGATGGCAACAGCATCGTGATGATTATTCAATTGCTTGTGAATGAGTCTTGAAAGATCTTTAATCCAAACATAGTGAGCCTCCTCTAGTAAATTACCAATCACTAGAAGATTCACTTCAGTCCACCTTTTCCCTTCAGGATCTAAAACGTCTTTGCTACATCTGACCGGTTGAACTTTCTCAGTTTTCTCACTCCACTCAAAGACTGTGATTCTAATTTTATTATTAAACACTTCTTCTAGCTTTGGGATCTGAGAGATCGCCAAGCCTCCTTTGTCAAACCTGATTCCCTTCTTTTCGCATTTGATGAGATAGTAGTTGAAATAATTTTGATAATTTGAGGTTCTTTCGGGGTGGTGAGGGACACTATCATGAAGAAGTGCAGAAAGTACTGCCCATAGAGCACAGCAATTGTCTTTATTTTTAACATTTATGCAAGCTTTTTTGCTGGCTAGCTTGTGTGGGAGCTCTATATAAGAGGAGGCTTTAAGTGGGTCATATTTCATGACCATGACAGTCGCTCTTTGAATCCGTCCCACGACCCATCCGGAACCTCTGGATGTAAACGCTTCAATTTTCTTAGTGACATCTTGAAGGAAAGGATCCAGTGTGTCTGTTGGGGTGAATGGCTTTGCCTTTGTTTTCATGTAATACTCGAGATGCTCTGTGGGTTTTGCAGGCATATAAAACGCAATATTGAATGATATCTGTAGTTTAAAGGTCTTGCGTGTTTTGAGTGTGTGATCAACAACTGATTGGATGCTGTCTTTATAGTCGTAAATGTTTGCGGTGGTATCCCTAATTGGGATTGTGTACTCTATGTAATGTTCTGTAAACTTCCTCTGTGCAAAATTAATCTCTTCAGTGGCAAGCTCCGACTCTTTTAAATGGATTAATTGCTCTAATTTCTCTTGTTCCTGCTTATTTTGTGGGTACTTTGCTTTTTCACCAGTGAGAGTTTCGTATTTGTTAACTAAGTTGCGACTCCTCTCTTGGTGTTCCTTTGCAGGATTTTTTATAGGCGCATACTGGTTGGATTCTAATTGATTGATGATTTCCAACTGTTTTTCATAGCTTCCCAGGTGACCAGGGTCGGTGTTAAACTTTTGTTTACATGCTTCTCTTAGTAAATTACTTTTGTCTTGAAATGAGACGCCCTTTGAAAAATATTTTTTGACCGAATCTTTTGCTGGATTGGCTTTTGGCATTTTTTCTCTAAAATATTAAAAAAATTTTAGGGTGACCACCCTGATAGAAAAGTTGAACTGCTTCTACATCCTATAAGTAGCGTTGGTTTATGAAGCTGGATAAAGTGGGGTTTTAAACCTCATCACATCCTCATTATTGTAAACCCAGCATTGTGCAGTGTCATGATGGCTTTGACAATGTCAGACTTGCTTACAGAATTTTCATGCTCACAATCATCACAATCATCAAAATCAGGGCAACCATCTCCTGCCTTAATTGTTATACCTTTGTCTCTTGCAATCTTTTGCAGTTCAAGCTGGTGGGCTCTATCATTCCCAGCTTTAACAGCAGTTGCTACACCTCCAGCTACACCACCTGCGGCACTTACAGCGCCTGCAATGATTGGGATAAGAGCTGCTAATGGTAGGATTCCTCCTGACTTTTCATCTGTGATGATGTGTCTTTGTTCATTACATTGAACTATTTGCTGCCTGGGATCGATTTTTACTTTGATACCTTTAATTGATATAAGACCTGGTTTCTTTGATTCAATGATTTTATTGAATATATTGATGGTTCTGGTTTCAATCTTTGTCATTTTTTATTTCAATATTTTAATTAATTTCCGTGTCAGCTGGTATCACGAGGAGTTCAGCTCTAGTGAATGACCGCGTGGGGGATTTAGGGTTAAAGGCTTGAGATAAAAAGTAATAGTCACCGGAGTCGGAGGTAAAATGTCTGTCTATTTTATGTACATCAAGGCTGAAGTATGGATCTGTAGCTCTTCTTTTAGTGTCTTTCTCTAGCTCTCCAGGTAGATATAAAAAGCGTAGAAACTCAGAGTTTGTCAGTATGTATGGTGATTCAACTCTTGGAAGCTTAGGGTAGTTCGAGGTGTCTGTTCTATGAGATGACTTAAGTTCGACAGTGTCTTGTTTAATTGCATGGGATGGTTTCAATCCAGTCATGCGCGTGACTTCATTGTTCAGTTGCTCTATAACAGTGGGGAGCCGGTCTGTCCACTTGGTATAGTACTGACCACTTTTTAGTTTCAGCTCTTCAGCTGTCTGCTTAGTGAATAGCCTCTTGGCTAGAGTTAGATTGAATCTTTCCACAAAAGCCTGGTCTCTGTGGAGCTCAGTTCTGCCATAGCGAATTTTTGCGTCATACTTATGTAGAAGTGATTTCACTGCACCCATGAATTCTTTACCAGGGTCGGTCATAAAGATTTGGGGGTATGTGAGCGGAGAGTTTTTATAAATATCCTGGAGTGCGGTTGCAACTGCTTCTGACTTCTTCGTCTTGAGTGGGCGAGCTTCCTTATATCTGGAAGCAACGTCTATAATTGTGAGAGCATACTTGTAGCCTGAGTCATTGGGGAGAAACAGAAGATCTGCTTGGTGCGCCTCATTAGGTTTATTAATACTGAAATGGGGCCTTTCAAATTTTACTGGTGGGAAATAGACTTGGTAGACTGCTTGCTTAGAGAGCCACTTTTCTACTTTAGCTTTTGGTTCCTTACTTAGTTCTGTGAGTTTGGTGACTGCATTTTTTCCTACAAAGAATCCTTTGTCGCTGTAGTAGAGTTTTTTAAGTTTCTGATCTGTCATTTTTTTTAAAAAAAATTTAAAATAAAATAATGCAACGCTCTGGTGGTAAGTTAGATTCACATGGACTGATACAAAAGCTTCCTCATCCAAACAAAGGCTGGACAATTCCCGGATACAAATATTGCGGGCCTTTGAATCCACTTGAAATTCAGTTAGATACAAACGATAATCCAAATCCTGGGCATGAGCCTGTGAACGAGCTAGACTCTGTGTGCATGTGGCACGACGTTAAATATAGAGATTTTCCTGAGGAGAAGAATCGTTGGGACAAAGAAATGCTTAAGAGACTAGACAATATAGGGGCTTCAAGCGGATTTCGTGAGTCGATTGCTCGGAAGCTAGTTAAAGCTGTTATTTTTGGTAAAACAAAGTTGGGGTTGGGGGTTGAAGGCGAGGGCGGGTGCACAGGGAGAGAGGGCTGGTGCACGAGGAGAGAGGGCGGAGGCTCAGGAGCAGAGTTTTTTTGTGCGCTCCTAACAATGAATTGGGAAGACTGCTGAAAGAGCTGGGGGTAGAGAGGGGCGCTTGAGTCGGGAAGGGTTTAACTATTATTCTCAACCCTGGCCAAACGCGACAGCTGCATTTTGAAAAGGGTGGGGTAACTGCTATTTGCTGAGGTGGGGGGGCGTAGCCCTCTAATCGATTTTGCGAATGTACAAGTTCCACGCATGCTTTCCTTTCCGCTTTGGCAACCCCAATCAACCAAAGAAATGCTTAGGAGATTAGACATATGGGGACTTCAAGCGGGTGGAGGGAATCGATCGCTCGGAAGCTAGTTAAAGCAAGCAAGAAAATTCAGCTTATTTCGCCGGCACACATTCTTCGTCACGCACGATACTGCACTGTTGTGGCTGCTGATTTCATTATGTTGTAAGTTTATTCATTTTTTTACTTCCTGATAATCCTGTGGTAAGAATTGAAACATCTCTTATTTTGATTAAATCTTTGTTTTTAGTTCACAAAAAATTACGTTCTACTGGACCGACCTAGAAAATCTCCATGGTCGCCTTGTTGAAGGATTAGATGCCAACGAACTGGCATCAGAGAGAATTCAAGAAGTTCTCCACAATTTATTCAATGAAAAAGTTGAGAACCAGCGAATTCGTTCCAGAGCGGCCGAGGAGACCCAGGTTCGCAACTATGCCATGAGAACCGAAATGGTGTTTGACGAACTTCGCCGATCATTTGTTGCTGATGAAGATTCACTTTTTAGTTATCAACCATTTTTTCCAGGATTTTATCAATGTAAGCTACTCATAGTAGTCTTCGAAACACTTTCCTGGATCTCCAGGATTTTTTTCTGGATTTTTTAAACTCGTGCCAATTCCTGACAATACAGGAATTCCTGACAATACAGGAAAGTCTTTTACTGGATTTTTTCCAGGATTTTATCAATGTAAGCTACTCATAGTAGTCTTCTAAACACTTTCCTGGATCTCCAGGATTTTTTTTAAACTCGTGCCAATTCCTGACAATACAGGAAAGTGCTGTTCACAAAATGACTGGGAGGAAAATCAATATTATTCTGGATCCGAAGAATATCGATTTTGGATTGTGTGAGGATCTACAATATATTGTTCTTTCTCTACCTTATTCATTTCAAGCCTTGCAACTAAGCTTGCACGTCGCGGACCAGCATTAGCTGGGGTAATTGGGGGTGTGTGGCGACTCCCCCAGTCCTTGGACTGAACAGCCGTACGCAGCCTTCAGATCTGCTCTTTCCTCCTTTCCTTTCCTTTGTTTTATGTAAATATACTTGTGAATAAATGAACTCAGTATGTTTTTAGTAAGCTTTTGTGTTTGCTTTTCGATTTCTTCTGTTGCTGGAGGACAGATGGTGGTAGAGAAACCAAATCCAGTGAAAAGAGTTGTATTGAGTAATAAGGAGATTCACGAGATTGTGCTACAGTTTGAGACTGAAGATGGGATGGGTGTTGATTTCAACGGTGAAGAGTTTGTATTGACGTTAATCATTGAGAGAATGTAAGAAATCACAATTGCCTAATGATTTCTGCAAAGTTATAGTAGCTCTCATAATCTTTTACATAGGTTACTCCATACTTATGAAACCAATGTCTTTGGAGAGCTAGATTAATATTAGGGACATTGATATCAACGTTGGGCCAATATTTTCTCATGTATTCGCTGCATTCAAGTTTGCATCGGTACTTACTCTTGTAATTAGGCTCGTGCGTTTTTTAATAAGAACCTGGAGAGACAACTGGAAACATTTTTATTGAGAATTTAATTTTTTTAAAGGGTGAGGACCCTGCGCTGATGATTTAAAGTCTTAGGGATCTGGTAGCACGTTGCGGATTGAATGTGGGAAGAAGAATGCAGATTATTTTCTGATTGTTTTAGAAATGTTATGGGTGGATGTCGGTGGATGATGTCAGTGTCAGTGAGCATAACAGGTGTCCACAGTGAGCATAACAGGTATCAGTTGACACCTGCTCTGATTCTGTCAGGGATAATATGGATGGATTTAATGGGATTATGTTCGAAGTTTTCGGAGCAAGTGCGGCCCCTCCCCTTTTTCATGATTCTGTCAGGGATAATATGGATGGATTTAATGGGATTATGGAGGACGTTTTGTGAGCGAGTGCGACCCCCCTTTTTTCTGATTCTGTCGGGGATAATATGGATGGATTTAATGGGATTATGGAGGATGTGAAAAATTTTGTCCCAAAAGCCCCCCCTCATGCCTTCTACTCTCCAGGATGACAGAATCGCCTTTGACCTCCGTGACTGTCCAAGGCTGAATTTCAAATGGCGTGTCCGTTTTCGATGGCTGGATTTTTCTGCGGAGGACTTTATCGCCAGCTTGGATGCGATGCTCTGCGGCTGATCTTGTCGCGTCGGCGTAGTGCTTTGGTCTCGCCTTGATGTCCTTGATGAGCCAGCTGCAGGACAACGGGCCGCTGGGCTTTTGGGATTACCAATCTTTGGTCTCGCAGCAGAACACCAGAAGCCTCGGTCAACTCGTGCCTGGCGGCGTGCAGTCGTCGGATGCTGTCGTCCCGCAGATCCCAATTGCCTGTTCTCAATGATGACAGCACAGTCGATAGAATGGCATCACGGGCCGTGGCTTCCCGGACTTGCTGCAGGGACAGGCCTCTCGGCGTCGCCGCTTGCGCGATGCTGCCGATGAAGTTTGTGTCCAGGATCTCGCCGATGTTGATCGATGTCGGAGCGGGCTCTGGCTGCCGGCTGAGGATGTCGCTCGGGTTGAACGGGCCTGGCCGATAGATGACGCTGAACTGCATGTCCTGGATGCTGAGCGCCATGCGCTCGATGCGTGGAGGTGGGCGCGAGCCGGGCTTGAGCATGAAGGTCAGCGGCTTGTGGTCGGTGACGACAGTAAAGTTGGCGGCGCCGCTGAGATAGTGTCGAAATTTCAGGCAGCCGAACTTGATTGCGAGAGCCTCCCGTTCCGTCTGTGAGTACCTCGACTCGACTGCCGATAGGGCTCTGCTTGCGAATGCAACCGGCTTGGATGAGCCGTCGGACTGAATCTGGCAAAGAATGGCGCCGAGTCCGATGGGGCTGGCGTCGACAACGAGTTCGGTGTGCCGGTGCTTGTCGAAGAAGACCAGTGTGCTGTCGACTGCGATGCGATCTCGGACTTCTTGAAAAGCCTTGGCCTGCTGCTCGCCCCACTGCCAGCTTGCACTCTTCTTGGTCAGGTCCCGCAACGGCTTCGTCATGTCCGCCAGGCCTGGCATGAAGCGACTGACAAACGTAACCAGACCGAGGAAGGAGCGGACTTCCGAGGCGCTCGTTGGCTCTTTGAAGCTTTTGATCGCCGACACCTTGGCTTCAGCTGGCTGGATCCCTTTTGCTGACAGTCGCATGGCCAGGAAGTTGACCTCCGGCACCGCAAATTTGCACTTGGACGGGTTGAGAGTCAGGCCGTGTCCCTGAAGACGCTGAAGGCAGCTGGCTAGGCGACTGTTGTGCTCCTGGATGTCCCGGGCATACACAATGATGTCGTCGTGCACCCATCTCACTCCTGGCAGGCCGCTGAGTACTGTAGACATCACACGCTGTAGAATTTCTGAAGCCGACGTGAAACCCATACAGAGGCGCGTGAGCCTCATTAAGCCCAGTGGTGTCGAGAAGGTCAGAAACTTGCGTGACTCCTGTTCGACCTTGATTTGGTGAAAGGCTTTATTGATGTCTAGCTCCGAGAAGAAGTGTGAACCGTCCATTTCGTCTGTGACCTCTTCAAAGGTCGGAATCGGCTGCTTCTCCGGCACTACGTATTGATTGAGGTCTCGAAGGTCTTGGGTGATTCGCACCTGGTTCGGAGTGCTTTTTGGTACCACTACCATTCTAGCGACCCATTCGGAAGGCTCAGATACTCGCTCGATGATGCCTTCGCTGAGCTGGGCGTCGAGCTCTTTGATGGCTGCGTCTCGTAGGTGGATTGGCACTCGGCTAGGCGGGTGGCACACTGGGATAGCGTTGTCCTTGAGTCGGATGCTCACTTCGACGTCCTTGACGCAGCCAACTCCTTGGAAGAGCTCCCGGTGCTTTTTGAGAATGTTATCAAGCTGGAGGTTTGCTGGAAGGTTAGCTGAGTTGGCCTCCGGACTCGAGGACTCCATTGCCTTTGCCTTGTCGGCACTCCCGATGCTGTTGATGCGAGTTTCCGGCGCCGGACCCACTCGTAGTACTCTGAACTTCTCGCCCGTTGCCCTTTCGAGAATGGTGACGCCCGGGTCTTGCACTACTGTGAAGTCCACTACTTCCTCGAGACCGCTGATTTTGACAAGGAGCTCAGCTCTGCCGGCGGTCGCCAGTGGTGTCTTCGAGCCGAACGGGTACAGCTGCCGTACTGATCGAAGCAGTGGCGTTTTGGCTGTTTTGAGATCTTGAAAAGTCGCCTGGTCGATGACATTGCAGCTGGCGCCACTATCGATGAGCGCCTCGACCCGCTTACCGTTGATAGAGATGCTCATCAGCGGCAGCTTGTTCGCAGTCAGGCAGAAGACCTCCCCTTCGTCGCTTGGTGACTTGCTGGATTCTTCCGGGTGTTGATGCTGACCGCCAATGGTGTGCACGCGGTCTCTGGAGTTGCCCTTAGACATACAGGCCTTCGCCAGGTGGCCCACCTTTTTACAGATGTTGCATGTTTTGCCTTTGGCCGCGTCGCAGCTACGGTGCCCGGTTTTTCCGCATCGGTAGCACTTGGACTTGCTGCCAGGCTTGTACGATGGTCCGTTCTGTTGCTCACCTCTGGTGCGCCTCATTGAGTTGACTGTCTCGTCGCGGCGTGACTCCATGGCCGCTGACTGGTAGCTAGCGGCTTCGAAGGCTCGGCACAGCTGCAGTGCATCCTGCAAGTTGATGTTGGCGGTCTGCAGTAGCCGTCCTCTGAGTTGCTCGGTGTTGCATCCGGCGACAATCTGGTCGCGGATGAGGTAGTCGCGCAAATTGTCGAAGTCGCAGCTTTCCACGGCCTTGTATAGCTGATTGACCCATGCGTCGATGCTCTGGCCTGGTTGCTGCGTGCAGTTTCGGAACTCGTATCTTGAGAACACCACGCACCTGCGGCCTGTGAAGTGGTCCTTGAAAGCCTTGATGAGTTCTTCGACGGTGTTTCCGCTGTTGGTCAGCTGTTTGTATAGCTCAGCCAGCTCCCTCCCGCCTGTGTAGAGCAGGACTTGTCTCTGCTGGGCCGGATCCTTGACTCCGGAGGCGTGGATGAAGCACAGAAAGCGCGACGACCAATCTTCCCACCGTGATGACAGTACGTGTGCTTCTTGGTTGACGTTAAATGGCTCAGGTGGAGGCAGTTGCAGTTGAACAACGTTGCGTGTCTGGCCACTGTTTTCAGTAGACATAGCTTAGCTTGCGACGCCAGTGTAGTGACTGACGCGAGAGACAGAAGTTTAGATGAACCAAAAGCTTACGGCCCCGACTTGGGCGTGGGGTGCTATTATATATTTGAGCTCAAAGCTCTGTAATCGATTGCTCTAGAGTAAGTGTACATCTATGATGCAATGTACACAGGAGTTAAAATCAACGTGCCGAGAAAGGGGGGCAGAGTACAACAGTGACTTTTTACATAATTCTTCAATTTTTCACAACCCTGCATCCTGAATGAAGCACCTGAGTTGTTTAGTCAGAACTCTAAAATCATCAATCCTGATTTTTTTATAAACTTTGCTGAGTTTTCTTCTATTTTTGATTTTACAGATAATATCCGAAGGCAGTGGCTCCGTGGTTTCACGATCTGGGACAACTTCGGTAATTGTTCCCTGCATTTTCTCAGTAAGTTTATCAATGGCTTTATCAATGGCCATCAGGGGAAAATACGGGAGCGTATAATGCTGCCATTTTCTAGATTATCCTTGAGGACAAACCAAAAGGCTTCCCAGTAGCTAGGTGTTCCAGAAACTCTTAGGAGGTTTATTCGGGAGCCAACTTGGAGTTGGAGTCTAAAATACCTTATTGATTATCCGAAGGTGGTGCTCACTGTCTTTACCGACCAGCATCTCACTAACGAAATGTACTAGATTGGGAGAGCACATGCCTATGTCCAGGACATTCCCTACTGAATTGCCTTCCCTATTGTTGATCTGAGTGCAGTCAGCATAGGAAATGCGAACAGCAGGGGGTCATGGTGATGTTCCAACCTATCAAAAAGTTGCTTTACAGGAATGTCGCTGAAATTTCTATCCAGGAGAAGCAAAACAAGCTTCTCAGTTGTGAATTTACTGAACTTAACAGGTCGACTGCTCAGAGCCAGAAATTGTTCGCTTTCTTATCTGCGAATTGGTTGTTGTGGTAACAGTGGCTGCTTGAAGCAATATATATGGAATTTCCGCTCGAAATCCCTCAATTCGGCTAATTCAGTGCAAGAATACCAACTTCATTTGGCAAAGTAGATCCGTCTGCAATTCGGCCAGCTTTCGAGATTTTCGGCAGCAAGTCGAGTCGCGCAGTCGCAGCCTCAGCTGCTCTCCCCCAGAAACTGAGGAACCCAAAAACTTAGCGGTTCCAGATATTTCATAAAAGTACATTGTTGATTTTCCCTCGCTTTTACAGAAAAATAAATTGAAATTCTATTTAAGTTGCGATCGGATATTCTAAATAATTTCGAGGACCTTTATTCTGGTATATGCATCTTTATATTTATGCTTATTACGTTTATAGTTCTTTGTGTGCATGCATGTTTATGTTTATGTCAATGCCTCTTCAAAGACTATTTTCAGCCTTCCTTCTCTGAGCTTTTCAGTTTCCACTCTTCCCAGACATCTTTCCAGAGCAGCCCTGACAATCTTTATGTCAGCAAATCTGCCCCACAGCAGCTTTCACACCCTCACCAAGCAACAGCCCTGAGATATCAGATTTTGGAACTCGTGAAGTTTCCAGCCAGTGCAGTTGCGACTTGCAGCACTTTTTGTAAGTGAGAAAATTTGAGCTTGAGTAACAGCTGTGAGCTTGCGAAAGCACGTACTGACTCCTGTTGAGTAGCACTCCGAGTCTTGTAGTTGAGTCTGAGCAAAACACTTTATGAATAATAGAGTGCTCAAGCTGTTTGTGTTTGCACTGATCTGCTTCAGCGCAACAAAGTATTTTCTAGTTCAAAATTCCCGATGGATAAATGGGGTTTGCCAACAATTTAATCATTACTCAAGTATGGCATTTTAATTGCACCAATTCTGCAAGAAAATCCGCAGTCGCACACTGACTGCTTCAAGTAGGCACGCACTGACATTGCAGCAGTACTGCTGTTCCCTCAGAGCCAATGGGAGAGGCAGAAAGCTGGGCAGAGGCGGCCGCACAAGCCAGCAAAAGCAGCCGCAATCTGAGCAGGCAGGGTGAGAAGGAATTCGCTGCAGCTGCTCCAGGGCCAATAAAATCTGCAGAGGCGGCCGCTGCCCTGCCGGACTCTCGGGCTGAGCTGAGACACCTGCGACTGACGGACTGAGCTTGCAGCCATGGCAGAGCGACAAAGACCACCATCAATTGACGAAATAGTAAGAAAAGTTGAAGTTAGAAAACTGAGACACAGAATATTTGTAGGCTCAATTGCAGTTGCAGGAAGTCACTCAGCCGGACCCCAATGACCGGGCAAGCATCGGAGAATCACCAGCCGATCTCCAGTCTCTCGCACATCACGTTATCGCAAGCGACTTCAGCCAGGTGCGGCGGCTGGCAACGCGCCAGCTGGTCACCAGCGCTGATACAGCTCGTCGGACCGTCCTCATGCTGGCGGCCGACGCTCCTGAGACTCCCGTGCAGACTGAAAAGTGCATCTTGTACTTATTAGAGCTGGGCGCGAACCCCAAGGCGGCTGACGCGAACGGCGACACGGCTGCGCACCTGGCAGCCCGGCGGGACCACCTGCGGCTGCTGACGCTGCTGTCGTTCGATGCGAAGTGGCTGCGGAACGACAACGGCGCCACTCCGCTGATGGAGGCGGCGCGGACTGGAAGCTGGAAATGCGCCAAGCACCTGCTGCACCTGCTCAGGCAGTTCAGGTTCAATGAGTGCAGAAGGCACGGAAACTCGAAGAGGACTCGGCTGTTCGGACTGAAGGATCTCGGGGGTCGGACGGCGTCGGACCTGGCGAGGCTCAGCGGCCACTCAGAGCTGGCCAGCTACATCGAGCGGTGAGTGAGCAGTTCGCTGCTGTGTCCATCAAGTTTTGCAGCATTCGGCTAGGGTGGCCAGAGCTGCAGTCTCAGGCCAGCCAATCAGAGCCAGTCAGCTGAGCTTGTCTCTGTCTGACTGCTTGATGGGCGACAGCTGTGATTGGCTGACTGCCTCCCAGCCAATGGGGTGCACGCTTGATCTCAGTTGAGAATGGAAGCTGTAGGGCCTCGGAGGCAGTGAGTGTGTGGGTTGAGCTGCAGATGGAGAACTGGGAAGCTGTGTGTGAGTGCTTTGTGAGACATTGTGAGATGGAAGGAAACTCATGCTGCAGCAATGGAAAATGAGCTGCGTGTAAGAAGTCGGATGCGCTCTCGCTAATGCTGATTGTTGCAGAGCTGCTGCAGTCCTCTTGGAAACTCCATCTGCGAGCAGCTCAGATAACTAGGAATTTCTGTCTACTGAATTTAGTACAAAAATTGAAGCAGATCAAAGAGATTTAATTGTACAAGATAATTTTATTTTGGCCATGGTAATTGTCTGATTTGAGAAAACTGCAAATTGGCTGCTCATTTTTGCTGTTGCAGGGAGATGCGGCTGGTCGTAGATGCACTCGGCGAGATTTCCGGCCTGACAGCCCAGGTGAGCGGCATCTGCGGTGCCGATGCGGCTGCAGCTGAGCAGCTGTGCTCAAATTTTCCGCTCGTCTTTGCAGGAGGAGGCGGATCGACAGGAGCTGCAGCGGCTGGCCGAGGCGGGCGACTCGGCGGGGCTGCGGCGAGCGGCGACCCGCGGCATCTGCGACCTGCCTGACGAATTCGGTCGCACCGCGTTGATGTGGGCAGCTCAGAACAGCTCGTGCGGTGATGAGGCTCTGTGGGAGCAGCTGGTGCAGCTGGGTGACCCCACCTGTGCAAATACATGGACTGTCAGTTGCCTGTACCTTGCAGCCGAGGCTGGCAATTCTGCAATAGCCTCCGCTCTGCTGGCTGCCGGAGCCTCCTCGAATGCCAGAGGTCCGGCTGAATTCACGCCCCTCATGGAGGCAGTCTTCACTGCGCCCCTCGCCACCGCCGCCGCAGTCGGTCGGGTTCTGCTGGACTCAGGGGCGGATTGGAGCCTGAAGGACAGAGACGGCAGGACTGCGCTGGATTTCGCCACACAGAATGGAAAGAGCGAACTGGCTGAGCTGCTGCGTGGGTGAGTTTCCATGGCGACTGAGAATGTCTCTCTGATTTTGATTTATCATTGACAAGCTGTTGAAACCCGCGGATTTTGAACCCGGGGAACTCCATTCCCTGCAACTATTTTTGCATGTATTCTAAAATCTGAGGTCAAACTCAAACAATAACTTGTTAATAGTTAGGATAGAGTTAAACATAAAATAGTGTACATTCATGTAAAATTAGGATTTGAAGCAAGCATTGATATTGTTGGCTAGAGTGCTGCGCAGAATGTCAGGCAAACTCTGGCCTCTACCTCTGCTTCTCCCTATGTCCTTTGCATCCTTTGAAATTTCCATCTTCTTTTCTGTTTCCTATCTTCTCTCGTCTCTTCTCTCGTCTCTTCCCTCTCCTCTCTCGTCTCCTCTCTCGTCTCTTCCCTCTCCCCTCTATTCTTTTCTCTCTTCTCTCCTCTCTTCTCTCTGGTCTCTGGTCTCTCATATCTCCTTTCTCCTCTTTTCCTCTTCTCATTTCTCTCTGCTCTCTACTCTCTCTTCCCTCTGCTCTCTGCTCTCTCTTCCCTCACCTCTTTTCTCACTCCTTACTCTACCCTCTCTCAACACTTTCCTTATCTCTACTCTCTCCTTTTTCCTCTCTTCTCTTAACTCTCTCCTCTCCTCTGTCCACTCTCTCCTCTCATGTCTTCTATCGTCTCTTCCCTCACCTCCCTTCTCTCTCGTCTTTGCTCTTTTATCTTGCATTTCTCTTCTTTTATCTTCTCTTATCTTTTCTCATTTCTCTCTCATGCTCTCTCTCCTCTTCCCCCCTCTCTCTCCTCTCATCTCTCTGCTCTCTCCTGTCCTATCTCTCTTCTCTCTAATCTCTCCCCTCTTTCCTCTCCTCTCTCGTCCTTTTCACCAATTTCCCCTGTCCTCTCGATTCTCTCCCCTTCCCCTCCTCTCTCCTCACTCCCTTCTCATCTCTCCTTTGTCTCCACCTTTCATCTCTTATTTCTTATCTCTCCTCTTTTCCCTCTACTCTCCCATCTCTCGTCTGTTCACTCTCGTTTCTGCTCTCTCATCTCCCCTCTCTCATTTGTCATCTTTACTCTCATATGTTCTCTCACCTCTCTCCCCTTGTACTCCTCTCTTTCCCCTTTTTGACTCAGGAGGACTCGATCCTTTCTTCTTTCTTCTCGTCTCTTCTCTTCTATACTCTCTCCCTCTCTTGTCTTCTCTCTTCTCTCTCACTCTCATCTTCGATCTCTCATTCCGGTCTCTCTTCTGTCAACTCTACTCTCCTCTTTACTGTGTACTCTTCTCTTTCCTTACTCCTCTCTTCTCTTCCCTCTTCTATACTCTCTCCCCTCTATTCTATTCTCTCGTCTCTCTGCACTCTGCTTTCTCTTCCTTCATCTCTCATCTCTATTCTCTTGATCATCTTTTCTTTCATCTCTCTCATCTCTTTCCTCTCTCCTCCTTTTCCCTTAACTCTATCATCTCTCCTTTCTCCTCTCAACTCTCTCTCTTATCTCATCTTCCCACTCCCCCCGGTCTCTCTCTCTCTCTCTCTCTCTCTCTCTCTCTCTCTCTCTCTCTCTCTCTCTCTCTTTCTCTCTCTCTCTCTCTCATCTCTTATCTCCTCTTCTCACTCCTCTCTCCCCCTTCTTATCTCCTCTCTTCTCTATCCTTTCTAATCTCTCCTCTCGATCCTCTCTCATCTACCTCTCTGTTCTCTCATCCCTTCTCACTCTTCTCTACTCTCCTCTCTAATCGATCTTCTGTCTCATCTCTCCCCTCTTCTCTCTCCATCTTCTCACCTCTACTATTTCCTCTCCCTTCTCTCTCCCCTCCTCTCGCTTCTTCGTCCCATATTCTGTTCTCTCCTCAACCCCCTCGTCTCTCCTGTTATCTTCCATCTTTTCTCTTACCCCCCTCTCGCCCCTCCTCCCTTTCTAATAGTCTTCCTTTTCCTTTTCACTCTCATCTAACCCGCAGCCATGAGCTGGATTATTTATCTGGCCTTAGAGATTAAAATCTGTCTTCAAAAGCCAGTTTGTGGGATGTAGTACTATCATTGTTGTTATATTTCTCATGCTTTAATCACGTCATCTTTCTGGCCAATTAGCAGCCCTGAGAGGAATTTGTATATCTCCAGCTCCACCACCACAGTCTGCAGCAGTTTAACAACCAAGGAAATACGCATTTCTTAGGAGCCATTTAAATGTTAAAGTTACCTTATGCGAATCTTAATGTTAAAAGCTTCATACTGTAACTAACTAATTTAGTAGGATTGCATTGTAATCAGTTATTCATTAATTTTTCGCTATTTTTACAAACCATCCCACTTTGTCTTGACTTTTGATTTGCCATCCACTGTTAAACTGCTGCAGACTTGTCTATACAGAGGACAGTGGTTTGAATCTCTCGCTAAACTGTCTCTCCTCTCTACGCCTCTCCACTCGCGGGGGTGCAGAGAAGGCTATTAAAAAGTTATTCCAAAACACTGTACATTCGCTATGTACATTGAGCCCTATCGCCTGACCCTTCGTCTGGCTCTGGGGAAATGAGTGAGTGGCACAAACAACAGAAAAAGCAGACAAACTTCACATGCTTACAGTTTCTTTTTCGGTTGAGTTACAGAGTTGAAACTTTACATTTAGATAGAGAATGAGTCAATGAAGAATTGTGTCAAGTTTAAAGTCAATCGCTTCACGTGGAGCAAACTTATGGCAGCTGAAAGTTAGTCAATTTTGAAACCCTTTTACACATCTGGGCCCAGATCGGTATCGGGAAAGAGAGGCAGGCGGGCGGAGGTTGGGGTGGTTGCTACGCTGAAAAAAACAGCCTAACTTTAAAAGTGCACAGCACCGCTCAGGATTAACTTTGAGACTCGAAATTTTACATGATTGTGCCAAAATAGTTTAAGATTATCTGTGTTAAATTTGAAGAGGATCGGTAAAAGTGGAGCGGCGCTATGGAGGATTTAGTGAAAAAATCGCGCATTTTGAGCAGTTTTTTGTACTTTTAGGTGGGAAGACTCAAATTTAGGAAATTTAACGAGTGGAACTCCTCCTTCGGAGGAGAAAGGGGAAGAACTCCCATCACCGGAATTCCATTCCTTGAAATATCCATCAACTGAAATTCCATGTCTTGAATCCCATCTTCCAAATCGTCTCCAAATTCTTTACAAAATCTTTGAAAGACCATAGCTCAAAGACTCTCACGTCTCTCATATCTCCTCTCTCTTCTATTCGCTATTATCGTGACTCTCTTCTCTCTCCTCTCTCTCATCTCATCTCTACCCCTACTCCCTTATTTATCTCTTCTCCCTCGTCTTTCGTTTGTACCCTCTCCTGTCTCTTGTCTCCTCTCTTCTCTCATATCTCTCCTCTTCACTTCTGTCTCCTGTCTCCTCTCTTTTCTCTTATCTCTCCCTCTTCTCTCCTCTCTCATATGTCATCTCTCCTTACTTATCTATCGTCTCTCTTAACCCTCTCTCTCTTCTCTTTTCTCTCCTATCTGCTTCTCATTTCTCATATCTCATATACGCTCTCACACTCTACTTTCTTGTCTCCCATCTTTCTTTCCTCCTTACCACTATCCCCTGTCTCTTCTCTTCTCTCTTTTCTATCCTCTCCATTCTCTCTTCTCTCCTCTCCTTTCTCTTTTCATCTTCTCCCCTCTCTTCTCTAATCTCTAATCTCTTCTCTCTTATGTTCTCACTCATCTCTTTTCTCATCGCATCTCTCATCTCTCCTCTCCTCACTACTTTCCTTCTCTTAACTCTCTTATCTCTGATCTTTCATCTCTTTCCTCTCTCCTCTCTCTCTTCTCCTCTCGCTTCTCTCTCTCCTCTCTCTCTCCTCTCATCTATACTACCTTATTTATATCTTCTCCCTGGTCTTTCGTCTCTACTCTCTCCTGTCTCATTTCTCCCCTCTTTTCTCCTCTTTTCTCTCTCCCCTCCTCTCTCATCTCTCATCCCTGATCTCACTCCTTCTTTCTCCTCTACTCTCCCCTCTTTTCTATTACCTCTGTACGCTTTTATCCCTCATCTCTATTCTCTCTCCTATCATCTCTCTTGTCTCCCTCTGCTATCTCATATCTCCCCTCTCGTCTCCTCTCTCCTCTTCTCTTCTCTCTCCTTCGTTCCCGCCTTACTCCCCTCTTCTCTCCCATCTGTCATGTCTAATCTCTCGTCTCATTTCTACTCTGTTTTCTATCATCTCATCTCATCTTTCTTCTCTTTTCATTCTTCTCTTTACTCTCTTCTCTGACTGATTGAAGATGCCAAATCCATAAAGATCCTCTCCGCGAAGCAGAAAAATCCTGTCCGTGCAACTGAAAACCACCGAAATCCTCTCCGTGAAACTGGACTCCTTCGAAATCCTCTCCTTGAAACTTAAATCCATCAAAATCGTCTCCATAAAACAGAAATCAATCATAAATTTAACTCCGCGAAACACAAATCCTCTCCGCGAAGCAGAAATCCTCTCCGTGAAACTGAAAACCATCGAAATTCTCTCTTTAAAACTGGACTCAATCGAAATTTTCTCAGTCAAAAAGAATAAAATATCAGGATTCATTGGTTAGGGTTATTGTTAGGGTTAGGGTTAGGGTTAGAGCTACACACAGCTGCGTGTCCAAATAAAAAATTGAACCAATTGAATCAATTGATTGCGCAACCGATTTCTCAGTCAGTCAGTATCAGTCTCAGTTAAAGTTAAAAAAAGATTGCGCAATTTAAATCAACCCTCCAGTACACAGAGACCGACCCCTTTTCAATACGCAGTGGCAGTTAGAAATTGAACCCGGGTGTTGGGGGCATTGAAGTAAAAATGAGTACAATCTTTGCAGAAAGCTAAAAGTATGGAAATATTTTTTGTATGCTGTGCTTTTAGTCTTTATATTTAAAGCAAACAATTTATATCCTCGAACTCAGCGTTGCAAGATCTTTTCAGCAGTATAAGTCACAGATACTAAATACCCTAGATGGTTCACTCAGCACTATCTTTATGTGTTAGTTTGACTTGCTACTCTCTGTCCAGTGGCATAAGCGCATATTTGCTCTATTTTTTGTTTTTTTAGGAAATGACAAGCTGTTGAAACCCGCGGATTTTGAACCCGGGGAATTCTAATCCCTGGAACTACTTTTGCATGTATTCTGAAATCTAAGGTCATACACAAACAAAAACTTGTTAATAGTTAGTAGGATAGAGGTAGTCATAAAATGGAGCACATTCGTGTAAAATTAGGATTTGAGGCAAACATTGATATTGTTGGCTGGGGTACTGCACAGAATGTCAGGCAATGTCTGTCTGACTCTAAAACATGTATTGGCAAACTCTGGCCTCTCCCTGACTCTCCCTATGTCCCTTGGATCCTTTAAAATTTCTATCGTCTTTTTTGTTTCCTTTCTTATCTCTCGTCCCTCGTCTCTCTTCTCTCCTCTCTCCTCTCTTCTCTCATATCTTCCCTCATCTCTCTTCTCTTTCATCTCTCTTATCTCTTGTCTCTTCTCTCTACTCTTTCCTCTCTCTCTCCTCTCTACTTTTCGTTTTCTCTCCTCTCTCCTCTCTCCTGTCTCCTCTCTACTTTTCGTTTTCTCTCTCCTCTCCTCTCTCCTGTCTCGTCTCTACTTTTCGTTTTCTCTCTCCTCTCCTCTCTCCTCTCTACTCTTTCGTTTTCTCTCTCCTCTCCTCTCTCCTATCTTCTTTCGTATCTTCCCTCATCTCTCTTCTCTTTCATATCTCTTATCTCATCTCTTCCCTTTTCATTTCTCTCTCCTCTCCTCTCTCCTCTCTACTTTTTCGTTTTCTCTCTCTCCTCTCTCCCCCTTTTCTCTCGTCTCTTCCTTCTCCTCTCTATTCTTTTCTCTCTTCTCTTAACTCTCTCCTCTCTCCTCTCTACTCTTTCCTCTCTTTCTCCTCTCTCCTCTCTACTCTTTCCTCTCTCTCTCTCCTCTCTCCCCTCTTCTCTCGTCTCTTCTATCACCTCTTTCCTCTCTCTCTTTCCTCTCATTTATTTTCTTGTTTTATCTCTTCTCTCTCCCCTCGTCGCTCGTCTCTCCCTCACCTCTCTTCTCTCTTGTCTGCGTTTTTATCTCTCCTTTCTCTTCTTTTATCTTTTCTCTCACTGTCTCTCCTTCTCTCTCTCTTCTCTCTCTCTCTCTCTCTCTCTCTCTCTCTCTCTCTCTCTCTCTCTCTCTCTCTCTCTCTCTCTCTCTCTCTACCTCTCTCTCTCATCTCTCCTCTCCCATCTCTCTTCTCCTCTCTACTCTCTCCCCTCTTCATTCTCCTATTTCCTCTTCTCTCTCCCTGTCTCTCCTCTCTCCTCTAGTCTCTGTAATCTCTTCTCTCTTATCTCTCCTCTGTTCTCTCTACCCTCCCATCTCTCGTCTGTTCACCCTCATCTCTGCTCTCTCATCTATCATCTTTACTCTCTAATACGTTCTCTCAGTTATCTCCTCTGTACTCTTCTCTTTCACCTCTTCTGACTCCTCTCTTTCCTTTCTCCTCTCTTCTTTTCTCTTCCCTCTTCTATACTCTCTCTCCTCTATTATCTTCTCTCGTCTCTCTGCACTCTCCTCTCACCTTTTTCATCTCTCATCCTTACTCTCTCATCTCTCCTTTCATTGGTCTCATCTCTACAATCTCATCTCTCCTTTCTCCCCTCTTCTTACACCCCTCTCTTATCTCTATCTAGTAAAAATAGCGAAAAATTAATGATTACAATGAACTGATTACAATGCAATCCTACTAAATTGCTTACACCATGAAAATTTTAACATTAAGATACGAATAAGGTACTTGAAAATTTAAATAACCTCCTAAGAAATGCGTATTTCCTTGGTTGTTAGACTGCTGCAGACTGTGGTGGTGGAGCTAGAGAATGGAGATACACAAATTCCTCTCAGGACTGCTAATTGGCCAGAAAGAGCACGAGAAATTATAACAACCATGATAGTACTACGTCCCACAAACTGGATTCCGAAGCAGGGATCGGCAGATTTTTATCTCAAAGGCCAGATAAAGAATCAAGCTTATGGCTGCGGGGCAGATGAGAGTGAAAAGGAAAAGGAATAGACTATTAGAAAGGGAGGAGGGGCGAGAGGGGATAAAAGAAAAGATAGAAGATAACAGGAGAGACGTACGAGGAGGTTGAGGAGAGAGCAGAGAATATGGGACGAAGAAGCGAGAGGAGGGGAGAGAGAAGGGAGAGGAAATAGTAGAGGTGAGAAGATGGAGAGAGAAGAGGGGAGAGATGAGACAGAGGATCAATGAGAGAGGAGAGTAGAGAAGAGTGAGAAGGGATGAGAGATGAGAGAACAGAGAGGCAGATGAGAGAGGATCGAGAGGAGAGATTAGAAAGGATAGAGAAGAGAGGAGATAAGAGGGGGAGAGAGGAGTGAGAAGAGAAGAGATAGAGATAAGAGAGGGGTGTAAGAAGAGGGGAGAAAGGAGAGATGAGATTGTAGAGATGAGACCAATGAAAGGAGAGATGAGAGAGTAAGGATGAGAGATGAAAAAGGTGAGAGGAGAGTGCAGAGAGACGAGAGAAGATAATAGAGGAGAGAGAGTATAGAAGAGGGAAGAGAAAAGAAAAGAGGAGTAAGGAAAGAGAGGAGTCAGAAGAGGTGAAAGAGAAGAGTACAGAGGAGATAACTGAGAGAACGTATTAGAGAGTAAAGATGATAGATGAGAGAGCAGAGATGAGGGTGAACAGACGAGAGATGGGAGGGTAGAGAGAACAGAGGAGAGATAAGAGAGAAGAGATTACAGAGACTAGAGGAGAGAGGAGAGACAGGGAGAGAGAAGAGGAAATAGGAGAATGAAGAGGGGAGAGAGTAGAGAGGAGAAGAGAGATGGGAGAGGAGAGATGAGAGAGAGAGGTAGAGAGAGAGAGAGAGAGAGAGAGAGAGAGAGAGAGAGAGAGAGAGAGAGAGAGAGAAAGAGAGAGAGAAGGAGAGACAGTGAGAGAAAAGATAAAAGAAGAGAAAGGAGAGATAAAAACGCAGACAAGAGAGAAGAGAGGTGAGGGAGAGACGAGCGACGAGGGGAGAGAGAAGAGATAAAACAAGAAAATAAATGAGAGGAAAGAGAGAGAGGAAAGAGGTGATAGAAGAGACGAGAGAAGAGGGGAGAGAGGAGAGAGAGAGAGGAAAGAGTAGAGAGGAGAGAGGAGAAAGAGAGGAAAGAGTAGAGAGGAGAGAGGAGAGAGTTAAGAGAAGAGAGAAAAGAATAGAGAGGAGAAGGAAGAGACGAGAGAAAAGGGGGAGAGAGGAGAGAGAGAAAACGAAAAAGTAGAGAGGAGAGAGGAGAGGAGAGAGAAATGAAAAGGGAAGAGATGAGATAAGAGATATGAAAGAGAAGAGAGATGAGGGAAGATACGAAAGAAGATAGGAGAGAGGAGAGGAGAGAGAAAACGAAAGAGTAGAGAGGAGAGAGGAGAGGAGAGAGAAAACGAAAAGTAGAGACGAGACAGGAGAGAGGAGAGGAGAGAGAAAACGAAAAGTAGAGAGGAGACAGGAGAGAGGAGAGAGGAGAGAAAACGAAAAGTAGAGAGGAGAGAGAGAGGAAAGAGTAGAGAGAAGAGACAAGAGATAAGAGAGATGAAAGAGAAGAGAGATGAGGGAAGATATGAGAGAAGAGAGGAGAGAGGAGAGAAGAGAGACGAGGGACGAGAGATAAGAAAGGAAACAAAAAAGACGATAGAAATTTTAAAGGATCCAAGGGACATAGGGAGAGTCAGGGAGAGGCCAGAGTTTGCCAATACATGTTTTAGAGTCAGACAGACATTGCCTGACATTCTGTGCAGTACCCCAGCCAACAATATCAATGTTTGCCTCAAATCCTAATTTTACACGAATGTGCTCCATTTTATGTCTACCTCTATCCTACTAACTATTAACAAGTTTTTGTTTGTGTATGACCTTAGATTTCAGAATGCATGCAAAAGTAGTTCCAGGGATTGGAATTCCCCGGGTTCAAAATCCGCGGGTTTCAACAGCTTGTCTTCCCATATACGTTTCAACGCTGAGTTGCCACTATTCAAGGAGGAGTTGTCGAAATGACAGACAGACAAACAACACGTGAACTTTAGTATATGTAGATAGAAGAAGATAGATAGATAGATAGAAGATAGAGAGAAACAGAGAGAAGAAGACAGAGAAGACAGACAGACAGACAGACAGAAGAGAGAGAAGAAGACAGACAGAAGAGACAGAGACAGACAGAGACAGAGACAGAAGAAGAAGATAGAGACAGACGAGATAGAGAAGATTCATTTCTGAAACTTGTACCAATTTTGCAAAAAAAATCCGCAGTCGCACAGTTACTGCTTTAAGTAGCCACGGACTGACATTGCAGCAGTTCTGCTGTTCCCTCAGAGCCAATGGGAGAGGCAGAAAAGCAGGGTGAGAAGGAATTCGCTGCAGCTGCTCCAGGCCAATAAAATCTGCTGCAGAGGCGGCCGCTGCCCTGCCGGACTCTCGGGCTCAACTGAGACACCTGCGACTGACGGACTGAGCTTGCAGTCATGGCAGAGGGAGGGCAGCCTTCGCCACCGTCTTCCCGACTAAGTTTTCATGGCTCTTTTTCGTCATTGTTTTCACTACCAATTTCTTTTAACTCAACGCCGGTTCTACCTGAAAGTCATATTGAAGTTAATGTGAGCTAATTCCAGCATATTAATTTTTGTAGGCTTGATTGCAGTCGCAGGAACTCACTCGTATGTTTGAATGTGCAGCTTGAGTGTCTCAATTGCAGTTGCAGGAATTCACTCACATGTTTGAATGTGCAGCTTGGGTGCCCCAATTGCAGTTGAAGGAACTCATTCGAATGTTTGAATGTGCAGCTTGGGTGCCCCAATTGCAGTTGAAGGAACTCATTCGTATGTTTGAATGTGCAGCTTGAGTGTCTCAATTGCAGTTGCATAAAATCACTCACATGTTTGAATGTGCAGCTTGGGTGCCTCAACTGCAGTTGCAGAAACTCACTCAGCCGTACCCCAAACACTGGACAAGCGTCGGAGACTCGGCAGCCGATCTCCAGACTCTCGCCCACGACGTCATCCGAGGTGACTTCGGCCAGGTGCGGCGGCTGGCAACGCGCCAGCTGGTCACCAGCGCTGATGCAGCTCGTCGGACCGTCCTCATGCTGGTGGCCGACGCTCCTGAAACTCCCGTGCACACTGAAAAGTGCATCTTGTACTTATTTGAGCTGGGCGCGAACCCTAAAGCGGCTGACGCGAACGGCGACACGGCTGCGCACCTGGCAGCCCGTCGGGACCACCTGCGGCTGCTGACGCTGCTTTCGTTCGATGCGAAGTGGCTGCGGAACGACAACGGCGCCACTCCGCTGATGGAGGTGGCGCGGACTGGAAGCTGGAAATGCGCCAAGCACCTGCTGCACCTGCTCAGACAATGGAGGTTCAATGAGTGCTTTGAGCACGGAAACTCGAAGAGGTCGCGGCTGCTCGAACTGAAGGATCGCGAGGGTCGGACGGCGTCGGACCTGGCGAGGCGCAGTGGTCACTCAGAGCTGGCCAGCTACATCGAGCGGTGAGTGAGCAGTTCGCTGCTGTGTCCATCAAGTTTTGCAGCATTCGGCTAGGGTGGCCAGAGCTGCAGTCTCAGGCCAGCCAATCAGAGCCAGTCAGCTGAGCTTGTCTCTGTCTGACTGCTTGATGGGCGAGAGCTGTGATTGGCTGACTGCCTCCCAGCCAATGGGGTGCCGGTTGATCTCAGTCAAGAATGGAAGCTGTAGGGCCTCGGTGTGCAGAGAGAGTGTGTGGGTTGAGCTGCAGATGGAGAACTGAGAGCCCGCGCGTGAGTGCTTTGTGAGACATTTTGAGATGGAAGGAAACTCATGCTGCAGAAATGGAAAATGAGCTGCGTGTGAGAAGTCGGATGCGCTCTCGCCAATGCTGATTGTTGCAGAGCTGCTGCAGTCCTCTTAGAAACTCCATCTGCGAGCAGCTCAGATAATTTGGAATTTATGTTCGCCAAATATATCATACAACTTTTTTCGCAATCGTAGTTGTCGGACTTGAAAAATTGCAGATTCGCTGCTCATTTTTGCTATTGCAGGGAGATGTGGCTGGTTGTCGATGGAGATGGCAAGATCACTGGCCTGACAGCCCAGGTGAGTGGCATCTGAGGTGCCGATGCGGCTGCAGCTGAGCAGCTGTGCTCAAATTTCCCGCTCGCTTTTGCAGGAGGAGGCGGATCGACAGGAACTGCAGCGGCTGGCCAAGGCGGGCGACTCGGCGGGGCTGCGGCGAGCGGCGACCCGCGGCAGCTGCGACCTGCTTGACCATGAGGGTTGCACCGCGTTGATGTGGGCAGCTGAGAACAGCTCGTGCGGTGATGAGGCTCTGTGGGAGCAGCTGGTGCTGCTGGGTGACCCCACTTGTGTGGCTATATGAGCTGTTAGTTTCCTGCACTGGGCAGCCATGGCTGGCAATTCTGCCGCAGCCTCCGCTCTGCTGGCTTCCGGAGCCTCCGCCAATGCCAGGGATCAGTGGGAATTCACGCCCCTCATGCTGGCAGCCATCATTGCGCCCCCCGACACCGCCGCCGCAGTCGGTCGGGTTCTGCTGGACTCAGGAGCGGATTGGAGCCTGAAGGACAGAGACGGCAGGACTGCGCTGGATTTGGCCACACAGAACGGAAAGAGCGAACTGGCCGAGCTGCTGCGTGGGTGAGTTTCCATGGCGACTGAGAATGTCTCTCTGACTTTGATTTATCATTGATAAAATCATGCTGTATTTTATGATTGAATATTGAGCAGCTGACTGCAGTTGCTCTGAGTGGGCATTTTTTAATTTTTGTAGTTTAAGTGGGCAGCAGACACTGACTGAGCTGCATTGAGGGAGTTTGCAGTGCAGTTTGACTGCAGATTGCCAGTTGAATGTTAATGTTCAGCTGCCTGCGAGCTGTGAGACAACAGCAAGCAGTTTTCTGTGACAGTTAAGTTATTTTTTAAAAGCTGAAAGTTTTCTGTTTTTCTCTGGTAATATTAAAGATTTCTCCGGACCTCAGACTCCGCACTGGATTTTTAGGTACGACGGCAAGATTTACTTTGACGAGCCTCTGGCAGTGCCGTGAGTTCCTTCAGTACACTGCTACAGCACACACAGCTACAGCACACACAGCTACAGCACACAGCTACAGCACACAGCTACAGCACACAGCTACAGCATGCAAATTTTCCCTCATTGTCTCAATTCGCATCCCCTCAGACTCGAAAGCCCCCCGCTCCTGGAACGCTGGGACGCCGTTCGCCTCATCGGTCGCGGTGGCTTCGGCGAAGTTCACGAAGTTCGAACTGACACGGGCGTCACGTGCGCTGCCAAGACTCTCAGACTGCCTGTGCAGCTCGGTGATCACCAAACCTCTGTGAGCACAGAGATCCACAGAGCTATCGAGAGCGAGAGAAACCTGTGCCAACTGCAGCATCCCAACATCGTCAGGTTCTTGCACGTCGCTCAGCCGGAGCCCGCCACAGTCGTTGTGTTCATGGAGCTGCTGGACGGCCGAAGCTTGGGGAGGTTCATCGACAACAACAAGCCGCTGGACGAGCTGACGATTCGAGACTTCAGCGAGCAGGTGAGCATTGTGCATCCTTGATGCTCCTGTTCCATGTTCCATGAATGATGACTGCTCACTGACCGACCGCTCGTAGATCTGCCGCGCGCTGCTCTACCTGCACAGCCGGCAGCCGCCCGTGATCCACAGAGACATAAACTGCTCGAACATGATTGTTTGTGCTGACAACATGCGAATCAAGCTGATCGACTTTGGCCTGTCAATCAAGCTGGAGTCAGTCACCCACATCTCGGACTCCAAAGCCACCCCCAAAGGCACTCTGAGCTTCTTGGCTCCGGAGCTGCTGGCACCGGAAGAGTCGGACAGCCCGCGGTACAGCAGAGAGTCGGATATCTGGGCGTTCGGCTGCTCGGTCTTCCAGATGGTCTCGGGCAGGCGGCCCTTCGCTGAGCACAAAATGCTTCACACGCTGCCCGAAAGGCTGAGAAGCAGCGGCGCCCCCGCCCTGCCGACGGGCTGCTCAGAGGAGCTGCAGGACTTCTACAGCCGCTGCACCGCCATGGACCGCAAAAGCAGAAAGTCTGCACTGGAGCTGATGGGGCACGAGTTCCTCATCGTCAGGTAGAAATGTACAGTTACTGGGCTAGCCTTAGATGCCTATGCGATTTGATGCTAATGCAGATGTGGCACCAGTTTTGCGCTTTTTTATCAGTTGTCAAGCAGACTCACTGTGCTTACGCTAAGGATGCGTCTCCTACTTTGAGAAATATGCACTCAGACGCCAGCCTCAAGCCCAGGAAAGAAAAATTGTGCTTAATTTGATTTAATAAAGCAGAAGTTTGCTCAGACTCAGAAAGAGTTCGAGAGAGTTCCTGGGAATCTGTGAGGCTTCTGTGGAAGCTGAGTTACTGAATATACCTTTTTGCAATCAATTTCGTCGTTTTTGCGTTCAATTTCGGCGCGAGCGCTAGTGTGCAGTCCAAACAACTGAGCCATAGACACTGGGCAACATTTGCGTTCAAATTCGGCCTTTTTGCGTCCTATTTCGGCAGCGCAATCACATGGGCCGCACTGTGGGCACAGTTCGAATGTTTTTGCCATAGACACTTTCTCACTCGATCGAATTCAGTGAGGGTGGGACGAAAAATTTGTCTCCTAAAGCAGGCCTATAGTCGTCTCCGCAAGTATGTTTGATGCCGTAAGCTGCCGAAATAGGACGCAAAAAGGCCGAATTTGAACGCAAAAGTTGCCCAGTGTCTATGGCTCAGTTGTTTAGACTGCACACTAGCGCTCGCGCCGAAATTGAACGCAAAAACGACGAAATTGATTGCAAAAAGGTATACTAAATCCAACAAAACCCTCCACTTGCTGTTACTCCCGTGCATCTCCTCATTTACGCCTGTCTGCCAGGCGATACCAATATTCTACCGAGCAGCTCAACGCATCCTGATTCACTTTCGAAATTTCCCAACAGCCCCGTTTACAGAGAGAGCTGGGACTCCGTTCGCTTCGTTGTCAGAGTATTTTTTGGTGACATCCAGGAAGTTGTCACCGACAGAGGCATCAGGTGCGCCGCCAAGACTCTCAACCTGCCTGTGCAGCTCGGCGATAAGAAGGAGACGAAAACGAAGAATATCGATGAAGCTATCAAGAGCGAGAGAAACCTGTGCCGACTGCGGCATCCCAACATCGTCAGGTTCTTGCACATCGCTCAGCCGGAGCCCGCCACAGTCGTTGTGTTCATGGAGCTGCTGGACGGCCGAAGCTTGGAGAGGTTCATCGACAACAAGCCGCTGAAAGAACCAAAGATTCGAGACTTCAGCGAGCAGGTGAGCATTGTGCATCCTTGATGCTCCTGTTCCATGTTCCCATGAATGATGACTGCTCACTGACCGACCGCTCGCAGATCTGCCGCGCGCTGCTCTACCTGCACAGCCGGCAGCCGCCCGTGATCCACAGAGACATCAACTGCTCGAATATAATTGTTTGTGCTGACAACACGCGAATCAAGCTGATCGACTTCGGCCTGTCAATCAAGCTGGAGCAGTCAGTCAGTCGCCACTCATCTTTTTCCGAGTCATTGAAAGGTACTTTGAACTTCATGGCGCCAGAGCTGCTCGGAATCGGCACCTCTGAATGCGAGCAGTACAGCAGAGAGTCGGACATCTGGGCGTTCGGCTGCTCGGTCTTCCAGATGGCTTTCGGTACCAAACCGTTCTCAAAAGTAAAAAACTTCTGGGAAATGGCACTTGATCTTTACAGGAGGGGCGCCCCCGCCCTGCCGGAGGGCCGGTCCGCAGAGTTTCAGGATTTCTACAGCCGCTGCACCGCCAAGGACCGCAGTGAGAGACACTCGGCAGAAAAGCTGTTGGAGCACGAGTTCTTGAGGAAAAAGTCTGACTCACAGCACTAAGCCGAGTTGCTTTAAATACCATCTATGAAGATTTTGTATCTTTTTTGTATGCTACGCGTCACCACGCTCTGGTCGCGGGATAGGGCATGGGAACTTTTTCGAAAGTGTCTCCTATCCCGTGTACCCTCTGCACAGAGCTGTCGAGACTCGGCCAGGTCTCCGCCCAGGCCTGGAGACTCCCGCTCTGCTGCCCCCCCTCCTACTGCCTTGGTTCCGTCTCCCCTGCCGCCACACCTGCCTTTCCGGAACTCCCTGTCCCTCTCTGTACCCTCCCCTCTACCTTATCTCCCTGCACTCCACCCTATTCTTCTTGTACTTTCCCTTTCCCCCCTCTTTTTGTCTCTCTCTGCACTCTTTTCCTGCGCTGTCCCCTCCTTCTCTGTGTCTACTTACAGTATTTTGTGTGCTCACCGTCTCCCCATCCCCTCCCAAACTCCCAAACGGTGACGCAAGTCGTGTGACCCCTCCTTCCCCCCGATGACTCATCGATGACTCATCCCCCTCTCTTGCGCAACCTTTTCTCATGCCATTGTTCTCCTCCCCAAATTTCTCATGCGACACCCACCCCACCTCCGCTTCTATTGTTCTCGTTTTTGATTCTTTTGTTCTCTCGACCCCCACCAATTATCACATTTTCTCCGATTTTCTCTTTCTTTTGTTCTCGTTTTCGCACCTAATTATCACCTTTTCTCCAATGTTTACTTTTCCATTGTTCTCAGTTTTCCCCAATTATCCCCGATTTCCAATTCCTTTGTTCTCGACCCCAGCCCTATTGTTCTCAATGTTTGCTTGCGCAACACTTTCGTGACCACCCGCTGCGCCAATTATCCCCCCATCCCACCTCCGGATTGCGCAATTTCCCTATTTCTCATGTTGCTATGCCGGTCTCATGCTTCTCATCATGACTCATTCTGCCGTCATTCTGCCGGCAGCCAATCAGAGAGAGGGAGCCATGGTAACGACCTTGAGGAGGCGGCTGTGAGGTCTATAAAAGGAAGCGATTTCGGCATGAGAATCGTCAGTCGCGTTCTACGCTTCCCACTTCTGCCCACCTTCGGGCTCCTAGTCTTTCTTTAGACTTGCCGTCAGACTGAGTTCTGACCCATTCGTCTATTAGACGAACCCCTGCCGGTCCGCGGTCTGTTACCGTCAAGTTATCCTTAGCTCCCCAAGCGAGCTCGCCTATCGGCCAGCGGTCTGATACCGCCCAGCATCATCAGCATCGCCTGATCTACATCAGCGCCTCGTCGCTCCAGCGCATCGCTGCTTCACTGTCTGCCTGACTGCAGCCTACAGCCACCCTCGGTCACTCCGCCTCTCTCTCTCTCTCTCTGTGCAGCTGCCGGTAAGTTCCTGTTACTAATTTGTGCTCTAATTGCCTTTGCTTATCCGGGGTTTGCCTATTTTCCATTGTCTGATTAGAGAACTGAGCCAATTGTGATACCGTATCTTTTGCTGTATTTTACTCAATAGTGAAGCCGCCTAATTGCCTGATTATTCGCCTAAGGGCCTAATTATTAACTATTAACTAACTTCATCATTATTCAATCTTTCACCATCATTTAACTCATGGCTTGCTAAGCCTTTCTCCCGGGGTGGCAAAGCATAAGGGAGTTTGGGTAAGCTAATGGCCTCTCCCTGTGAGTGCGTGCTGCGGGGCCGCGTGTGCGTGCAGTAGAGGGATTAGCGAGTCTTGGCACAGAATGGCAGTAGGAAGGTTGCAACCCCATGCTAACGCGTCCCTTCGCCCTGAGCAATCTAAACTGGAGACAGTACATGTTCGCCTCATACTACTCTTAGTAATCAAAGTCGCAAGTCAGCCTCGCTCACAGCCACAAAGGATCCCCTGCTGAGAAATCCTCCAGGATTGAGCCAGAGTTCCCGATCATGCCCCAAGCAGAGTCCCTGTACTCGGCTGCATGTGTCTCCCCTGTTAGCCTAAATCTCCTGGTAACCATCCCAGGCGGGGCTCTAGCCTCGAGAGGTCTGGTAGAAAGATCCAGGTGCGCCAGGTCACATAGAGTGGTGGCAGCCACTCGGTCATACCATGACCGAGTGACCAACTATTGCACCTTGGCTACAGGTGGGGTCCATGTGGGTCCTTGGCCCTCTGGTCACGAAGCGCTACCAAAAGCTACTAATCATGTGGGCGGGACAGTCTGGTGCTGGAGGTCTGTCAGGTCGTTGCCCGGTCATAGGCAGCCTACGGTCATTGCCCCCTCTAGTCATGCGTTCGTCTCTCTACGGAGCGGACAGGCGACAAGGGCGGTTACATCATAGACCTCATGGCGCTTTGCGAGTTCGGCTCGGTCGTGCTGCACAGGCTGCGATGATTGGATTGACGGGAGGCCGTCGTTGAGAGCTCGGCCCATGAGCAGTTCGGCTGGTGCCACGCCGTTTGCTGAGTGCAAAGTGACGCGATGAGCGAGCAGCCAGTCGTCGAGCGTGGTGCGCCAGTTGCGTCCTTCTGCGATGGCCGCTCTGATGACCTTGTTGATGCACCTGTTGACTCGCTCGGTCGCTCCGTTCGCCTCGGGGTGCAGTGGACAGATCCGGCGATGCTTGATGCCGAACTCTGAGAGGAAGTTTGCGAATTCTGCCGAGTTTAACGGAGGTCCATTGTCGCTGACGATTTCCAACGGTATGCCGTATCTGCTGAACAGAGTCCGGAGATGCGGAAGCACTGCCTCTGCTGATGTTGAGCTGACTATGTCGACCTCGAGAAATTTTGAAAAGAGGTCGGTTGTCACCATTAGCATTTTCCCTTGGACTGGGCCGTAAAAGTCCATTCCAAGAACCAGCCACGCTCCGCCCGGAAGTTGCGACGGTGAGAGTGGTGGCGGTGCGAGGCTCTTCGGCGATGTCGCTTGGCAAGGGAGGCAAGACTGGACGAACGTCTGGCAGTCGCTTCTCATCGCTGGCCACCAGACTTTGGTTTGCAGTCTGTCCATAGTCTTTCGGCAGCATTGGTGGCCTGCATGTGCCAACTGGAGCACCGTCCGACGTAAGCTGCTCGGGATCACGATCAACAAGTTCCGTAGTAGCACGCCATCATGTTCTGAAAGCTCCTGCTGCAGGCAGGACAAGGCTCGAAGTTCTCTGTTCTGCATGTCCCATTGACCAGTTCGTAGAGCTGATAGAGCTGCTTGGATCGTGCCGTCTGACTTTGAAGCGTCCTGAATCGTTGCGAAGTTCAGTCCTTTCGGAGTAGAGCCGATGGCGACTGCGTTGATGAAGCGTCTGTCCAGGGGTTGTCATTTGTCTGCATTTCAGGTTGTCTGCTGAGGAAATCCGCTGGATTCTGTGGCCCCGGCTGGTAGATAAGCTTGAATTTGAAGTGCTGCACTCTTAAAGCCATCCGTTCAATCCTTGGTGGAGGCCTGGAACCAGGTTGAAAAAGCGGGACTAATGGGCGGTGATCCGTGATGACTGTGAGATCTGGGCAGCCGCTGAGGTAGTGCTCGAAACGTAGGCACCCGAATTTCACCGCAAGCGCCTCGCGTTCAATTTGGGCGTATCGCTGCTCAACTGGCGTGAGCGACCTGCTGGCGAAGGCGACCGGTTTGCGAACGCCTTTTCCGTCCACCTGGCTGAGAATGGCTCCCAGGCCGACTGGCGAGGCGTCCACATGAACTTCTGTTAGGAGATTCACGTCAAAGAAGGCCAGGACGCTCTCCTTGCAGATCGCTGCTCTTGTTTGCAGGAATGCTTTTTGTTGCCTTTCTGACCAGCACCATTTGTGACCCTTTTTTAGCAGTTCTCGCATTGGCTGCGTCAGATCTGAGAAGTTCGGAACGAACCTGGACAGGTAGGTGGCCAAACCGAGGAATGAGCGCAGCTCTGACACATTTGTTGGCTCCTTAAAGTCTTTGACGGCCTTGATCTTCTCGGCTGCAGGCTGAACGCCTCGTGCGCTGATGCGCATACCAAGAAAATCGATGAAAGGCTGCGCCAGACGACACTTGTTCGGGTTCAGTGTGATTCCATGGTCTTGTAGGCGCTTGAAGCACTGTTTTAGTCGGATGTTGTGCTCTTCTATCGTGCTTGCAAAGACGGTGATGTGATCGTGTGCCCATCGGACACCGTCAAGGCCGCTCAAGACGCCTGTCATAACCCTTTGCAGTATCTCGGATGCGTTGGTGAATCCCATGCTGAGTCTGGTCAGTCGCATGAGACCCAGTGGGGTGCTGAAGGTGAAGACGTGACGCGATTCCGGTTTGACAAGAATCTGGTGGAAAGCCTTTGTGATGTCGAGCTCGCTGAATACCGTGGAGCCCGCCATTTCGTCCGTGATCTCCTCAAAGGTTGGGATGGGCTGCTTTTCTGGCACGGCAAATGAGTTTACGTCGCGCAGGTCCTGGCAGATGCGGATTCCGCCGCCTTCTTTCGGGACGACAACCATGCGGGAGACCCACGGTGACGGGCCGTTGACGCGCTCGATGATGCCTTGGTCGAGGAGAGCCTGTAGTTCCGAGATGACCGCCGACCGCTGGTGGACGGGAACTCTGGAGGGTGGGTGACAGACTGGGACAGCTTCTGATCGAAGACGAACGCCCTTAACGCAGCCAAGGCCTTCGAAGATTGACTGAAACTCACCAAGGATGCTGCTGGGAGTTCGGTGCTGATGCGGAGTTCGGTTGGAAGATCTTTGTCGACATCACTGTACTTGGAGAACAGCGCTTGAATACCTGATGCAGCTGGATTTTCCGTGGGCTGCACCGAGTTGACTTCAACCGTTGGATGCTGGATGTGCAGAATTCCCATGTTGAAAGCGGTTTCTCGACCGAGCAGTGTGGTTCCACAGCCTTTGGTGATGTAGAATGAAGCTAGTTGTCTGCTGGCTACGTTGCTCACGTTGAGGTCGGCGACACCCAGGACTTGGAGAGGCTTTGTGGACCCGTAGCTGAAAATTGGATGGAAGGCGCTGTGCATTCGAACATTTCTTTGCCGCCGGAAGTTCTCCTCGCTCATGACGTTGCAGCTGGCTCCGCAATCCACGAGTACGGTGAAGTCCTTGCCCTCGATCTTCAGATGAGTGTTGGCGGAGTTGCGTCTGGGTGCCGTTTTTTGCGACTGGATAGTGAAGGCCTCCTCAATTAGTGAATCGTGGTCGGTGAAGACCTCCTCAGCTTCTTTGTCCGCTACGGCGTTGATGCTGGAGCTTGTTTGGGGCTTGCGTTGTCTGCATGCTTTGGCGAGGTGGTTTAGCTTGCCGCATGCCAGGCAGGTTTTGCCTTTTGCCGCCTTGCATGAGCTGTGCCCGCGTTCGCCGCATCGATAGCAGGTGGTTGGGCCGCTGTTTGCTTGGCCGCCAGGAACCCGCTGACTGTTCGGGCGCGTTCCGCTGTCTCTGAACTGCTTCGGTGCTGCTCTGTGCACTGCTGCGATGCTACCGGAGTTCTCAATGGCCGTGGCCTGCTCTTCTGCTGCTTCAAACGCGCGCGCTTGTCTCAACGCATCGCCGAGAGAGATGTTGGACTCCTGCAGCAATCTTCGCCGAATTTTATCGGAGCAGCATGTCACCACTATCTGATCTCTGATTAAGGAGTCCTTGAGTGCTGAGAACTCGCATGTCTCGGCCGCTGAGTTGAGTCGGGAGTACCAGGAGTCCACTGGTTCTCCGGCTTGCTGAACGCATAGACGAAACTGATAGCGGGTAAATACGATGTTGTTGCGCTCCTTGAAGTGCTCTTTTATTGCTGCGAGCAGAGTTTCGAGGCTGCCTTTTTTATCGTTTGGCAAGTCCTTAATGATTTGCGCGATTTCTCTCCCGGCCGTGTAGCCAGGAGCTTGCACTTCTGAGTTTCGTCCTTGATGCCTGACGTTTCGATAAAGTCTCAAAAATGATCGGACCATTTGTTCCAGCGTTTACCGGCGTTATGTTGATCTGCTCTAGTGCTGAATTGCTCAGGGGATGGCAGTGAGATGAATTGAGCCTTGAATGACTGGCCAAAGTGGGCTTGCTTGCGACGCCACTGTAAAGTCTGAAGGCCGCGGGTTAAGCTGAGCGAGAAAACGTGGGGCCCGAAGTGGCCAACTCAACGATTTATATATATTTATTCCAGCATAAATGTACATCTGGTTTTTTTGCGCGATCAAAAAATAATTCATTTACGTCGTAGCATTCACTCAGAGCTAATATTGGTTGAGTTATTGCAAGGCAATTACAGCTCCACTCTGCAAGTCTGTACTCCAACCTCTGCCAAGGGTAGTGTGCATTCCGTACGAAGAAGAATCCGAGACCGAGGCACCTGGCTCGCATTCAGCCAATCAGGCGCGGGCAGTGCATCTCTCAGACAATGTCTTCTGAGACCGATATAAAATCTGCTGTGCTAGGGCGGCTGCTCGTGCAGTTTTCTAGCGAGCATAATGGGTGTTGGAGCCTCTAACGAACCGGATAAGGTATTACATTAACTTTATCTTGATTGAAGAAATATATTTGTTTGTGTGCGTTGAAGAAGTAAATTTAAATATATATCTTTACTTCGTCCTTACTTACCTCCTTACTCGTCTGTTCAGCTTCGGTGCCTAGCCTCAGTTGCAGTTGCAGGAACCTACTCACATGTTTGAATTTCCAGACTCTCGCTCACGACGTCATCCGAGGTGACTTCGGCCAGGTGCGGCGGCTGGCAACGCGCCAGCTGGTCACCAGCGCTGATGCAGCTCGTTGGACCGTCCTCATGCTGGTGGCCGACGCTCCTGAGACTCCCGTGCACACTGAAAAGTGCATCTTGTACTTATTTGAGCAGGGCGCGAACCCCAAGGCGGCTGACTCGAACGGCGACACGGCTGCGCACCTGGCAGCCCGGAGTAACCACTTGCGGCTGCTGACGCTGCTGTCGTTCGATGCGAAGTGGCTGCAGAACGACAACGGCGCCACTCCGCTGATGGAGGCGGCGCGGACTGGAAGCTGGAAATGCGCCAAGCACCTGCTGCACCTGCTCAGGCAGGATAGGTTCAATGAGTGCAAGGAGCACGGAAACTCGAAGAGGTCGGAGCTGCTCGGACTGAAGGATCGCCAGGGTCGGACGGCGTCGGACCTGGCGAGGTTCAGCAGTCACTCAGAGCTGGCCAGCTACATCGAGCGGTGAGTGAGCAGTTCGCTGCTGTGTCCATCAAGTTTTGCAGCATTCGGCTGGGGTGGCCAGAGCTGCAGTCTCAGGCCAGCCAATCAGAGCCAGTCAGCTGAGCTTGTCTCTGTCTGACTGCTTGATGTGCGAGAGCTGTGATTGGCTGACTGCCTCCCAGCCAATGGGGTGCAGGCTTGATCTCAGTTGAGAATGGAAGCTGTAGGGCGTCGGTGTGCAAAGAGAGTGTGTGGGTTAAGCTGCAGATGGAGAACTGGGAGGCTGTGCGTGAGTGCTTTGTGAGACATCCTGAGATGGAAGGAAACTCATGCTGCAGAAATGGAAAATGAGCTGCTTGTGAGAAGTCGGATGCGCTCTCGCTAATGCTGATTGTTGCAGAGCTTCTGCAGTCCTCTTGGAAACTCCATCTGGGGACAGCTTACATAATTAGACATTTCAGTTTACGAAATTTCTCATGAAAATTCTCTCCAGACTTGAAATTTTACTTGGGCAATCGTAGTTGTCGGATTTGAGAAAATTGCAAATTTTCTGTTGCAGGGAGATGCGGCTAGTTGTGGATGCAGATGGCGGGATCTCCGGCCTGACAGACCAGGTGAGTGACATCTGCGGTGTCGATACGGCTGCAGCTGAGCCGCTGTGCTCAAATTTCCCACTTGCCTTTGCAGGAGAAGGCGGATCGACAAGAACTGCAGCGGCTGGCCCGGGTGGGCGACTCGGCGGGTCTGCGGCGAGCGGCGACCCGCGGAAACTGCGACCTGCCTGACGATGAGGGTCGCACCGCGTTGATGTGGGCAGCTCGGAACAGCTCATGCGGTGATGAGGCTCTGTGGGAGCAGCTGGTGCAGCTGGGTGACCCCACCTGTGCGAATAGATGGACTACCAGTTGCCTGCACCGTGCAGCCAAGGCTGGCAATTTTGTCGCAGCCTCCGCTCTGCTGGCTGCCGGAGCCTCCGCCAATGCCAGGGGTCAGTGGGAATTCCCACCCCTCATGCAGGCGGCCATCTGGGCGCCCCACGCCACCGCCGCCGCAGTCGGTTGGGTTCTGCTGGACTCAGGGGCGGATTGGAGCCTGAAGGACGGACACGGCAATACTGCGCTGTATTTGGCCACACAGAGGAGAAAGGGCGAACTGGCTGAGCTGCTGCTTTGGTGAGTTTCCATGGCGACTGAGAATGTCTCTCTGACTTTGATTTATCGTTGATAAACATTATGCTGTAATTTATTGTGAGCATTCTATGCATCTAAATATTTTAATGTTGTTCGCAGTCCTATTTGTACGTGCTTGTGTATATATCGATTGTCAGTTCTGAGCGCCAAGTCGGTTTTCTCGCAATCTCAAACCTCGCTCGTTCTACATTATGATTGAAAATTGAGCAGCTGACTGCAGTTGCTCTAAGTGGGAATTTTTACATTTTTGTAGTTTAAATGGGCAGCAGACACTGACTGAGCTGCATTGAGGGAGTTTGCAGTGCAGTTTGACTGCAGATTGCCAGTTGAATATTAATGCTCAGCTGCCTGTGAGACACCAGCAAGCATTTTGGTGTGAAATTTGAGTTTAATTTTACAATGTGATTTTCTTGGTGCTTTTCTGTTAATATTACAGCTTTTTACGATCTTACAAAAAGTATTTAAAAATATGTTCCATAGGTAATTTAAGCAAAATGTAGAAGTGAAGTACAGGGCATGGGCTCTCACCTGAATTCCAACCTAACTTAAGACTCCGCACTGCCTATTTAGGTACGACGGCAAGATTTACTTCGACGAGCCTCTGGAACTGCCGTGAGTTCCTTCAGCCCATACAGCTACAGCACACAGCAACAAAATACACAGCTACAGCACACAGCAACAAAACACACAGCTACAGCACACAGCTACAGCACACAGCTACAGCACACACAGCTACAGCACACAGCTACAGCACACAGCTACAGCACACACAGCTACAGCACACAGCTATAGCACACAGCTACAGCACACACAGCTACAGCACACAGCTACAGCACACACAGCTACAGCATGCAAATTATGCCTCATTGCCTCAATTCGCATCCCCTCAGACCCGAAGGCCCCCTGTTCCTGAAGCGCTGGGACGCCGTTCGCCTCATCGGCCGCGGAGGCTTCGGCGAAGTCCAGGAAGTTCGAACTGACACGGGCGTCACGTGCGCTGCCAAGACTCTCAGACTGCCTGTGCAGCTCGGTGATGAGCTGCCCTCTGTAAGCTCAGAGATCCACAGAGCTGTCGAGAGCGAGAGAAACCTGTGCCGACTGCGGCATCGCAACATCGTCAGGTTCTTGCACATCGCTCAGCCGGAGCCCGCTACAGTCGTTGTGTTCATGGAGCTGCTGGACGGCCGGAGCTTGGAGAGGCTTATCGACAACAAGCCGCTGAACGAGCCGACGATTCGGAACTTCAGCGAGCAGGTGAGAATTGTGCATCCTTGATGCTACTGTTCCATGTTCTCATGAATGATGACTGCTCACTGACCGACCGCTCGCAGATCTGCCGCGCGCTGCTCTACCTGCACAGCCGGCAGCCGCCCGTGATCCACAGAGACATCAACTGCTCGAACATAATTGTTTGTGCTGACAACACGCGAATCAAGCTGATCGACTTCGGCCTGTCAATCAAGCTGGAGCAGTCAGTCAGCCACATATCAGCCTCCACTCAGTCACCCAAAGGCACTCTGAACTTCATGGCGCCAGAGCTGCTCGGAGCGGGAGAGTCGGACAGTGTGCAGTACAGCAGAGAGTCGGACATCTGGGCGTTCGGCTGCTCGGTCTTCCAGATGGCGTCCGGCGCGAGGCCGTTCGCGAACGCCAGGAGCTTCTTAGAAATGGCCCAGCTGATCGACAGGAGGGGCGCCCCCGCCCTGCCGGACGGCCGGTCCGCAGAGCTGCAGGACTTCTACAGCCGCTGCACCGCCATGGACCGCAAAAGCAGAAAGTCTGCTCTGGATCTGATGGGACACGAGTTCATGGCGAAAAATTCTTTGAATCGTTGATTTATGTTATACGTAAAATAAAATTTCTGTTGACAGTTTTGCGTCCATGTACAGTACTTGGCCAAGGACTACTTAATAACTTTGTCGTTAAGTAGTCGTTGCACTTGGCTTTCGAACATTTTCTAATTTTCTTTAGGTGCTTCAGTTCGTGTTTGTTTTTTCCATTTAACGAATGTTTTGATATCTTCGTATGTACTTTTATTTTTTACTTTGTACTTTAGCGTGGGTGTATAACATACTAAATTATTATTAGACATTGTGAAACTGTCTGTGATATTTCTGTACTTTAACGAGTATTTGTGATTTCTAAAATGTCACAGACAGGATTTGATTGATTTTTAGCGGACTGAAAATTCCTGAGATCTCTCAATGGATTTTGCAAATGTGTTGAACATGTGTTAATTCAACTTGGCTCAAATATTTAACTGTGCTGCTCAAATTTTAGAGTTTTCAAACTTTTCCAATCATTGTCTTGAGCTCTCACTTCTTGAATTTTCACATTATCTACGATCATATGCTATACCTACATGTACATGTATTCTACTCGTATAAATTTACAGCTGACAGAGGTTTGGACTGCTTCAATTCCCCTGTGACTGAGTGCCTGATGCACCCATGAGCTTTTGTCATTTTAAGCGCCAACTTTTTTATCTCTGCCCCAACACTATTTCACTCTCTGCGCCCTCCCTCTAGCAGTTTAGCTGCTCAAATTCCAATCTGTACTCAAGCTCTTTTCTGTTTGCCATCAGAGGCCGTCGCTATTTTGTGAATTTTTATGATAACTTACTCAAATATACTCATGTGACTCTCTAGCATACCGGAACTGCCCGACTCTCAGCACTGAGTGGCTGCCGTGTTTGCATAACTCAACTGCTGATAAAAATGGAAATGAAATTGGGGAATTGGGAGAGAGTGAGATGCTCAAATTTCTGCTGCAGAGAGAGTAGAGCCAGCTGTAGGGAGAGTAGAGCCAGCTGTAGGGAGAGTAGAGCCAGCTGTAGGGAGAGTAGAGCCAGCTGTAGGGAGAGTAGAGCCAGCTGTAGGGAGAGTAGAGCCAGCTGTAGGGAGAGTAGAGCCAGCTGTAGGGAGAGTAGAGCCAGCTGTAGGGAGAGTAGAGCCAGCTGTAGGGAGAGTAGAGCCAGCTGTAGGGAGAGTAGAGCCAGCTGTAGGGAGAGTAGAGCCAGCTGTAGGGAGAGTAGAGCCAGCTGTAGGGAGAGTAGAGCCAGCTGTAGGGAGAGTAGAGCCAGCTGTAGGGAGAGTAGAGCCAGCTGTAGGGAGAGTAGAGCCAGCTGTAGGGAGAGTAGAGCCAGCTGTAGGGAGAGTAGAGCCAGCTGTAGGGAGAGTAGAGCCAGCTGTAGGGAGAGTAGAGCCAGCTGTAGGGAGCCTAAAATGTGGCAGGCAGACCTGCAACCCTAACATCGGCCACAGAAAAATATCATAGATCATAGCTCGTAGACAATGCAACTCAGAGGAGGCGGAGTCGGAGCGGCAGCAGGTGGGGCACGCAGCAAAGACAACTCAGCAAATCTGAGACTGAGACAGTCAGAGATCTCAACATGAGATGACAGGGGCACTGAGAATTGTCCGTGTCAGCCTTTTTCCGATATCGCACATTTTAGTCAGGTATTTTGAAGCCGTTGCCAAATCAAGATTTAATTAGCGATGAGGCTGCAGAGATGAGCAGCGCACACCTGAGCTGTCTGAGGCTGCAGTGGCGGCTGCTCCCGAATGAGTTGCAGCCCAGCCTTGCACAATGGAGACTCTGCATTGTGCTTCAGCACCCTGCCTGCCCCCACTGCAACTTTGCTTCTGTGCTCAGAAAGGTCTGAGTTAGGAGCTGATAAAGAATAGAGTAGCTGAGCTGGAATCTGATTGAAAATAGAGAAGCTGAGCTGGGATCTGATGGAGAATAGAGTAGCTGAGCTGGAATCTGATTGAAAATAGAGAAGCTGAGCTGGGATCTGATGGAGAATAGAGAAGCTGAGCTGGGATCTGATGGAGAATAGAGAAGCTGAGCTGGAATCTGATTGAAAATAGAGAAGCTGAGCTGGGATCTGATGGAGAATAGAGAAGCTGAGCTGGGATCTGATGGAGAATAGAGAAGCTGAGCTAGGATCTGATGGAGAATAGAGAAGCTGAGCTGGGATCTGATGGAGAATAGAGAAGCTGAGCTGGGATCTGATTGAAAATAGAGAAGCTGAGCTGGGATCTGATGGAGAATAGAGAAGCTGAGCTGGGATCTGATTGAAAATAGAGAAGCTGAACTGGGATCTGATGGAGAATAGAGAAGCTGAGCTGGAATCTGATTGAAAATAGAGAAGCTGAGCTGGGATCTGATGGAGAATAGAGAAGCTGAGCTGGGATCTGATGGAGAATAGAGAAGCTGAGCTAGGATCTGATGGAGAATAGAGAAGCTGAGCTGGGATCTGATGGAGAATAGAGAAGCTGAGCTGGGATCTGATTGAAAATAGAGAAGCTGAGCTGGGATCTGATGGAGAATAGAGAAGCTGAGCTGGGATCTGATTGAAAATAGAGAAGCTGAGCTGGGATCTGATGGAGAATAGAGAAGCTGAGCTGGGATCTGATGGAGAATAGAGAAGCTGAGCTGGGATCTGATGGAGAATAGAGAAGCTGAGCTGGGATCTGATGGAGAATAGAGAAGCTGAGCTGGGATCTGATGGAGAATAGAGAAGCTGAGCTGGGATCTGATGGAGAATAGAGAAGCTGAGCTGGGATCTGATGGAGAATAGAGAAGCTGAGCTAGGATCTGATGGAGAATAGAGAAGCTGAGCTGTCGAGTTGACAAATCTCAGCAGTGAAATGCTGAAGTGCTGATCAACGAATGCAAAATGTAATAAAAAGGCAGGCAGCCGCAGTGCACAGATAAACTGTGTGGACTCCAAAATCAGCCCATATCTGAGTCCCGCAATGTCCTGGGCAGGCACCGAGCTGATGGCTGATGGAATCTGAGCTGGAAATCGTTCTAAAATAGAGATGGGTGAGAAGAGGATGGGTGAGAGGGGGTGTGTGAAAGGGAGATAATGAGGGAAACACATTAGAAACAGCAATGTTGTTATGGCACATAAGCAATGGCTGTGTGAATGAGATATTTTATTATGGCACATGATCGCACAAATCTGTGATTCCAAACCCATGCAAAAAATAGCAGTAAAATCAAAAAAAGAAAGATAGAGCGTCTGCTCAGGGGACTAAACAAAACACGAGCTGCGCGAGCAGCTGCTACAAAATGCAACAGAATGCTTGACAAGCCAGTTTTTTACAAGCCAAATTTTACAGGACAATGAAACCGATGAAGAGGCGGACTCAAATGTGCAATAGAAATGGATTTTTACAGGTGCGCAACAAAACACAAGCTGAGCAGAGAAAGAGAGAGAGAGAGAGAGAGAGAGAGAGAGAGAGAGAGAGAGAGAGAGGAGAGAGAGGAGAGAGACAGAGAGAGAGAGATGCAGAGTGAAGTGCATCGAAGAGACGCTGGAAAATTCCAAAACTGAGCGCCCACCCCCCAGAGCCCCAAGGCGCGACTCAAGGCAGTGCAGCGCTTTTGAGTAAAATAATTAATCTGGCATAGCGAATCTTCAGGTGCGAACTGACATCTGAAAAATTCCATGCAGCCCTTCTCTTTCAGGGCAAATGATATTTCTCCTGAGTACTATGAGTAGCTTACTGTAAGCGATATTGTTTGGGGGGATTTGCAAGTATTTTTGGACTGACAGACTGGCGGTCCAATCAGTATCGATATTTATTGATATTGGCCCCTCCCATTGGCCAGCGGCCAACCCTGCACCCACCCTGCATCCCAGCCTGTCTCTCTCCCTGCCCCTCACCCTGCATCCCAGCCTGTCTCTCTCCTTGCCTCTCACCCTGCATCCCAGCCTGTCTCTCTCCCTACCCCTCACCCTGCATCCCAGCCTGTCTCTCTCCTTGCCTCTCACCCTGCATCCCAGCCTGTCTCTCTCCCTACCCCTCACCCTGCATCCCATCCTGTCTATCTCCCTGCCCCTCACCCTACATCTAAACGTCCTATTATGAGTGCAAGGCATCTTGGCATCAAGGCATCTCCCGAGTATCCAAGGCAGTGAATTTTATTGTCAAAGCGAACGCACAGGCGCAATGCAAAGCAGTGAATGATGTGAGCGGGGCAGGGTTAGCGCTCAAGCAGTTTGTCTTTGTGCTGCTGTCAACCCCCCCCCCCCCCCCCTCCTCGCCAAAAGACTTGGCGAGTCTTTTGTCACGCGTTCGCAGGCTGCTGGCTCGGCCCGCAAACCTCAGCTTCGCCATTGTCCTCTGGGAATTGAGCTCTACTGGTCTGCTTGGACAGCTGGGGTCGGGGCGAGTAGAGGCCGCTGTTTTTCCGCTCCGGTGTGAGAGCGAGAACAGCGCACAGCCCCAACCCCAGCCCTCAACTCACGGCTGGGCGCCGCACAGAGGACGGAGTTTTTCGCGTACGAAAGCTGTTAGAAAAAATGATGCGAGATTTTTCCTAGACAGTCCAGGACAGCCTGAAGTTGTTTAGAGCCTACTAATAGTAAGTAGCATGCTCAGTACAACGAAATGCTAAATAGGACTGAAAAAACTTAGAAAATTCTGCCAATTCGCCTTTATACACTCAAAAACGAAATCAACATCTAAGCCCTAGAATAAATCCCATAGCTCTTTTTGGTTTTGGTCATTGCATATAAAAAGTCATGCAGAGCTCACCGCAGATGTCGCTGATAAGATTTTCAAGTATGAAGTAATTTCTAAATCCTTCAGTTGGAGCCGTTCCGTAACAGTCAAAGTGCGCTAGCTCATAGTAGCATTTATGCTTGCGATCTGGATCAATCATCCAGGAAACCCAATGAGAACCTGGTTTGTCAGAGGTGTCAAAGTTCATGACACCGCATTCCTTTCTTATGGTGTTGATTGAGGATTTGGGAAGCGCATCTCATAAAGACCCCTCCGAAGTTTGGAATCTCCAGCTCAATAGCTAAATCTTGCAGAAAAGTATTTTTTGTCATTTTTTGAATTTTTTATTTAAAAACCTTTTATCTCCAGTGATTGAAAGGCAAGCTTTTAACATTGTCATCAAAGCCGCTCGCCTCCGAATGTTTCAGCGTTTGAGCACTGTGGCTGGGATGGAGCTGGGGTGGGCTGCGGATTCAGGGTGAGGGGAACTGCTCATACTGTAGGGACTGCTCAAAGGGAAACTGCTCAGACTGTGCAGGGACTGCTCAAAGGGAAACTGCTCAGACTGTGCAGGGACTGCTCAAAGGGAAACTGCTCAGACTGTGCAGGGACTGCTCAAAGGGAAACTGCTCAGACTGTGCAGGGACTGCTCAAAGGAGAACTGCTCAGACTGTGCAGGGACTGCTCAAAGGGGAACTGCTCAGACTGTGCAGGGACTGCTCAAAGGAGAACTGCTCAGACTGCGCAGGGACTGCTCAAACGGAAACTGCTCAGACTGTGCAGGGACTGCTCAAAGGAGAACTGCTCAGACTGTGCAGGGACTGCTCAAAGGAGAACTGCTCAGACTGTGCAGGGACTGCTCAAAGGGGAACTGCTCAGACTGTGCAGGGACTGCTCAAAGGAGAACTGCTCAGACTGCGCAGGGACTGCTCAAACGGAAACTGCTCAGACTGTGCAGGGACTGCTCAAAGGAGAACTGCTCAGACTGTGCAGGGACTGCTCAAATGGGAACTGCTCAGACTGTGCAGGGACTGCTCAAAGGAGAACTGCTCAGACTGTGCAGGGACTGCTCAAACGGAAACTGCTCAGACTGTGCAGGGACTGCTCAAAGGAGAACTGCTCATCAGCAATTGAACTTCATGATATTTTCGCCCAGCGTACTCCAGTACTCCTGCTTTCTTACTACTTATATGCTACTTACTAAATTAGCATGACTGGATTCTTGAGTCAACAGAATGCAGTAGATTATTGCTGGAACTTAGCAATGACTTGCAAGGAGAATTGAAACTTCAGCACAGATGGCATGGAAGCAGGAGAGTGGGAGAGACCGGAGAGGTCAGGGGAAGGGAGGATAAAGGAGAAACGCTGGGGCTCAATTTTGTAGCAGATTTTTTCGGACAAGAGGAAGGGGGGCCGTAGCCCAGCGGTAGCGCAGCTGCTCTGGTGTGCCAGCGACCCAGGCTCGATTCCAAGTGCAGCCACATTAATTTGGGGCTGAATTGGAATTTCGGCTTGGCTCGCTTGTGCAATTAACGGCCTTGAGAGCCAACCCCCCAAGGCGCAGTGAAGTGTACATGCCTAACAATTGATAAAGTTAGGGCCGCTGTACACTCCTGTGTGAGTGTGTGCCTGCGTACGTATCCGCGCGCTTGTATGCCTGCTCAGGGGAGTCGGCGGAATGGGCAGTAATGCCTCTCGCCGGTTGTGTGCCTATGTCGCTTAAAGTGCGCCAGGGTGCACACAACCCCCCTGCCTCTAATAAAAAAAAATCGGACCAGACCATCTCATGAACTCAGAGCCTCATTTCAATTCGAAAAGAATCAATTCGATGTGCTGCTGAGTGTTTCAAGTTTATGGGTTATTAAACCTGCTTAACCTGTCTGTGGTGTGCTCTCAGATCCAAGCCTCTTCTCTCTTTCATCACTCTTTGTGTTTTTACCAATCTACCTTTTTCTCTAACACTCTCCCTCTCTGTTTCTCCCCACTCCACCTTTCCTCTCTTCTTCCTCTACCCACTCTACCTTTCCTCTCTCACTCTCCCTCATTGCCTCCTCCAAGACGGCGCTGCTCAGCTCCACCGGAAGGCATTCACTCCATCTGCTGAAAATTTCCAAGGCAGCTCAATACTCGTTTGGTATTTTATTAATTGCCTCTCAAATCTCAAAGCAAGCACCGTTTACGTTTCTTAGAAAACAACAATTTTAAAATCATGCAAAAATAATTTGTTTAACTGCAGCTAGGACAGAGTCAGCCTGTCTGACGGCTCTAAAAAGAATAAATAAATTTGCATTTACAAGCGTTTGTCGCTTTACTGGAAAGCCAGCAGTGACTGTCACCTCAGCTGAGCGTCTCCCTTGGACATCTAAAAAGCAGAGTAACTGTGATAGAAGAAAGCAAAAATTCCCGACCGACTGTTACGATACAGAGATTGTTCTTTTTCTTTAGCGCAAATTAATGGTGTGACAGTGACTACTTAAAGTAAATTCTATGAAATTTACGCTCGGAATCCCTCAATTTTGATAACTCGGTGCAAGAATACCAACTTCATTGACAAAGTAGATACCTCTGCACAGCAGCTGCAACTCGGCAAGGATTCGAGACTTTCGGCAGCAACTCGGGCCGCTCAGCCGCAGCCTCAGCTGCTCTTTCCCTGAAACTGAGGAACCCACAGACTGAGGATTCCAGAATATTCCATAAAAGTACACTGTTGAATTTCTATCGCTTTTCCAGAAACTTCAATTGGAAAACTTCTATTGAAAGCTGCTATACTTTGTTATAATGCAAGACATATTCCCGCGACTTTACCAGAACAACTGTATTTTTACGGTCAGTGAAAAATGTTTCAATGATTTAAAAATACGTCACCCGGCTTTGGCTTCTCACCTGCTGGCTCAACTCTGTGACCCCAATTTCCCTTCTCCCACCCGGTGGATCACGAGAGCCCATTCGAGAGTCTGCGGCCCCCATCCCGGCCAGACTCGAGTGAGAAAACTTTCCAGTTTCTTAAAAGCTCAACACCCGAGGCCCCAGACCCGAACTAACCAGCTGTCTTTCCTTTAATAATTTGTTTGACTTTCTCTGTTATTCAGTCTAATAAAAATCGACTAACTGCGTGAAAGCACCTGAGCTGATTAAACTGCGTGCAAAATGCAGCTGCAGTCCGACATCCTTTTGGTAAATCGTGAAATGAGCGCCCATTAATTCTGGAATACATTTTCTTGCTCGGATATCGCAACTCTTAAGCCGTGCTCTAAGCTAGAGATCCAACTAAAACAAATTTACGACGCTAGATTTCTTGCGGTTGTGGCAGCGAGCTAGTACCACAAGTAATACTCTCTACACTTAGATTATCTTGGATTATCCAGTCTCTTAGATCCGTCTGCACAGTAACTGCAATTCGGCCAGCCTTCGAGAGCTTCGTCAGCAACTCGCGTCGCTCAGCCGCAGCCTCAGCTGCTCTCCCCCTGAAGCTGACGAACACGCAGACGGAATCTGCCCTGATCGGCACCAGCTTTGTTTCAATCAATGGGAAATTCTTGCTGCAGTTTGAATTGGGAAAATTCACCGTCCTTGAAATTGACAGCTAAGCGAATTCAACAAAAGACTCAAATCACAAAAAGCTTATAGTCAAATGAAAGTCGAGATTTTCCTTAGAGTATTGCCTGCGACTTCAAAGGTTTCTGCTTTGGTTTTGCGATAACAGGGCAACAAACGAGGCCTGGAAGGCCTGTAGATCGCTAAATCTGGCATCTGTAAACTCAGGAGGTACTCATCAGCTGACCAGCGGTTTGATAAGTAAATTTCAGAATTTTTTAGTTCCAACTCGTCTCCTGCTTTTTGGCACTGCCAACTACCTAAATATTTCCCGACGACAAAGTTTCCAGCCAGTGCAGTTGCGACTCGCAACAATTTTTGTCTGTTTGAAATTTTGAGCTTAAGTAAAAGCTGTGAGCTTGTGAAAACACTCACTGACTACTGTTGACTAGCAGTTAGAGTCTGAGCTGAACACTTAATGTAAAATAGAGTGCTCAAGCCCTGTGTGTTTTGTACTGATCTGGCTTCACCGCAACAATTTTTTTTCCAATTCGAAATTCACGATCGATAAATGGAGTCTGCCTAAAAATTATTATTCATATTTGGCATGTTAATTGCAGCAACTTCGCAAGAAATTCCACAGTCTCACACTGCCTGCTTTAAGTAGCCACGCACTGACATTGCAGCAGTTCTGCTGTTCCCTCAGAGCCAATGGGAGTATCAGATCCATGAGCAGGTCGGGCGTAGGATCAAGGCTTAGCCTGGGCACCCTAAAATGTACGCTCGCATTTGGTTCAAATGCCTGGCTGAGCATGTCATCTGACCGAGGCAGGCGGAGGTCGAACTGGACACTGGGGTGCCAGTGAGGTGTCTCACGAAGACGATGACCAAACAAGAGCTTCAGATTCGCAGCGAGGCCAGACCGAAAATGGAAAAAGTGCCACAGGCCGCACTTCAAGGCAAACACTGTAGAAAGAATTGGAGCCACTGAGTGCACCGGAGCTCAGACCAAAGGTCTTCCCGATAAGAGAGTCGCGGAGATCCTTGAGAAAAGCAGCGTTCAGCCCAAGAGTCAGCTGACACTGACGTCAAGGCCGAAAGCAACTGTGATAAGATAAACACTGTCAGTTGGTTGCGGAGCTCACAGTGAGGCTTTTTACTCGTAACTGCAAGTTCTGAAAGTTCAAGAATCGCGCCATAGTGCTGTTCAGCCAACCTTTGCTGCTTTTGCGCCTTGAATGTGATCATGATTCCATTGGTTCCATTTTATACTACTGTCAGGACTCATTAAAGCTAACGGTGCTTATTTTTGTTTGAATTTGAAGCCGAAAATGGATCTGAGAAATTAATTTTGCTCGTATTTTGCTTTAAATGAGTGCAAAACTCTAATCGTTGAGATTCTGAGATGCTGAGAGATTCTGAGATGCTGAGAGATTCTGAGATTCTGAGAGATTCTGAGATGCTGAGAGATTCTGAGATGCTAAGAGATTCTGAGATTCTGAGAGATTCTGAGATGCTGAGAGATTCTGAGATGCTGAGAGACTCTGAGATGCTGAGAGATTGTGAAATGCTGAGAGATTCTGAGATGCTGAGAGATTCTGAGATGCTGAGAGATTCTGAGATGCTGAGAGATTCTGAGATTCTGAGAGATTCTGAGATGCTGAGAGATTCTGAGATGCTGAGAGATTCTGAGATTCTGAGAGATTCTGAGATTCTGAGAGATTCTGAGATGCTAAGAGATTCTGAGTTGCTGAGAGATTCTGAGATGCTGAGAGACTCTGAGATGCTGAGAGACTCTGAGATGCTGAGAGACTCTGAGATGCTGAGAGACTCTGAGATGCTGAGAGATTCTGAGATGCTGAGAGATTGTGAAATGCTGAGAGATTCTGAGATGTTGAGAGATTCTGAGATGCTAAGAGATTCTGAGATGCTGAGAGATTCTGAGATGCTGAGAGATTCTGAGATGCTAAGAGATTCTGAGATGCTGAGAGATTCTGAGATGCTAAGAGATTCTGAGATGTTGAGAGATTCTGAGATGCTGAGAGATTCTGAGATGCTGAGAGACTCTGAGATGCTGAGAGACTCTGAGATGCTGAGAGACTCTGAGATGCTGAGAGATTCTGAGATGCTGAGAGATTCTGAGATGCTGAGAGATTCTGAGATGCTGAGAGATTCTGAGATGCTGGGAGATTCTGAGATGCTGAGAGATTCTGAGACGCTGAGAGATTCTGAGATGCTGAGAGATTCTGAGATGCTGAGAGATTCTGAGATGCTGAGAGATTCTGAGATGCTGAGAGATTCTGAGATGCTGAGAGATTCTGAGATGCTGAGAGATTCTGAGATGTTGAGAGATTCTGAGATGGATGAAAATTCTTGAAATCGACACAGACCAGTGAATAGAACCGGACACAAACCAGTGAATAGAACCGGACACAAACCAGTGAATAGAACCGGACACAAACCAGTGAATAGAACCGGACACAAACCAGTGAATAGAACCGGACACAAACCAGTGAATAGAACCGGACACAAACCAGTGAATAGAACCGGACACCAACCAGTGAATAGAACTGGACACAAACCAGTGAATAGAACCGGACACAAACCAGTGAATAGAACCGGACACAAACCAGTGAATAGAACCGGACACAAACCAGTGAATAGAACCGGACACAAACCAGTGAATAGAACCGGACACAAACCAGTGAATAGAACCGGACACAAACCAGTGAATAGAACCGGACACCAACCAGTGAATAGAACTGGACACAGACCAATGAATTGAACCGGACACAAACCAGTGAATAGAACCGGACACCAACCAGTGAATAGAACTGGACACAGACCAATGAATTGAACCGGACACAAACCAGTGAATAGAACCGGACACAGACCAATGAATTGAACCGGACACAAACCAGTGAATAGAACCGGAAACAAACCAGTGAATAGAAGCGGACACAAACCAGTGAATAGAACCGGACACAAACCAGTGAATAGAACCGGATACAAACCAGTGAATAGAACCGGACACAAACCAGTGAATAGAACCGGACACAAACCAGTGAATAGAACAGGACACAGACCAATGAATTGAACCGGACACAAACCAGTGAATAGAACCGGAAACAAACCAGTGAATAGAAGCGGACACAAACCAGTGAATAGAACAGGACACAAACCAGTGAATAGAGGCTTCTGTCTGCTGCCAGGCTGCTGTCTTAACTCTCAGAGACTCAGTCTCGAATGCAGCGAGAAATAAAAATATTGCAGTCAGAAATGAGCACACGGTTTGCATCCATTAACTGGATGTGCTGTCCTTAGAGGGCACCAGTGCAGCCAGAAATAGGAGTAGCAGAAGTTCCATAGTCCAACTGAAGGCAAGCAATGACGGCAGAGGTCTGTCTCGGGCAGACTACGTGGGCGATGTCATCTGGTGGACGCTTCGACGAGTTGAAAGCGTCTTGGACAGCTGAAGCATTGGACTGCCGATTTTATTGGAAATGCGGTGGCCATTTGTTGGAGTTGTTTTATTCAATAATAGTACAATAATAGTACATTCTTCCATGTAAAGAGACTTGCCAGCGACCCAGCTTAGACCCTCAGGAAGGACACAGAAGTCCTCTCTGTCCCTGCATGGTCAATGCGATCCGGTCCCAGCAGTGTCCCTGTAATGAGCCGTGACTTCGAGATCGACAGCCAAAAGACACGAGTTAGGGCAGTTCAGAGCCACGTCTAGTCGGAAACCCGACTTCATAAGAGCTGCTTTGGTGAGCTGCTCTCCCTGCTGGTCTCTTGCTGTCTTCTCTTAACCACAGCGCCTGCGGTGCTCTGCTGGCCACATCTCAGCTGCCCTGGGGCTGGCCATCTGACAGGAGTGAGGGGCAAAGCATTGAGTGACTAATTTATTTGCTCTGAGGCCCGAAGGGCTTCTGTTGGAGGGCTTAAGAAGTCCGAACCTTTCATGTCTATGGCTGCAACCGCATTCGGACAAAGAGAATCCTTGGTCTTCTGTCTGGATGTTCTATCTGGATGTTCTATCTGGATGTTCTATCTGGATATTCTATCCGGATGTTTTATCTGGATGTTCTATCTGGATGTTCTATCTGGTTGTTCTATCTAGATCTGGATATTCTATCCGGATTTTTTATCTGGATGTTCTATCTGGTTGTTCTATCTAGATCTGGATATTCTATCCGGATGTTTTATCTGGATGTTCTATCTGGATGTTCTATCTAGATCTGGATATTCTATCCGGATGTTTTATCTGGATGTTCTATCTGGTTGTTCTATCTAGATCTGGATATTCTATCCGGATTTTTTATCTGGATGTTCTATCTGAATGTTTTATCTGGTTCTTCTTTCTAGATCTGGATGTTCTATTTAGACGTTTTATCTGAATGTTCTATCTGAATGTTATATCTGGACATTCTATCTAGATGTTCTATCATCCCCTCTTGTGTTTATTTTCACGTCAAATCACTCTCCTCCCCTCTCATCTCTGCAATTTTCGCTGCCCACTCGACTCTGCAAGTCTGCACTCCAACCGCTACTTCCATAAGTAGTGTGCAATATGTACGATAACGAATCCGAGACCGAGGCACCGGTCTCGAATTCAGCCAATCAGGCGCAGTGCAGTGCATCTCTCACACAATGTCTTCTGTTGCCGATATAAAATCTGCTGTGCTGGGGCGGCGGCTCATGAAGTTTTCTTTTCGGGCTGAGTTGAGTAAAAGCTTCTTGAGGTGCGCATAATGGAAGGTGAAGCCTCTAAAGTAAAGTATTTTTATTAAAATATTATACTTGTCTCTAAACCTTCAAGTAGTAAATGAATAAGCTTATTCCTTTGCCCTTACTTCCTTATGTAAAGCTTGGGAACCTCAATTGCAGTTGCAGGAACTCACTAGGCCGGACCCCAACAACCGGGTAAGCATCGGTGGCTCACCAGCCGATCTCCAGACTCTCGCCCACGACGTCATCCGAGGTGACTTCGGAGAGGTGCGGCGGCTGGCAACGCGCCAGCTGGTCACCAGCGCTGAAGCAGCTCGTCGGACCGTCCTCATGCTGGTGGCCGACGCTCCTGAGACTCCCGTGCAGACAGCAAAGTGCATCTTGTACTTATTTGAGCTGGGCGCGAACCCCAAGGCGGCTGACGCGAACGGCGACACGGCTGCGCACCTGGCAGCCCGGCGGGACCACCTGCGGCTGCTGACGCTGCTGTCGTTCGATGCGAAGTGGCTGCGGAACGACGACGGCGCCACTCCGCTGATGGAGGCGGCGCGGACTGGAAGCTGGAAATGCGCCAAGCACCTGCTGCACCTGCTCAGGCTGTGGAGGTTTAATGAGTGCATTAAGCACGGAAACTCGAAAAGGTCGCGGCTGCTCGGACTGAAGAATCGCGAGGGTCGGACGGCGTCGGACCTGGCGAGGCTCAGCGGCCACTCAGAGCTGGCAAGCTACATCGAGCGGTGAGTGAGCAGTTCGCTGCTGTGTCCATCAAGTTTTGCAGCATTCGGCTGGCTATGGTGGCCAGAGCTGCAGTCTCAGGCCAGCCAATCAGAGCCAGTCAGCTGAGCTTGTCTCTGACTGACTGCTTGATGAGCGAGAGCTGTGATTGGCTGGCTGCCTCCCAGCCAATGGGGTGCCGGTTGATCTCAGTCGAACATGGAAGCTGTAGGGCCTCGGTGTGCAGTGAGATTGTGTGGGTTGAGGAGAACTGGGAGGCTGTGCGTGAGTTCTTTGTGAGACATTGTGGGATGGAGGAAACTCATGCTGCAGAAATGAAAAATGAGCTGCGTGTGAGAAGTCGGATGCGCTCTCGCCAATGCTGATTGTTGCAGAGCTGCTGCAGTCCTCTTGGAAACTCCATCTGCGAGCAGCTCAGATAATTATGAATTTCTGTTTACTAAATTTAGTATGAAAATTCTTTCGTCCATCTGAAAATTTAATTTTTAAATTCTTTTTAATTTGTGAGAATTGAAAATTCGCTGCTCATTTCTACTGTTGCAGGGAGATGCGGCTGGTTGTGGATGCAAATGGCAGGATCTCCGGTCTGACAGCCCAGGTGAGCGGCATCTGCAGTGCCGATGCGGCTGGTTGTGAGCAGCTGTGCTCAAATTTCCCACTCGCTTTTGCAGGAGGAGGCGGATCGACAGGAACTGCAGCGGCTGGCCGAGCTGGGCAACTCAGCGGGGCTGCGGCGAACGGCGACCCGCGACAGCTGCGACCTGCCTAACGACTGGGGTCGCACCGCATTGATGTGGGCAGCTCAGAACAGCTCATGCGGTGATGAGGCTCTGTGGGAGCAGCTGGTGCAGCTGGGTGACCCCACATGTGCGACTATATTAGCTGAAAGTTGCCTGCACCGTGCAGCCAAGGCAGGCAATTCTGCCTCAGCCTCCGCTCTGCTGGCTGCCGGAGCCTCCGCCAATGCCAGGGAAGATTGGAGTAAATGCACGCCCCTCATGCTTGCAGCCATCAATGCGCCCCCCGCCACCGCCGCCGAATTCGGTCGGGTTCTGCTGGACTCAGGGGCGGATTGGAGCCTGAAGGACATGCGGGGCAGGACTGCGCTGGATTTGGCCACACAGCACGGAAAGAGCGAACTGGCGGAGCTGCTGCGTGGGTGAGTTTCCATGGCGACTGAGAATGTCTCTCTGACTTTGATTTATCATTGATAAACATTATGCTGTAATTTACGATTGAATATTGAGCAGCTGACTGCAGTTGCTCTGAGTGGGCATTTTTATATTTTTTTAGTTTAAATGGGCAGCAGACACTGACTGAGCTGCATTGAGGGAGTTTGCAGTGCAGTGTGACTGCAGATTGCCAGTTGAATATTAATGTTCAGCTGCCTGCAAGCTGTGAGACACCAGCAAGCATTTGAAGGAGTGATCTACTTCGATGAGTCCCTGTGAGTTTGCTACAGCACACACAGCTACAGCACACACAGCTAAAGCACACACAGCTACAGCACACACAGCTACAGCACACACAGCTACAGCACACACAGCTAAAGCACACACAGCTACAGCACACACAGCTACAGCACACAGCTACAGCACACACAGCTACAGCAAACACAGCTACACCACACACAGCTACAGCACACACAGCTACAGCACACACAGCTACACCACACACAGCTACAGCACACAGCTACAGCACACAGCTACAGCACACACAGCTACAGCACACAGCTACAGCACACACAGCTACAGCACACAGCTACAGCACACACAGCTACAGCATGCAAATTATTCCTCATTGCCTCAATTCGCATCCCCTCAGACCCGAAGGCCCCCTGTTCCTGGAGCGCTGGGATGTCGTTCACCTCATCGGCCGCGGAGGCTTCAGCGAAGTCCAGGAAGTTCGAACTGACACGGGCGTCACGTGCGCTGCCAAGACTCTCAGACTGCTCAGAACTGATCAGAATGAGACGGAAAAGAAGAAAATAAATGAAGTTATCGAGAGCGAGAGAAACCTGTGCCGACTGCGGCATCCCAACATCGTCAGGTTCTTGCACATCGCTCAGCCGGAGCCCGCCACAGTCGTTGTGTTCATGGAGCTGCTGGACGGCCAAAGCTTGGAGAGGTTTATCGGCAACAAGCCGCTGGACGAGCCAAAGATTCGAGACTTCAACAAGCAGGTGAGCATTGTGCATCCTTGATGCTCCTGTTCCATGTTCCCATGAATGATGACTGCTCACTGACCGACCGCTCGCAGATCTGCCGCGCGCTGCTCTACCTGCACAGCCGGCAGCCGCCCGTGATCCACAGAGACATCAACTGCTCGAACATAATTGTTTGTGCTGACAACACGCGAATCAAGCTGATCGACTTCGGTCTGTCAATCAAGCTGTCAGTCAGCCACTTCTCAGCCTCCACTCAGTCACCCAAAGGCACTCTGAACTTTATGGCGCCAGAGCTGCTTGGAGCGGGAGAGTCGGACAGCGTGCAGTACAGCAGAGAGTCGGACATCTGGGCGTTCGGCTGCTCGGTCTATCAGATGGCCTCCGGTGAGAGGCCGTTCGCGAACGCCAAAAGCCTGTTAGAAATGGCCCAGCTGATCGTCAGGAGGGGCGCCCCCGCCCTGCCGGACGGCCGGTCCGCAGAGCTGAGGGATTTCTACAGCCGCTGCACCGCCAATGACCGCAAGGGGAGAAGCTCAGCGCAGCAGCTGCTGGAGCACGAGTTCCTGACGTGCGGGTAGCAGAAGATGAGTTGGTTGTTGGTTTGCCACCATCCACCCCATCATCATCATCTTCAACTCAACTGAAATGCGGCTAAAAATGAGACCTAGCAAACCATTTTTGCTCACGCCAGGATTAGCTTAGACTGCTTTCCTTGCTGTGCAGAGACTGGGTGGGGATTTCTCTGAATTCGATGCGGCTTGAGAAGTGTCTATCATTATTTTGCTTGATGAAGCTTTGTTTTTGCTGAAAATTTTTATTTTAAGCTGATCTTACGCCGTCGTTTTTCTATTGGACTTTGTTGTACATTTTTTCCTTGTCTTGAGTTCTCCCAAATTTCCCATCATTTATCAATGAACTCTCTGATGAATATCCCGCATACACAGGCTGTGACTGCTTCAATTCCGCCTGAGACTGAGTGCCAGGTGCACCCAGGAAATTTACTCATTTTGAACTCATTTTGTTTATCTGCACCGCAGGCGTTACCGCCTCTGTTTTCTCTGCCCCACCACTCTTTTACACTCTGCCCTCCCTTGAGCTGCTCAAATGCCAATCTGTACTCAAGCTCTGCTATTTGCCATCTGCTGCTGTCGCTTTTTTGTGAGCTTTGTGACGAATTACTCAAATATACTCGTGTGTGACTCTCTAGCATACCGGAACTGCCCGACTATCAGCACTGAGTGGCTGCCGTGTTTGTTGAACTCAACTGCTGATAAAAATGGAAATGAAATTCAGGGAGTAGGAGAGCGAGATGCTATAATGGCAGCTGCAGAGAGAGTCGATGGAGCTGCAGAGAGAGATACATACACGAGAGGTAAGCGCCTTAATGGGTATCATTCATATTTTCCTTCAGCTGGCTTTCGGGACAAATCTCTTGGCCTATGAAGATTTCGCTTAGTTTTCCCGCATAGTTTAATGAGTTGTCTGAGTCGATCTGTGTGAAATGCAATAATGCTTGTTGAATCAATGTGTAAAATTAATTCAATTAATGTAGCCTATGAATGACATCACTCCGTGGGGAAACACTTAGAAAGAGGCACTCAGGGAGAAGCACTCCGGGAGAAGCACTCTATGAGAAGCACTCAGCGTGAGGCACTTACATTCGCACGACTTCCAAACAGAAATTCACGGAAGAAATACGAGAGCCATTTCCCCAATCCAGTTTCTCAGACGGCTCTTCCTAGCCCACTGGCTCTGAGACTTCAAAGAGTGTGAGATCCCACACAGCGAATCCTGCTTCTCAAACCCTTTCCTTAAGCCTCCACCCCTGCCCAACTGAGCTGCTCAGCTCTGCAGCTGGCCAGCTTGGCTCGCTCTGTCAACTCCAACTCGGGAGCAGAGCCTCCCATACAGCAGTATACAAGAGCCCGTGCTCAACTCCTCTCCAATGCCCCCAGACAGCCACCAGCAGGATTTCCCAGCCCCAGCTTGGCTTCGCTGAGAAATTGCCGCCTGACTGGCGTGGCGATCGGCTCTCCCCGCGTTAGGAGCCGCTCTGTGCTGCACAGCCTGCATAATCAATACTGTGCCTGGGACAGACGGAGCTTTTAGCAAAGCATTCGTTACTGAATTCCCAAGGCAATGCTTGGGCTAAAGCATTTGGTACTGGGCAGTTGCTCAATTAATTCAAGAAATGCAGTGAGACTCTAATAATTAAATATGAAGTTTAAAAATACGGCAGAGAAGAGTTTTGCCAAATATGCCATTGTGGCAGCTGGATTTGCAGATGCAGGAGTTTGAAGTCCAGTGCCATAAAAGCAATGACATCACTGAGCAACCGGCACCAACGCAGTGAACTCCCAGTCCCATCGCACAGGCGGATTGGCGCAGGCCCGGCGGTCCGGGATCGATTCCGGAGCCATCAGCTCTTTAGCCCCTGAGGGTAGCCGAGCTGATCCTACTCACCTCAGCTCAGAGCGAGCCCAGCGGGTCACGTGACGGGCGGCGGCATCTCAGCAGAAGCGCCTGGAGAGGTCAAGTGAAGCCGCTGCCAGTTGCCAGCCCGAGTGGCATTACCATCAGGCCATGAAATCGGCATTCCTGGCGCACCTGGAGGCCGGTGGGATTCCCGAATTTACCTACGCAAGAGATACACCGACCGCTGCTACCCAAGATATGAAAAACAGTTCCCAAGCCAACACCCAGCACTCAGACACCCAGCACTCAGACACCCAGCACTCAGACACCCAGCACTCAGACACCCAGCACTCAGACACCCAGCACTCAGAAACCCAGCACTCAGACACCCAGCACTCAGACACCCAGCACTCAGACACCCAGCACTCAGACACCCAGCACTCAGACACCCAGCACTCAGACACCCAGCACTCAGACACCCAGCACTCAGACACCCAGCACTCAGACACCCAGCACTCAGACACCCAGCACTCAGACACCCAGCACTCAGACACCCAGCACTCAGACACCCAGCACTCAGACACCCAGCACTCAGACACCCAGCACTCAGACACCCAGCACTCAGACACCCAGCACTCAGACACCCAGCACTCAGACACCCAGCACTCAGACACCCAGCACTCAGACACCCAGCACTCAGACACCCAGCACTCAGACACCCAGCACTCAGACACCCAGCACTCAGACACCCAGCACTCAGACACCCAGCACTCAGACACCCAGCACTCAGACACCCAGCACTCAGACACCCAGCACTCAGACACCCAGCACTCAGACACCCAGCACTCAGACACCCAGCACTCAGACACCCAGCACTCAGACACCCAGCACTCAGACACCCAGCCCTCACAGCCATCAGTGGCTCCCATAAGTCAAAGTTTTGAACCCATCGCAGCCAATCGCTATGGCTGCAATGTACATCATGTACTTTAAAAGTGCATATTCAAAGTCACGTGGTTGTGCTCGGCTCCAGAGTGAACCAGCAACTCGCACTGCTCCGACTCTCCAGCTGCCTGCATTTGCTCAAAGTCTGCTGGGCTCAATGAACTCCTGTTGCATGCTGGTCTGCGCGCATTTGCCAGTCTCTGTGCTGCTTTTGCATGCCGGTGAATCTGGTAAAACCGTGTGTGATTTGCGGTAGACAAAACCATTGCTTTTTCAGAAAGAAGGGGTTTAGAAGGAGCAGGAGAAAAGAGGATTCGATGGACACTCGCTGTAAATGCGGGGTCCTTCAAAGACTCATAGGCGGCTGTAGCGACTTCGACCCGCCACTGCTTTTCTCCCCACGCCTCCCTGCTCCCACCGCAACCCCCAAGCTTTCCTATTGCGGCTTATCCTACTCATAGCCACAGCTCTCTAAGACAAGGAAGTTCTGTGCCGGAGAAATAAAGAAACAGCTGCTGAGAGATTAAGAGATGAGTAGAATTTTAGGGAGAGACCAGTTTGCAAGTTTGTCTTCCAGCCCAGCGTATTGTGGGAGGGCTTGGGGCTGCAACAGGAGAGAGTGGAGAGCTGCATGCGTGTGGGCTGACAAGCAGGAAGAGATCAGCAGAGCAGTGCTCTCCCAGGCTAGCTTATGAGTAATGGCGTTGCGACAGTGCGTTTGGGGTTGCCGCGAAAAGTCATTGATTTTTCTTGCGGACCAACCTGTCGTTTGGGAAGAGAAGCTCAACTCGAGGTAGCTGTAGGACTGTGTTCGAGCCTGTGTGGAATTTCTGACTCATTCAACCGTTAATTAATTTTCAGTTCTTCAGGCAATGCGCATTAGCAAAAAACTTCAATTTATCAAAACTTTCATAGCTTACGCTGCTCATTCACTTATCATATCTTAATCTGCTCTGGCACCCGCTTCAGTATATCAGTAGCAGTGTGAGCCTCAGTAGTAGCAGTGGCACCGGGACTCTGCTAAATACTCAAAGTATTACTCTACTCTAAGTAGTTAGTAATCCCTGCAGTGGAACCAGCGTCTTCAATCCATCTCTTTACTACTTTATAACTTCATTACAGAATACTGATTGCATACGATTGTAGTACTAAATATATTACATAATGTTTTATTCAGGGCAGATACAGTGCTCGTAAAACACCAAAAATCGATGTTTTTCAGTGAAAATCAGGGTACGATATGCTGATGACTTGTCATTTTGATGCAGCCTGTTCTGCAGCTTCTTTTCATGCTCATCATTAATTGCGAGATCGATGATCTCAGAGTTTAGCTGCCCCATCTCATTCTATTGAAGTTGATTGTCTTAAAATCGATGCTGTATAAAATCGCCAAGCCTGACCCAAATTTAGTCTGTAAAGTTTTCTAGCGAGGACTTTGCTAGCTCAACATGCTGCATTCATTGCACTTTGCTCGCTTTTCTATGCGATCTCATTGCTATTCGATAGTGCAGTAAAAGTGACTCCCTGCTTAGACAAATCATACTGTCCGCCACAGACATTTTGGTTCTGCCGCACCTCACCACGCACTCTTCGGGCAAATGTTCCTGTATTAATGGTGAAGATCTTTACATTTGTTGCTCATTATGGGCTGTTCTGTCTGCGGTTTGTCATGAAAGTAATACCACCAGCGCTAAATACACACATTATCAAACGAGATTCCAAATCATCTGCTGGATTGGAATCTTACAGCTTCAGTGTGTTTGGATTAGAGATGTTTTCAGACTCCTCCATAAGCAGCGCCAGCAGCAGCAGGCTTTGGCAAGGACCACTGGGAACACTGTGTGCAGTGCCATACAGGACCATACTTCAATGCCATAGACTTGAGACCTCTTACGGCCCTCAAAAGAGCGAAATACAACACAGTCAAGCTTGAGTCCTCGTGGACATCGGAAGCCAGACCGTAGAGGAAAAATGCTGACATGACGTACTTTCAGGAACCTGACGTAGAAAAAAGTATTAAAATTAGAAACACTTATATTTATAATTAAAAGTTATACTAAATCAAAAATTAGAACCTACTCTGGCCCTTCTGCAACCTTGAAAACGAAGATGCCAAGCTGCACTTCGTCTGCCTCTGCCAAGCCTTCAACCGAGACCGACTCCACTACCTCGAACCCAACCCGTCCCCAGACGATGCCGGCTGGCCCGAGTTTCTCGGGGCCAAAAGACGAGCCTCTGTCTCTGGGCTTTTCAGGGTTTAGTGCAGGGTTTAAAAACTTTTACCTGAAGTGCCTGATGGAGAATCTAGCGCATGCCTGCGGGCGGGAGAGAGGAGTGCATTAGGAGGAGAGATAAGAGGAGATAGGAGAGAAAAGAAGGGGAGAAGAGAAGATAAGGGAGAGGACAGGAGAGAAGGGAGAGGAGAGAAGAGAGGACAGGAGAGAAGGGAGAGGAGAGAGGAGAGGAGAGGAGAGAAGGGAGAGCAGAGAAGAGAAGGGAGAGGAGAGAAGGGAGAGGAAAGGAGAGAAGGGAGAGGAAAGGAGAGAAGAGAAGGGAGATGAGAGAAGAGAAGAGAGACGAGACGAGAGAAGCGAAGGGGAGGAGAGAAAAGGGGAGGAGAGAAAAGAAGGGAGAGGAGAGAAGGGAGATGAGAGAACGGAGAGGAAAGGGTGAAAAGAAGAGATAAGAGAGTAGAGAAGAGATAGGAGAGTAGAATAAAGAAGAGAGAGCAGAGAGAGAGAGAGAGAGAGAGAGAGGAGGGAAGGAGAGAGAGAAAAGGGGGATGAGATTAGAGAGGAGAGAGCTGAGAAGAGACACAAACCTTGAGCGGGCCGGAGTGTTATTGTGGCCGGGTAGAGCGGCCTGTAGTTGCCCCTGAATTAGTGGAATGGCCGAGTCTTCGGCCCGCCCTGCAGCCAATTCAATGGAAACTGCGAGCGTAGTTGCAACAAACAGGCTGCCGCTGAGCGCGTATCGAGCCTAGGACCTGCCTAGCAACTAGAAAAGACCTGCATTCGATTTGAATCGAGTCAGTTTTTTTAACGTTTTTTTATTTCTGTGGACCTAAAATATGATATGTCTCAGCAAGTCTTCGTAATCAAACGTGTCACGGCACGTGAGCCAGACGAGCTGCTCTGCCCCTTCTTCTGATCTGTTTAGACTGTTAGACTGTTTCAGTTTGAAACCATTCTTATGCTCGCAGAAATGAAAAAATGTCGCATGTCTTTCACGTTGTCGATGCGTCGATGCTTCTTCTTTTTCTTGAAAAAAGACTAGACAAAAAGGTCAATGAGCCTGAGAGCAGAGGGACAGTCTGAACTACAATGCCTATCATTGTTGGCGAGAATAAGCCAGTACAAGCATAAAGCTTCAGTCCTGAGCAGCGCACCTGTACTCACTCTTGAATTCCGCTTAGTGGCAGAGTCTTGAGACAGAAGTGCACACAGAGGCCATCAGCTATTTGAGGTAAAGCAATAAATTAGTTGTTCTGAAGACTGAGTGCAGACATGACCTTCTAGCGACCTGGAGTTGAGGATTTTCAAGTCTCTCTGCATGCATTGCAGGAACAAAATTCAGTTTTATTCGTCATCAGCAACACCTTCGGATGCTGGCAAGTCGTGAGCAAAAAAACTTTTCCTATTAACCCTAATCTCATGGAAATCCCAGCCCACAGATTAGGCAGAATATGCATTGAGTGGCTTGTAGTGTTAGCATCTTTTGTGTAATTTTTGAATTCTATTAGTTAGTTAGCTTCTGTATTATTGTTGATAAGATAATTATTGTATTTTGCTTTAATTTAGTCACGTTTTCAATGTACTTTTTTCTTGTTAGTTAGAATCTAATTTTGCGTAAACAGGGTAAAAGTCAGACGCCAATTTCGTGACTCAGCGGAGGGTTGAAGTTTTTGCGAACCCCAGCGTTGCGCGGCCAGCCAATCAAGGTCGGCCTGGACCCCGGCACGCGGCAAAATCCAACTCTACCCGGCGCCGCGGGCACAGTGCAATTCAGCTTAGCGAGCGGCCGGCCAGACGACCACCACCCGGCTTGAGGGGGGTTGTGAGGGGTCTGACAGTGACTATAAATGAAAGTGTGTTTGGCGGTCGAATCTCACTTCTCTCCCCGGCTTTTGGTTTTGTTCCAACCTCCCGGCCGTTTTGCCCTATTTTTGGTTCGCGCTTTGAGGCGCCCGATTTCATCACCCCGGTCCGAGTTTCACTCCCTGCCCGACTGCTTCAGTCTTATAGCGTAACGATACGGCACCAGTGTCTGAAGTCGTCGCTATTAAGCGCGTTCTAGATAGAGTGACGGATTCGACAAAGTACGTGGCCTCTACCCAGAGGGCCTCAGTGTCACACTGAAGGGCAGCGCTGACAGAACTTAGTCAGTGCTCCGCTGAACAGCCGATTCGTCAGGGCTTTCGCTGAGAGTAGGTCCTGGGTTAGGCCAGTGGTTAGGAGTCTTCCTCCGTGGTCCTGTTCGGTTTATTATTCAAGCTGAGATCCGCTTGCCAGTTGCGTAATTAATTTACTATTATTAATCGTTGTATCGATTAACTGCCAATTGAGTTGCAGCTTCTCCATCCATCAGGCATCCGCGGAGACAGCCGATTGAGTTGCAGCTTCTCCATCCATCAGGCATCCGCGGAGACAGCCGATTGAGTTGCAGCTTCTCCATCCATCAGGCATCCGCGGAGACAGCCGATTGAATTGCAGCTTCTCCATCCATCAGGCATCCGCGGAGACAGCCGATTGATGGAGTAGCGAGTGAGCTTTAGTCCTGGCCATGAGCATGAGCACACACTCAGGGAGGGCTGAGAACACAGCACACACACAAGGCGTCGTTTTTGTTGCCATGACAACAAAACATTTTAGGCCTCTACAAAAAACGATTTTTCCAAGTCTTCCACATTTTTATTCAGTTTAAATAGTGAAAAAATGAGAGTGATGAATTCATTTAAAAAAATTAAATAAATATCTTTGCATTCAAAGATATGAGTGAGAATTCAAGATTGAGTCTTGTAGTTGAGTCTGAGAAGAACAATCATGTGCTCAAGCTGTTTATTTTTGCACTGATCTGCTTCACCGCAACAAAGTATTTCCCAGTTCTGGAGCTGGCCATTTATTCTTATTTAAATATAAATAAATAAATAAAGTTAAATATAAATAAAAATATTATTCTTTTTTGCTTTCTAGTTGCACCAATTTTGCAATAAAAGCCACAGTAGCACACCGACTGCTTTAAGTAGCCACGCACTGACATTGCAGCAGTTCTGCTGTTCCCTCAGAGCCAATGGGAGAGGCAGAAAGGCAGGGTGAGAAGGAATTCGCTGCAGCTGCTCCAGGGCCAATAAAATCTGCTGCAGAGGTGGCCGCTGCCCTGCCGGACTCTCGGGCTGAGCTGAGACACCTGCGACTGAGCTTGCAGCCATGGCAGAGCGAGGGCGACTACCACCACCACCACCAGCATCACCACCACCATCACCACCAATAAGACGACGAAGTTCACTAGGAGAGCCACCAAAGCCACCAAAGCCACCAAAGCCACCAAAGCCACCAAAGCCACCAAAGCCACCAAAGCCACCAAAGCCACCAAGGCCACTACTTGACGAAGAAGTAAGTGACGTTAAAGTGACCAAATTGAAACACATTAATACCTGAAGGAGGTTCCACTGTAGTTGCAAAGACTCACTCACCTGTTTGAATGAGCAGCTTGGGTGCCTCAATTGCAGTTGCAGGAGCTCACTCAGCCGGACCCCACCAACCGGGCAAGCGTCAGATCCTCACCAGCCGATCTCCAGACTCTCGCCCACGACGTCATCCGAGGTGACTTCGGCCAGGTGCGGCGGCTGGCAACGCTCCAGCTGGTCACCAGCGCTGATGCAGCTCGTCGGACCGTCCTCATGCTGGTGGCCGACGCTCCTGAGACTCCCGTGCACACTGAAAAGTGCATCTTGTACTTATTTGAGCTGGGCGCGAAACCCAAGGCGGCTGACGCGAACGGCGACACGGCTGCGCACCTGGCAGCCCGTCGGGACCACCTGCGGCTGCTGACGCTGCTGTCGTTCGATGCGAAGTGGCTGCGGAACGACAACGGCGCCACTCCGCTGATGGAGGCGGCGCGGACTGGAAGCTGGAAATGCGCCAAGCACCTGCTGCATCTGCTCAGGCAGATAAGATTCAATGAGTTTTTTCAGCACGGAAACTCAAAGAGGTCGCTGCTGCTCGGACTGCAGGATCGCGAGGGTCGGACGGCGTCGGACCTGGCGAGTCGCAGTGGTCACTCAGAGCTGGCCAGCTACATCGAGCGGTGAGTGAGCAGTTCGCTGCTGTGTCCATCAAGTTTTGCAGCATTCGGCTGGGGTGGCCAGACCTGCAGTCTCAGGCCAGCCAATCAGAGCCAGTCAGCTGAGCTTGTCTCTGTCTGACTGCTTGATGGGCGAGAGATGTGATTGGCTGGCTGCCTCACAGCCAATGGGGTGCCGGCTGATCTCAGTCGAGAGTGGAAACTGTAGGGACTGTGCGTACGTGCTTTTTTGGAGACATTGTGAGATGGAAGGAAACTCATGCTGCAGAAATGGAAAATGAGCTGCGTATGAGAAGTCGGATGCGCTCTCAATGCTGATTGTCGCAGAGCTGCTGCAGTTCTCTTGGAAACTCCATCTGCGAGCAGCTCAGATAGTTAGGAATTTATTCTGCTTACTAAATTTATCATAAATATTTATTTTGGCGATCGTAGTTGTCGGATTTGAGAAAATTGGAAATTCGCTGCTCATTTTTGCTGTTGCAGGGAGATGTGGCTGCTTGTGGATGCATCTGGCAGGATCTCCGGTCTGACAGACCAGGTGAGCGGCATCTGCGGTGCCGATGCGGCTGCAGCTGAGCAGCTGTGCTCAAATTTCCCGCTCGCTTTTGCAGGAGGAGGCAGATCGACAGGAACTGCGGCGGCTGGCCAAGGCGGGCGACTCGGCGGGGCTGCGGCGAGCGGTGACCCGCGGCAGCTGCGACCTGCCTGACCATGAGGGTCGCACTGCGTTGACGTGGGCTGCTGAGAACAGCTCGTGCGGAGATGAGGCTCTGTGGGAGCAGCTGGTGCTGCTGGGTGACCCCACCTGTGCGACCATATGGGCTACAAGTTGCCTGCACTGGGCAGCCGAGGCTGGCAATTCTGCCGCATCCTCCGCTCTGCTGGCTTCCGGAGCCTCCGCCAATGCCAGGGGTCGGGCTGAATTCACGCCCCTCATGCTGGCAGCCATCATTGCGCCCCCCGACACCGCCGCCGCAGTGGGTCGGGTTCTGCTGGACTCAGGGGCGGATTGGAACCTGAAGACCAGAGACGGCAGGACTGCGCTGTATTTGGCCACACAGAAGGGAAATATCGAACTGGCTGAGCTGCTGCGTGGGTGAGTTTCCATGGCGACTGAGAATGTCTCTCTGACTTTGATTTATCATTGATAAAATCATGCTGTACTTTATGATTGAATATTGAGCAGCTGACTGCAGTTGCTCTGAGTGGGCATTTTAACATTTTTGTAGTTTAAATGGGCAGCAGACACTGACTGAGCTGCATTGAGGGAGTTTGCAGTGCAGTTTGACTGCAGATTGCCAGTTGAATATTAATGTTCAGCTGCCTGCGAGCTGTGAGACACCAGCAAACATTTTGCTGTGACAGTTGAGTTTAATTTCAACATCTGAAATTTTTTGTGCTTTTCTGCTAATATCATTTTTTACAATAAAACAAAAGTATTAATGAAATCTGTTTCATAGTTAATTAAAACAAAATGAAGAAATGAAGCACAGAGCATGGGCTCTCAACTGAATTCCCTCTTGACTTCAGACTCCGCACTGCCTATTTAGGTACGACGGCAAGATTTACTTCGAGGAGTCTCTGGCACCGCCGTGAGTTCCTTCAGCACACACAGCTACAGCACACACAGCTACAGCACACAGCTACAGCACACACAGCTACAGCACACAGCTACAGCACACAGCTACAGCACACAGCTACAGCACACACAGCTACAGCACACACAGCTACAACACACAGCTACAGCACACAGCAACAGCACACAGCTACAGCACAGACAGCTACAGCATGCAAATTATCCCTCATTGCTTCAATTCGCATTCCCTCAGACCCGAAGGTCCTCCGTTCCTGAAGCGCTGGGACGCCGTTCGCCTCATCGGCCGAGGAGGCTTCGGCGAAGTCCAGGAAGTTCGAACTGACACGGGCGTCACGTGCGCTGCCAAGACTCTCAGACTGCCTGTGCAGCTCGGTGATGACCAAACCTCTGTGAGCACAGAGATCCACAGAGCTGTCGAGAGCGAGAAAAACCTGTGCCGACTGCAGCATCCCAACATCGTCAGATTCTTGCACATCGCTCAGCCGAAGCCCGCCACAGTCGTTGTATTCATGGAGCTGCTGGACGGCCGAAGCTTGGGGAGGTTTATCGACAACAAGCCGCTGGACGAGCTGACGATTCGAGACTTCAGCGAGCAGGTGAGCATTGTGCATCCTTGATGCTCCAGTTCCATGTTCCATGAATGATGACTGCTCACTGACCGACCGCTCGTAGATCTGCCGCGCGCTGCTTTACCTGCACAGCCGGCAGCCGCCCGTGATCCACAGAGACATCAACTGCTCGAACATAATTGTTTGTGCTGACAACACGCGAATCAAGCTGATCGACTTTGGCCTGTCAGTCAAGCTGGAGCAGTCAGTCAGCCACATCTCAGCCTCCAAAGCCACCCCCGAAGGCACTCTGAACTTCTTGGCTCCGGAGCTGCTGGCACCGGAAGAGTCGGACAGCCCGCGGTACAGCAGAGAGTCGGATATCTGGGCGTTCGGCTGCTCGGTCTTCCAGATGGTCTCGGGCAGGCGGCCCTTCGCTGAGCACAAAATGCTTCACACGCTGCCCGAAAGGCTGAGAAGCAGCGGCGCCCCCGCCCTGCCGACGGGCTGCTCAGTGGAGCTGCAAGACTTCTACAGCCGCTGCACCGCCATGGACCGCAAAAGCAGAAAGTCTGCACTGGAGCTGATGGGGCACGAGTTCCTCATCGTCAGGTAGAAATGTACAGTTACTGGGCTAGCCTTAGATGCCTATGCGATATGATGCTAATGCATAGGTGAGAACGGAGTTGCATTGTTTTATAACCAGTCATGCGGGCTCACTGTGCTCACGCTAAAGATGCGCCACCTAAATTGAGCAGTGAGCATTGAGAGGTGTTAGCTTGAACCTCAGAAAAATAAAATTGTGCCTATACTGCATTGATAAAGCGAAATCCCTGCTCAGACGTAGACAGTTCGAGGGAGTTCCTGGGAATCTGTGGGGCTGCTGTGTCAGATGCGTTTTACTGAATATGATATCCGACAAAATCCTCCAACTGCAGTGACGCCCGTGCATCCCCTAATTTTAGTCTGTCTGTCAGGCAATGCAAAAAGTCTGAATAGCAGCTCAACGCTTTCTGAGTCGCTTTCCAATGTTCCCAACAGCTCCATTTTCAGGAAGAGCTGGGACTCCACTCGGTTCGTTGCAAGAGGATGCTTTGGTGACATCCAGGAAGTTGTCACCGACAGAGGCATCAGGTGCACCGCCAAGACTCTCAGACTGCCTGTGCAGCTCGGTGATGACCAAATCTCTGTGAGCACAGAGATCCACAGAGCTGTCGAGAGCGAGAAAAACCTGTGCCGACTGCGGCATCCCAACATCGTCAGGTTCTTGCACATCGCTCAGCCGGAGCCCGCCACAGTCGTTGTGTTCATGGAGCTGCTGGACGGCCGAAGCTTGGAGAGGTTCATCGACAACAACAAGCCGCTCGACGAGCTGACGATTCGAGACTTCAGCGAGCAGGTGAGCATTGTGCATCCTTGATGCTACTGTTCCATGTTCCATGAATGATGACTGCTCACTGACCAACCGCTCGTAGATCTGCTGCACGCTGCTCTACCTGCACAGCCGGCAGCCGCCCGTGATCCACAGAGACATCAACTGCTCGAACATAATTGTTTGTGCTGACAACACGCGAATCAAGCTGATCGACTTCGGCCTGTCGATCAAGCTAGAGCAGTCAGTCAGTCGCCACTCAGCTTTTCCCGAGTCATTGAAAGGTACTTTGAGCTTCATGGCGCCAGAGCTGCTCGGAATCGGCACCTCGGAATGCGAGCAGTACAGCAGAGAGTCGGACATCTGGGCGTTCGGCTGCTCGGTCTTCCAGATGGCCTCCGGTACCAAACCGTTCTCAAAAGTAAAAAACTTCTGGGAAATGGCACTTGATCTTTACAGGAGGGGCGCCCCCGCCCTGCCGGAGGGCCGGTCCGCAGAGTTTCAGGATTTCTACAGCCGCTGCACCGCCAAGGACCGCAGTGAGAGACACTCGGCAGAAAAGCTGTTGGAGCACGAGTTCTTGAGGAAAAAGTCTGACTCACAGCACTAAGCCGAGTTGCTTTAAATACCATCTATGAAGATTTTGTATCTTTTTTGTATGCTACGCGTCAATTAAGATTTCTGTTTTTCAAAGTTCAGCCAACAGTACTTGGCCAAGGACTAGCTACTCAAAAGAACTCTACGAAATTTAGACTTTAGAACTATTGTCAAATAGATCAAGCCTACTGGCAACGCTTTCAATTGTCACACGCTAGAGCAGATATTTTGAACATAGACTGTAAACTAAAATAATATGAAGATCAATTATTCATGAAAATATCTTTACAAAATCCGTTGAAGCAACATGTTTTGTAAGTTATATCAAAAGAAGAGCATTGTATCGGCTTCCAATAAAAAGCTATCACCATTTTAGAGTGAAAAAAAGTGAAAATTTCCTATCTCGCTAGTGCATTTTTCCGTGAAAATCAGCCTTTAATAAATTTTCCAAGAAACGAAGTGTCCCGTCCTTCTGCTTCTAGTGGTCCTTGGTATTAAGCGTTCAACGATTGCGTGCAAACAATTTTCACAGAAAAAAATATGAATATGAGAACAACAAGCAAAAAGCGAAACAAATACGACTCATGTGAGTACAAAAAAACGTGGTGAACACAGATGTTATTGCTCTGTCACTTATTCCTACTACTTATTGATATTGTATTGATATTGATAGTGCAATTTGCGAACTGGCAGTTGAAGAACACTGCAGCATTGGTATTCTCACGAACAGTTGCTGCCTCGTGGCTGATGATGCTTTTGCTGCTAGTCGAGACGAATTTTTGTTGCAGCTACTTACGTCTATGGTTCAAATCAGACTCTTACAAGCTTCGTTCTGGCGAAGAAAAAACTTGTCTATAGCCTCAAGCAACCAAAATTTCTCGTCTTTTTAGCGTCGAACAATCAGATTCGCTTTATCGTTGAACAATGATGGATTGTTCAACGCTGATCAAAAGCGTACATCTATGAGACAATGTTGATGCGTATGTGGTTTGATCATTGACAATGATTAAGTGTCACTCGTGGCCTATGAGACAATGTGGATGCGTATGTGGTTTGATCATTAACAATGATTAAGTATCACTCGTGGCCTATGAGACAATGTGGATGCGTATGTGGTTTGATCATTAACAATGATTAAGTGTCACTCCTGGCTCAGGGATCTGATGGAGAAATGGGGAAGGAGAGCAATAATTTACTTGTACATTAGAGTTCATTCACTGGCTGAGGCAGGGTTCGTGTCCTCAGCTTTTCCGGCTGAGCGCTCGCATTGGCTGAAAGCAAAGCCCTTACAGTTGAATTCGGATGCATTGCAGCACAAAAGTTTCACTTCATCATGATGCACAATTGCCAGGCTTCTCAAAAACCCTCCGAAGTGTTTTGCTTGCAAAAGCAAAAGTTTATTCAAATCTTTTCGAAAGATGACCAAACAAGAGCTTCAGATTCGCTGCAAGGACAGACCAAAAAGGGCAAAAGTGCCACAGGCCGCACCTCAAGGCAGACAACTGTAGAAAAGCAAGATAAGTGGAGCCACCGAGGCTGCACCTGAGCTTAGATCGAGCAAGGTCTTCCCGATAAGAGAGTCGCGGAAAGCTCACCTGAGAGCAGGCAGCCATGCAGCCCCAAGAATCAGCTGACACTGACGTCAAGATCAAAAGCAGCACGGGACAGGAGAGCTGCATAATAAGCTGTTTAGCTGTTTACTAATTTTGAGCAGCTGTGCGAGCTTTGAAAGCTTTGGGTTATGATAAAAATCTTCTGTTGGTTGCGGAACTCACAGTGAGGCAGTTTGACTGCAGCGGAAAGTTCAAGAATCACGTCATAGTGCTGTTCAGCCAACCTTTGCTGCCTGCGTGCTTTGCATGTGGTCATGATTAAGCATTTTCTCATTTTAGAATTAATTTTTAGCTAAAGAGCTTGGCTTTAAAGTGAGCTGCGTCTGATATAGCTCAGGGAAGGGCTGATTGAGAGTGCTCAGACAAATACGCTTAAATTATTGAAACATTTTTACTGAAAACTTTTAATTTTGTGTCACCAGACAGCCATTTCGGTTTTTCAATCTATTTCAATTTTCATATCCATATACTAAAAATTCTCCTTAATTCTGCACACCAAGCTGGCTCCGCGTCATGCTACTATCAGCACATCGAGTGCTTGAGTCGCTTATTTTTGTTGAAATAAAAAAAACTGAGAAAGTTTGATGTGAGAGTTTCTTTGTTTTTTTAGAGTGCCGAATTCTCAGATGCTGGGAGATTCTGAGATGCTGGGAGATTCTGAGATGCTGGGAGATTCTGAGATGCTGGGAGATTCTGAGATGCTTGGAGATTCTGAGATGCTGGGAGATTCTGAGATGCTGGGAGATTCTGAGATGCTGGGAGATTCTGAGATGCTGGGAGATTCTGAGATGCTGGGAGATTCTGAGATGCTTGGAGATTCTGAGATGCTGGGAGATTCTGAGATGCTGGGAGATTCTGAGATGCTGGGAGATTCTGAGATGCTGGGAGATTCTGAGATGCTGGGAGATTCTGAGATGCTTGGAGATTCTGAGATGCTGGGAGATTCTGAGATGCTGGGAGATTCTGAGATGCTGGGAGATTCTGAGATGCTGGGAGATTCTGAGATGCTGGGAGATTCTGAGATGCTGGGAGATTCTGAGATGCTGGGAGATTCTGAGATGCTGGGAGATTCTAAGGATAAAAATTATGCCAATCGACATAGACCAATGAATTGAACCGGACACAAACCGCAGTGAATTCTATCTGCATATTCTATCTGCATATTCTATCTGCATATTCCATCTGCATATTCTATCTGCATATTCTATCTGCATATTCTATCTGCATATTCTATCTGCATATTCTATCTGCATATTCTATCTGCATATTCCATCTGCATATTCTATCTGCATATTCCATCTGCATATTCCATCTGCATATTCTCTCTGCATATTCCATCTGCATATTCTATCTGCATATTCTATCTGCATATTCTATCTGCATATTCTCTCTGTATATTCTATCTGCATTTTCTATCTGCATTTTCTCTCTGCATATTCCATCTGCATATTCTATCTGCATTTTCTCTCTGCATATTCCATCTGCATATTCTATCTGCATTTTCTCTCTGCATATTCCATCTGCATATTCTCTCTGCATATTCTCTCTGCATTTTCTATCTGCATATTCTCTCTGCATATTCTATCTGCATATTCTATCTGCATTTTCTCTCTGCATATTCCATCTGCATATTCTCTCTGCATATTCTCTCTGCATATTCTATCTGCATATTCTATCTGCATATTCTATCTGCATATTCTATCTGCATATTCTCTCTGCATATTCTCTCTGCATATTCCATCTGCTACTCTCAAGTATACCAGTATTTTCACATCAAATCATTCTCCACCTCTCTCATCTCTGCATTTTTTCACTGCCCACTCGACTCTGCAAGTCTGCACTCAAACCTCTACTGCCATAAGTAGTATGCGTTCCGTATAAAGGAGAGTCCGAGACCGAGGCACCGGGCTCGCATTCAGCCAATCAGGTGCAGGCAGTGCATCTCTCAGACACTGTCTTCTCATACGATAATCGCGGTATCTTTAGGACTGTGTGCCAGCCTGTGTGGAACTTCTGACTTTTTTAGTTCTTCAAGCAATGCACATTTACAAAAAACTTCATTTTTTCAAATATTTCATAGCTTGCGCTGTCCATTAACTTATTATTTCCTAATCTGCGCTGGCACCCGCTTTATTATATCAGTAGCAGCATGAGCCTCAGTAGTAGCAGTGGCACAGGGACCACTAAATACTCTAAGTATTGCTCTGCTCTAAATATTTAGTAGTCCCTGTAGCTGCACCAGCGTCTTTTATCCATCACTTTCCAACTTTATTACTTTATTACAGAATACTGATTGCATATAAAAATTATACTATTACATAATGCTTAATTCAAAGCGGATACATTAAAACAACTAAAATCTGTTTCAGTGGAAATCAGGCTACGATACGCTGATGACTTGCCATGTTGATGCAGCCTGTTCTGCAGCTTCTTCTCATGCATTAATGGCGAGATCACTGATCTCAGAGTTTAGCAGCCTCATCTCATTCTATTGAAGTTCATTGTCTTAAAATCTATGCTGTATATAAGCGCGAAGCCTGATCCAAATTTAGTCTGTAAAAGTTTTATAGCGAGGATTTTGCCAGCCGAACATGCTGCATACCTTGCACTTTGCTCGCTTATCTATGCGATCTCATTGCTATTCGATAGTGCAGTAAAAGTGACTCCCTGCTTAGATAAATTATACTCTTCACTCTTCAGGCAAATGTTCCTGTATTAATGGTGAAGATCTTTGCATTTGTTGCTCATTATGGGCTGTTCTGTCTGCGGTTTGTCATGAAACCACCAGCGCTAAATACACACATTATCAAACGTATTCATAGAATGCTTTAACAAAGGCGGCTTCGAAAACTCTCACATCCCAAAGCAAGAAGACGTTTTCAGTAACAAAGTTTGGAGTCTGAGTGGGTGTGAAGAAAATGAGAAAGGTACAATGAGTGAGGTGTGTAATAAAAACACTTTATATCGCGAGATGAAAAAGACACTTGAATGTCGATCTTCTGCTGGATTGGAATCTTACAGCTTCAGTGTGTTTGGATTAGAGATGTTTCCAGACTCCTCCATAAGCAGCGCCAGCAGCAGCACCTGCACATGGCTTTGGCAAGGACCACTGGGAACACTGTATGCAGTGCCATACAGGACCATACTTCAATGCCATAGACTTGAGACCTCTTACGGCCCTCAAAAGAGCGAAATACAACACAGTCAAGCTTGAGTCCTCGTGGACGTCGGAAGCCAGACCGTAGAGGAAAAATGCTGACATGACGCACTTTCAGGAACCTGACGTAGAAAAAAGTATTAAAATTAGAAACACTTATATTTATAATTAAAATTTATACTAAATCAAAAAATAGAACCTACTCTGGCCCTTCTGCAACCTTGAAAACGAAGATGCCAAGCTGCACTTCGTCTGCCTCTGCCGAGCCTTCAACCGAGACCGACTCCACTACCTCGAACCCAACCCGTCCGCAGACGATGCCGGCTGGCCCGAGTTTCTCGGGGCCAAAAGACGAGCCTCTGTCTCTGGGCTTTTCAGGGTTTAGTGCAGGGTTTAAAAACTTTTACCTGAAGTGCCTGATGGAGAATCTAGCGCATGCCTGCGGGCGGGAGAGAGGAGTGCATTAGGAGGAGAGATAAGAGGAGATAGGAGAGAAAAGAAGGGGAGAAGAGAAGATAAGGGAGAGGACAGGAGAGAAGGGGGAGGAGAGAGGAGAGGAGAGGAGAGAAGGGAGAGGAGAGAAGGGAGAGGAGAGAGGAGAGGAGAGAAGGGAGAGGAGAGAAAGGAGAGGAGAGAGGAGAGGAGAGGAGAGAAGGGAGAGCAGAGAAGAGAAGGGAGAGGAGAGAAGAAAAGAGAGACGAGAGAAGGGAGAGGAAAGGAGAGAAGGGAAGGGAGAGGAGAGAAGGGAGAGGAAAGGAGAGAAGAGAAGGGAGATGAGAGAAGAGAAGAGAGACGAGACGAGAGAAGCGAAGGGGAGGAGAGAAAAGGGGAGGTGAGAAAAGAAGGGAAAGGAGAGAAGGGAGATGAGAGAACGGAGAGGAAAGGGTGGAGAGAAGAGATAGGAGAGTAGAATAAAGAAGGGAGAGAAGAGAGGGAGAGAGGAGGGAAGGAGAGAGAGAAAAGGGGGATGAGATTAGAGAGGAGAGAGCTGAGAAGAGACACAAACCTTGAGCGGGCCGGAGTGTTATTGTGGGCCGGGTAGAGCGGCCTGTAGTTTGCCCCTGAATTAGTGGAATGGCCGTGTCCTCGGCCCGCCCTGCAGCCAATTCAATGGAAACTACGAGCGTAGTTGCAACAAACAGGCTGCCGCTGAGCGCGTATCGAGCCCAAGACCTGCCTAGCAACTAGAAAAGACCTGCATTCGATTTGAATCGAGTCAGTTTTGTTAAACGTTTTTTTGAGATCTGTGGACCTAAAATATGATATGTCTCAGCAAGTCTTCGTAATCAAACGTGTCACGGCACGTGAGCCAGACGAGTTTACCACATAGCTGCTCTGCCCCTTCTTCTGGTATGTTTAGACTATTAGACTGTTTAAGTTTGAAACCATTCTTATGCTCGCAGAAATGAAAACATGTCGCATGTCTTTCACGTTGTCGATGCGTCGATGCTTCTTCTTTTGCTTGAAAGAAGACTAGACAAAAAGGCCAATGAGCCTGAGAGCAGAGGGACAGTCTGAACTACAATGCCTATCATTGTTGGCGAGAATAAGCCAGTACAAGCATAAAGCTTCAGTCCTGAGAAGCGCACCTGTACTCACTCTTGAATTCCGCTTAGTGGCAGAGTCTTGAGACAGAAGTGAATACAGAGGCCATCAGCTGTTTGAGGCAAAGCAATAAATTAGTTGTTCTGAAGACTGAGTACAGACATGACCTTCTAGCGACCTGGAGTTGAGGATTTTCAAGTCTCTCTGCATGCATTGCAGGAGCAAAATTCAGTTCTATTCGTCATCAGCAACACCTTCGGATGCTGGCAAGTCGTGAGCAAAAAAACTTTCCCTATTATCCCAAATCCCACGAAAATCCCATCCCCCAGATTAGGCAGAAAATTCATTGAGTGGCTGACAAAAAAACTGCTCTCAACACTGCACGCTGCATTAGAGGCCTCGTGAAGCTGCCAATTGAGTTGCAGCTTCTCCATCCATTCGGCATCTGTGGAGACAGCCGATTGATGGAGTAGCGAGTGAGCTTTAGTCCTGACCATGAGCATGAGCACACACTCAGAGAGGTCTGAGAACACAACACTCACACAAAAGGCGTCGTTTTTGTTACCTTGACGACAAAGCATTTTTAGCCTCTACAAAAAAACGCTTTTTTCAAGTCTCTCACATTTTTATTCAGTTTACGCTCGTAAATAGTGAAAAAATCAGATTGAAATTCATTTCAAAAAATCATTTTGATATCTGAGCATTCAAAGTTATACGAAGGACTCTGATTCGTGAATTGAGTTTCCAGATCAATACAGACATAAAGCACCTGGCTGAACTAAATTTATCATAACGTAATGCAGATCCACTGTTCTCTGAAAGCATATCTGTAGTTTTATAATACAAGTTAGCCAATGTAAAATAGTGTGCTGTGTGGTATGGGTATACTACTTACTATAGTAACGTGATTGGATTCTTATCTCATCGTATCAACAACATTTCAGTGGCTTATAGCTGAAAATCGTAAGTAAAATGAGAGACAGTGGAGAGAGTGAAAGGATAGAAGGATCGGAGGAGAGGGAAGATAGGGAAGGGAGGAGAGGGGAGATAGGGAAGGGAGAAGAGTGGAGATGGGGAAGGGAGAAGAGTGGAGATGAGGAAGGGAGGAGAGGGGAGATGGGGAAGGGAGGAGAGTGGAGATGAGGAAGGGAGGAGAGGGGAGATGGGGAAGGGAGGAGAGTGGAGATGGGGAAGGGAGGAAAGGGGAGATGGGGAAGGGAGGAGAGGGGAGATGGGGAAGGGAGGAGAGTGGAGATGGGGAAGGGAGGAGGGGATATACTGATGGAAGAGGAGGGGAGATTTAGAGACAGAGTTAGAGCCTGCGACTTCAAAGGTTTCTGCTTTAGTTTTGTGATTTCAGAGGCAACAAGGGAGGCCCTGAAGGACTGCAGATCGCCAATCCTGACGTCTTTAAACTCAGAAGGCCCCCTTCAGCTGGCCAGCGGTTAAAAAGTGAATTTCTAAATTTCTCATTTCACAACTCGCCTCCTGGTTTCTGGCTCTTCCAAATTCCAAAAATTACTGATCATATGCACCTCATGCTGCAGTGCTCTCATCTCTCATCTCATTTTGTCGAACTCGTGGAGTTTTCAACCAGTGCAGTTGCGACTCAAAACAATTTTTGTCAAAATAAAACTTGAGCGGAATTCCATCCACTAAAAAAACACCTATGAGTTTGTGAAAGCTTTACTGACGCTTTACTGACTACTGTTGAGTAGCAGTCCGAGTCTTGCAGTTGAGTCTGAGAAGAACAATCATGTGCTCAAGCTGTTTATGTTTGCACTGATCTGCTTCACCGCAACAAAGTATTTTCCAGTATGAAATTCCTGATGGATAAATGGAGCTGGCCTGCGAATAAAAATATTATTCTTATTTGCTTTTTAATTGCACAAACTTTGCAAGCAAATCCGCAGTCGCACACTGACTACTTCAAGTAGCCACGCACTGACATTGCAGCAGTTCTGCTGTTCCCTCAGAGCCAATGGGAGGGGCAGAAAGGCAGGGTGAGAAGGAATTCACGGCAGCGGCTCCAGGGCCAATAAAACCTGCTGCAGAGGCGGCCGCTGCCCTGCCGGACTCTCAGGCTGAGCTGAGACACCTGCGACTTTAATCATCTTTAATTTATTTTTGTTTACGCTAATGGTTCTTTTTGTTTAGGCCTTTTTATGCTTATGTGTATGAATGTTTATGTCTATGCCTCTTCAGAGATTACCTCCAGCCTCTCTTCTCTGAGATTTTCTGTTTCTACTCTTTCCAGAAATCTGCCCCACAGCAGCCCTGACAATCTTTATGTCAGCAAATCTGCCCTACAGCAGCCCTGACAATCTTTATGTCAGCAAATCTGCCCTACAGCAGCCCTGACAATCTTTATGTCAGCAAATCTGCCCTACAGCAGCCCTGACAATCTTTATGTCAGTAAATCTGCCCTACAGCAGCCCTGACAATCTTTATGTCAGCAAATCTGCCCTACAGCAGCCCTGACAATCTTTATGTCAGCAAATCTGCCCTACAGCAGCCCTGACAATCTTTATGTCAGCAAATCTGCCCTACAGCAGCCCTGACAATCTTTATGTCAGCAAATCTGCCTGCCCCACAGCAGCCCTGAAAATCTTTATGTCAGCAAATCTGTGAGACATCGGAAGAGCCTCAATGCCATTTCTGCCTAAAATCTGTGAAATAATCATATTTCTTCAACCAACTTTTACACAATTACCAAGCAGCAGTACTGAGATTTCATATTTTCGAACTCGTGAATTTTCCACCTTTTTGTCAGTGTGAAATTTTTATCAGAATAACGACGTGAGCTTGTGAAAGCACTCACTGACTACTGTTGAGTAGCAGTCCGAGTGTTGCAGTTGAGTCTGAGTAGAACACTTAATGGACAATAATGTACTCAAGCTGTTTATGTTTGCACTGATCTGCTTCACCGCAGCAAAGTATGTTCCAATTCAAAATTCCCGATCGATAAATGGAGTTTATTATTCATTTTTGGATTTTTTTTGTACCAGTTTAACGAAAAATCCACAGTCGGACACTGACTGCTTCAAGTAGCCACGCACTGACACTGCAGCACTTCTGCTGTTCCCTCAGAGCCAATGGGAGAGGCAGAAAGCTGGGCAGAGGCGGCCGCACAAGCCAGCAAAAGCAGCCGCAATCTGAGCAGGCAGGGTGAGAAGGAATTCGCTGCAGCTGCTCCAGGGCCAATAAAATCTGCTGCAGAGGCGGCCGCTGCCCTGCCGGACTCTCGGGCTGAGCTGAGACCCAGTCACTGAGCTTCCAGTCATGGCAGAGCAAGCGCCAACATCATTTCCTGACGAAAGAGTAAGTAAAGTTTAAGTGAGCAAATTGAAGCATAATATATTTGTAGGCTTGACTGCAGTTGCAGGAATTCACTCACATGTTTGAATGTGCAGCTTGGGTGCCTCAATTGTAGTTGACGGAACTCACTCAGCCGGACCCCAGCAACCGGGCAAGCGTCGGAGACTCACCAGCCGATCTCCAGACTCTCGCCAATGACGTCATCCAAGGTGACTTCGACCAGGTACGGCGGCTGGCAACGCGCCAGCTGGTCACCAGCGCTGATGCAGCTCGTCGGACCGTCCTCATGTGGGTGGCCGACGCTCCTGAGACTCCCGTGCACACTGAAAAGTGCATCTTGTACTTATTTGAGCTGGGCGCGAACCCCAGGGCGGCTGACTCGAACGGCGACACGGCTGCGCACCTGGCAGCCCGGAGTAACCACTTGCGGCTGCTGACGCTGCTTTCGTTCGATGCGAAGTGGCTGCAGAACGACAACGGCGCCACTCCGCTGATGGAGGCGGCGCGGACTGGAAGCTGGAAATGCGCCAAGCACCTGCTGCACCTGCTCAGGCAGGATAGGTTCAATGAGTGCAAGGAGCACGGAAACTCGAAGAGGTCGGAGCTGCTCGGACTGAAGGATCGCCAGGGTCGGACGGCGTCGGAACTGGCGAGGCTCAGCGGCCACTCAGAGCTGGCCAGCTACATCGAGCGGTGAGTGAGCAGTTCGCTGCTGTGTCCATCAAGTTTTTCAGCATTCGGCTGGGGTGGCCAAAGCTGCAGTCTCAGGCCAGCCAATCAGAGCCAGTCAGCTGAGCTTGTCTCTGACTGACTGCTTGATGGGCGAGAGCTGTGATTGGCTGGCTGCCTCGCAGCCAATGGGGTGCCGGTTGATCTGAGTCGAGAATGGAAGCTGTAGGGCCTCAGTGTGCAGTAAGAGTGTGTGGGTTGAGCTGCAGATGGAGAACTGGGAGGCTGTGCGTGAGTGCTTTGTGAGACATTGTGAGGTGGAAGGAAAATCATGCTGAAGAAATGGAAAATGAGCTGCGTGTGAGAAGTCGGATGCGCTCTCGCCAATGCTGATTGTTGCAGAGCTGCTGCAGTCCTCTTGGAAACTCCATCTGCAAGCAGCTCAGATAATTTGAAATCTCTGTTTACTAAATTTATCATGAATTTTTTTTGCGATCGTAGTTGCCGGATTTGAGATAATTGCGAATTCGCTGCTCATTTTTGCTGTTGCAGGGAGATGCGGCTGGTCGTAGATGCACTCGGCGAGATTTCCGGCCTGACAGCCCAGGTGAGCGGCATCTGCGGTGCCGATGCGGCTGCAGCTGAGCAGCTGTGCTCAAATTTCCCGCTCGCCTTTGCAGGAGGAGGCGGATCGTAAGGAACTGCGGCGGCTGGCCGAGGCGGGCGACTCGGCGGGGCTGCGGCGAGCGGCGACCTGCGACGGCTGCGACCTGCCTGACGAATTGGGTCGCACCGCGTTGATGTGGGCAGCTCAGAACAGCTCGTGCGGTGATGAGGCTCTGTGGGAGCAGCTGGTGCAGCTGGGTGACCCCACCTGTGCAAATATATGGGCTGACAGTTGCCTGCTCCTTGCAGCCGGTGCTGGCAATTCTGCCGCAGCCTCCGCTCTGCTGACTGCCGGAGCCTCCGCCAATGCCAGGGATTGCTGTGAATCCACGCCACTCATGGAAGCAGCCATGAGTGCGCCTCCCGACACCGCCGCCGCAGTCGGTCGGGTTCTGCTGGACTCAGGGGCGGATTGGAGCCTGAAGGACAGAGACGGCAGGACTGCGCTGGATTTGGCCACACAGAACGGAAAGAGCGAACTGGCCGAGCTGCTGCGTGGGTGAGTTTCCATGGCGACTGAGAATGTCTCTCTGACCTTGATTTATCATTGATAAAATCATGCTGTAATTTATGATTGAATATTGAGCAGCTGACTGCAGTTGCTCTGAGTGGGCATTTTTTTATTTTTGTAGTTTAAATGGGCAGCAGACACTGACTGAGCTGCATTGAGGGAGTTTGCAGTGCAGTTTGACTGCAGATTGCCAGTTGAATGTTAATGTTCAGCTGCCTGCGAGCTGTGAGACAACAGCAAGCAGTTTTCTGTGACAGTTGAGTTATTTTTTAAAAGCTGAAAGTTTTCTGTTTTTCTCTGTTAAAATTAAAGATATCTCCGGACCTCAGACTCCGCACTGGATTTTTAGGTACGACGGCAAGATTTACTTTGACGAGCCTCTGGCAGTGCCGTGAGTTCCTTCAGTACACAGCTACAGCACACACAGCTACAGCACACAGCTACAGCACACAGCTACAGCACACACTGCTACAGCATGCAAATTTTCCCTCATTGTCTCAATTCGCATCCCCTCAGACTCGAAAGCCCCCCGCTCCTGGAACGCTGGGACGCCGTTCGCCTCATCGGTCGCGGTGGCTTCGGCGAAGTTCACGAAGTTCGAACTGACACGGGCGTCACGTGCGCTGCCAAGACTCTCAGACTGCCTGTGCAGCTCGGTGACGAGCTGACCTCTGTGAGCACAGAGATCCACAGAGCTGTCGAGAGCGAGAGAAACCTGTGCCAACTGCAGCATCCCAACATCGTCAGGTTCTTGCACATCGCTCAGCCGGAGCCCGCCACAGTCGTTGTGTTCATGGAGCTGCTGGACGGCCGAAGCTTGGGGAGGTTCATCGACAACAACAAGCCGCTGGACGAGCTGACGATTCGAGACTTCAGCGAGCAGGTGAGCATTGTGCATCCTTGATGCTACTGTTCCATGTTCCATGAATGATGACTGCTCACTGACCGACCGCTCGTAGATCTGCCGCGCGCTGCTCTACCTGCACAGCCGGCAGCCGCCCGTGATCCACAGAGACATAAACTGCTCGAACATGATTGTTTGTGCTGACAACACGCGAATCAAGCTGATCGACTTTGGCCTGTCAATCAAGCTGGAGTCAGTCACCCACATCTCGGACTCCAAAGCCACCCCCAAAGGCACTCTGAGCTTCTTGGCTCCGGAGCTGCTGGCACCGGAAGAGTCGGACAGCCCGCGGTACAGCAGAGCGTCGGACATCTGGGCGTTCGGCTGCTCGGTCTTCCAGATGGTCTCGGGCAGGCGGCCCTTCGCTGAGCACAAAATGCTTCACACGCTGCCCGAAAGGCTGAGAAGCAGCGGCGCCCCCGCCCTGCCGACGGGCTGCTCAGAGGAGCTGCAGGACTTCTACAGCCGCTGCACCGCCATGGACCGCAAAAGCAGAAAGTCTGCTCTGGAGCTGATGGGGCACGAGTTCCTCATCGTCAGGTAGAAATGTACAGTTACTGGGCTAGCCTTAGATGCCTATGCGATATGATGCTAATGCAGATGTGGCACCAGTTTTGCGCTTTTTTATCAGTTGTCAAGCAGACTTACTGTGCTTACGCTAAGGATGCGTCTCCTACTTTGAGAAATATGCACTCAGACGCCAGCCTCAAGCCCAGGAAAGAAAAATTGTGCTTAATTTGATTTAATAAAGCAGAAGTTTGCTCAGACTCAGAAAGAGTTCGAGAGAGTTCCTGAGAATCTGTGAGGCTTCTGTGGAAGCTGAGTTACTGAATATACCTTTTTGCAATCAATTTCGTCGTTTTTGCGTTCAATTTCGGCGCGAGCGCTAGTGTGCAGTCCAAACAACTGAGCCATAGACACTGGGCAACATTTGCGTTCAAATTCGGCCTTTTTGCGTCCTATTTCGGCAGCGCAATCACATGGGCCGCACTGTGGGCACAGTTCGAATGTTTTTGCCATAGACACTTTCTCACTCGATCGAATTCAGTGAGGGTGGGACGAAAAATTTGTCTCCTAAAGCAGGCCTATAGTCGTCTCCGCAAGTATGTTTGATGCCGTAAGCTGCCGAAATAGGACGCAAAAAGGCCGAATTTGAACGCAAAAGTTGCCCAGTGTCTATGGCTCAGTTGTTTAGACTGCACACTAGCGCTCGCGCCGAAATTGAACGCAAAAACGACGAAATTGATTGCAAAAAGGTATACTAAATCCAACAAAACCCTCCACTTGCTGTTACTCCCGTGCATCTCCTCATTTACGCCTGTCTGCCAGGCGATACCAATATTCTACCGAGCAGCTCAACGCATCCTGATTCACTTTCGAAATTTCCCAACAGTCCCGTTTACAGAGAGAGCTGGGACTCCGTTCGCTTCGTTGTCAGAGTATTTTTTGGTGACATCCAGGAAGTTGTCACCGACAGAGGCATCAGGTGCGCCGCCAAGACTCTCAACCTGCCTGTGCAGCTCGGCGATAAGAAGGAGACGAAAACGAAGAATATCGATGAAGCTATCAAGAGCGAGAGAAACCTGTGCCGACTGCGGCATCCCAACATCGTCAGGTTCTTGCACATGGCTCAGCCGGAGCCCGCCACAGTCGTTGTGTTCATGGAGCTGCTGGACGGCCGAAGCTTGGAGAGGTTCATCGACAACAACAAGCCGCTCGACGAGCTGACGATTCGAGACTTCAGCGAGCAGGTGAGCATTGTGCATCCTTGATGCTACTGTTCCATGTTCCATGAATGATGACTGCTCACTGACCAACCGCTCGTAGATCTGCCGCACGCTGCTCTACCTGCACAGCCGGCAGCCGCCCGTGATCCACAGAGACATAAACTGCTCGAACATGATTGTTTGTGCTGACAACACGCGAATCAAGCTGATCGACTTCGGCCTGTCGATCAAGCTAGAGCAGTCAGTCAGTCGCCACTCAGCTTTTCCCGAGTCATTGAAAGGTACTTTGAGCTTCATGGCGCCAGAGCTGCTCGGAATCGGCACCTCGGAATGCGAGCAGTACAGCAGAGAGTCGGACATCTGGGCGTTCGGCTGCTCGGTCTTCCAGATGGCCTCCGGTACCAAACCGTTCTCAAAAGTAAAAAACTTCTGGGAAATGGCACTTGATCTTTACAGGAGGGGCGCCCCCGCCCTGCCGGAGGGCCGGTCCGCAGAGTTTCAGGATTTCTACAGCCGCTGCACCGCCAAGGACCGCAGTGAGAGACACTCGGCAGAAAAGCTGTTGGAGCACGAGTTCTTGAGGAAAAAGTCTGACTCACAGCACTAAGCCGAGTTGCTTTAAATACCATCTATGAAGATTTTGTATCTTTTTTGTATGCTACGCGTCAATTAAGATTTCTGTTTTTCAAAGTTCAGCCAACAGTACTTGGCCAAGGACTAGCTACTCAAAAGAACTCTACGAAATTTAGACTTTAGAACTATTGTCAAATAGATCATTGACATATGGCCAAGCATTCTTAAATGGAATTTACTGCACGGCTTGCGATTTACTGCACAGTCGCGTTATCTATCTATGTCTATGGCTAAAATCAGAAGAATGCTTTGCCCATAAATCAATGAATCTATCACTAGGTGCCTTCGTGCGTAAATAGTCTATGGCACGAGTGCGCACTCGTGCCATAGACTATTTGCGCACTCGAAACCTAGAGATAAATCTACCAAGCCTACTGGCAACGCTTTCGATTGTCACACGCTAGAGCAGATATTTTGACCATAGACTATGGTCTAATATTTATTGGCTAGTACGAGTATTAAGCAAGGACCACTGGAGGAAGAAGGACGGGACACTTTGTTTCTTAGAAAATTTAATAAAGGCTGATTTTCACGGAAAAATGCACTAGCGAGATAGGAAATTCTCACTTTTTTCACTTTAAAATGGTGATTGCTTTTTATTGGAAGCAGATACAAAACTCTTCTTTTGATATAACTTACAAAACATGTTGCTTCAACGGATTTTATAAAGATATTTTCATGAATAATTGATCTTCATATTATTTTAGTAACTATAGCTATACCATGCAGCAACTATAGTCTAAAGCTAACTAGTGACTAACTTGAATTTTACAATATCTGCTTAATCGAATGCGTCTATTTTAAGAATATATTATAAAAAAAAGTTGGTCATAATTATATGCCCAATTCACTGCTTATTCATTTTAGTTTTGTACTTTTTATATAAAATAAGTAGCTATAGTAACTAAAATAGTATGAAGATCAATTATTCATGAAAATATCTTTACAAAATCCGTCGAAGCAACATGTTTTGTAAGTTATATCAAAAGAAGAGCATTGTATCGGCTTCCAATAAAAAGCTATCACCATTTTAGAGTGAAAAAAAGTGAAAATTTCCTATCTCGCTAGTGCATTTTTCCGTGAAAATCAGCCTTTAATAAATTTTCCAAGAAACGAAGTGTCCCGTCCTTCTGCTTCTAGTGGTCCTTGGTATTAAGCGTTCAACGATTGCGTGCAAACAATTTTCACAGAAAAAAATATGAATATGAGAACAACAAGCAAAAAGCGAAACAAATACGACTAATGTAAGTACAACAAAACGTGGTGAACACAGATGTTATTGCTCTGTCACTTATTCCTACTACTTATTGATATTGTATTGATATTGATAGTGCAATTTGCGAACTGGCAGTTGGAGAACACTGCAGCATTGGTATTCTCACGAACAGTTGCTGCCTCGTGGCTGATGATGCTTTTGCAGCCAGTCGAGACGCAGGTACCGCTGCTGTAGGCATTCATACCGCGTAGTTCTAACGTAGCACCCACAGTAGTTGCCATGTCTCGAATGGCGCTGTCACGCTTCCGGGAGAGATACCGCCGCACAGTAGACTCCGTTTGTTGGCCAGTAATGCTTATGATGTCAGACACAGAATAGCCTGAATCTTTCAGATCAGCAATGCGAGTGACGCGGATACAGTGGTTTGTATATCCCTTGCTCAGGCCGCACATCTTGCTGATCCGCTTGCTAGTTCGGTAACCAGAGCCAATTCGCTTGATTCTACTGGTAAATGCTTCCAGTTGATCATCTTTCTCCAGTGTCTAATAAACTAACAATGTGTTTGTATTCTCGAGGCTTCGGACTGCGCTTCTGTCCTCTTTCTGCCCAACAAAAGGCTCGCTATTTGTTGCAGCTACTTACGTCTATGGTTCAAATCAGACTCTTACAAGCTTCGATCTGGCGAAGAAAAACTTGTCTATAGCCTCAAGCAACCAAAATTTCTCGTCTTTTTAGCGTCGAACAATCAGATTCGCTTTATCGTTGAACAATGATGGATTTTTCATCGCTGATAAAAAGCGTACATCTATGAGACAATGTTGATGCGTATGTGGTTTGATCATTGACAATGATTAAGTGTCACTCGCGGCCTATGAGACAACAACAACAACAACAACAAAATACGCTGTCATGATGGTAAAAGTCAGCGTCACAGGGCGCGCTTCATGGCTTGGGCGCGAACAAAGGCCGCGCCACCGGCAGTGTCCGGGGCGCCGGCGTCAGCCAGCAGACAGTCGACATAACGCCGAGTTCGCGCTTGACCTCGCCGGTAGGGTGCCTGCAGCGTGAGCAGCAGCACCTCCTGCACCGGCTGTGGGCAGTACGACTCGGCGCGGATGAGATGGCCTGCGAGCTGGAGTCGCCGACGGCGCAGTAGATCACTTGGACGTGGCAGGCCAGCGCGGCGATAGAGTGCCGAGACAATGTGGATGCGTATGTGGTTTGATCATTGACAATGATTAAGTGTCACTCGTGGCTCAGGGATCTGATGGAGAAATGGGGAAGGAGAGCAATAATTTACTTGTACATTAGAGTTCATTCACTGGCTGAGGCAGGGTTCGTGTCCTCAGCTTTTCCGGCTGAGCGCTCGCATTGGCTGAAAGCAAAGCCCTTACAGTTGAATTCGGATGCATTGCAGCACAAATGTTTCACTTCATCATGATGCACAATTGCCAGGCTTCTCAAAAACCCTCCGAAGTGTTTTGCTTGAAAAAGCAAAAGTTTATTCAAATCTTTTCGAAAGATGACCAAACAAGAGCTTCAGATTCGCTGCAAGGACAGACCAAAAAGGGCAAAAGTGCCACAGGCCGCACCTCAAGGCAGACAACTGTAGAAAAACAAGATAAGTGGAGCCACCGAGGCTGCACCTGAGCTCAGATCGAGCAAGGTCTTCCCGATAAGAGAGTCGCAGAAAGCTCACCTGAGAGCAGGCAGCCATGCAGCCCCAAGAATCAGCTGACACTGACGTCAAGATCAAAAGCAGCACTGGACAGGAGAGCTGCATAATAAGCTGTTTAGCTCTTTACTAATTTTGAGCAGCTGTGCGAGCTTTGAAAGCTTTGGGTTATGATAAAAAATTTCTGTTGGTTGCGGAACTCACAGTGAGGCAGTTTGACTGCAGCGGAAAGTTCAAGAATCACGTCATAGTGCTGTTCAGCCAACCTTTGCTGCCTGCGTGCTTTGCATGTGGTCATGATTAAGCATTTTCTCATTTTAGAATTAATTGTTAGCTAAAGAGCTAGCTTGGCTTTAAAGTGAGCTGCGTCCGAGATAGCTTAGGGAAGGGCTGATTGAGAGTGCTCAGACAAATACGCTTAAATTATTGAAACATTTTTACTGAAAAACTTTTAATTTTGTGTCACCAGACAGCCATTTCGGTTTTTCAATCTATTTCAATTTTCATATCCATATACTAAAAATTCTCCTTAATTCTGCACACCAAGCTGGCTCGGCGTCATGCTACTGTCAGCACATCGAGTGCTTAAGTCGCTTATTTTTGTTGAAATAAAAAAAAACTAAGAAAGTTTGATGTGAGAGTTTCTTTGTTTTTTTAGAGTGCCGAATTCTCAGATGCTGGGAGATTCTGAGATGCTGGGAGATTCTGAGATGCTGGGAGATTCTGAGATGCTGGGAGATTCTGAGATGCTAGGAGATTCTGAGATGCTGGGAGATTCTGAGATGCTGAGAGATTCTGAGATGCTGGGAGATTCTGAGATGCTGGGAGATTCTGAGATGCTGGGAGATTCTGAGATGCTGGGAGATTCTGAGATGCTGGGAGATTCTGAGATGCTGGGAGATTCTGAGATGCTGGGAGATTCTGAGATGCTGAGAGATTCTGAGATGCTGGGAGATTCTGAGATGCTGGGAGATTCTGAGATGCTGGGAGATTCTGAGATGCTGGGAGATTCTGAGATGCTGGGAGATTCTGAGATGCTGGGAGATTCTGAGATGCTGGGAGATTCTGAGATGCTGGGAGATTCTGAGATGCTGAGAGATTCTGAGATGCTGGGAGATTCTGAGATGCTGGGAGATTCTGAGATGCTGGGAGATTCTGAGATGCTGGGAGATTCTGAGATGCTGGGAGATTCTGAGATGCTGGGAGATTCTGAGATGCTGGGAGATTCTGAGATGCTGGGAGATTCTGAGATGCTGGGAGATTCTGAGATGCTGGGAGATTCTGAGATGCTGGAAGATTCTGAGATGCTGGGAGATTCTAAGGATAAAAATTATGCCAATCGACATAGACCAATGAATTGAACCGGACACAAACCGCAGTGAATTCTATCTGCATATTCTATCTGCATATTCTATCTGCATATTCTCTCTGCATATTCTATCTGCATATTCTATCTGCATATTCTATCTGCATATTCTATCTGCATATTCTATCTGCATATTCCATCTGCATATTCTATCTGCATATTCTATCTGCATATTCTATCTGCATATTCTATCTGCATATTCTATCTGCATATTCTATCTGCATATTCTCTCTGTATATTCTATCTGCATATTCTATCTGCATATTCTATCTGCATATTCTATCTGCATATTCTATCTGCATATTCTATCTGCATATTCTATCTGCATATTCCATCTGCATATTCCATCTGCATATTCTATCTGCATATTCTATCTGCATATTCTCTCTGCATATTCTATCTGCATATTCTATCTGCATATTCTATCTGCATATTCTATCTGCATATTCTATCTGCATATTCTATCTGCATATTCTATCTGCATATTCTATCTGCATATTCTATCTGCATATTCTCTCTGTATATTCCATCTGCATATTCTATCAGCATATTCTATCTGCATATTCTATCTGCATATTCTCTCTGTATATTCTATCTGCATTTTCTATCTGCATTTTCTCTCTGCATATTCCATCTGCATATTCTATCTGCATATTCTCTCTGCATATTCTATCTGCATATTCTATCTGCATATTCTATCTGCATATTCTCTCTGCATATTCTCTCTGCATATTCCATCTGCTACTCTCAAGTATACCAGTATTTTCACATCAAATCATTCTCCACCTCTCTCATCTCTGCATTTTTTCACTGCCCACTCGACTCTGCAAGTCTGCACTCAAACCTCTACTGCCATAAGTAGTATGCGTTCCGTATAAAGGAGAGTCCGAGACCGAGGCACCGGGCTCGCATTCAGCCAATCAGGTGCAGGCAGTGCATCTCTCAGACACTGTCTTCTCATACGATAATCGCGGTATCTTTAGGACTGTGTGCCAGCCTGTGTGGAACTTCTGACTTTTTTAGTTCTTCAAGCAATGCACATTTACAAAAAACTTCATTTTTTCAAATATTTCATAGCTTGCGCTGTCCATTAACTTATTATTTCCTAATCTGCGCTGGCACCCGCTTTAGTATATCAGTAGCAGCATGAGCCTCAGTAGTAGCAGTGGCACAGGGACTACTAAATACTCTAAGTATTGCTCTGCTCTACGTATTTAGTAGTCCCTGTAGCTGCACCAGCGTCTTCAATCTATCACTTTCCAACTTTATTACTTTATTACAGAATACTGATTGCATATAAAAATTATACTATTACATAATGCTTAATTCAAAGCGGATACATTAAAACAACTAAAATCTGTTTCAGTGGAAATCAGGCTACGATACGCTGATGACTTGCCATGTTGATGCAGCCTGTTCTGCAGCTTCTTTTCATGCATTAATGGCGAGATCACTGATCTCAGAGTTTAGCAGCCTCATCTCATTCTATTGAAGTTCATTGTCTTAAAATTGATGCTGTATATAAGCGCGAAGCCTGATCCAAATTTAGTCTGTAAAAGTTTTATAGCGAGGATTTTGCCAGCCGAACATGCTGCATTCATTGCACTTTGCTCGCTTATCTATGCGATCTCATTGCTATTCGATAGTGCAGTAAAAGTGACTCCCTGCTTAGACAAATCATACTGTCCGCCACAGACATTTTGGTTCTGCCGCACCTCACCACGCACTCTTCAGGCAAATGTTCCTGTATTAATGGTGAAGATCTTTACATTTGTTGCTCATTATGGGCTGTTCTGTCTGCGGTTTGTCATGAAACCACCAGCACTAAATACACACATTATCAAGCGTACTCGTATTCATAGAATGCTTTAACAAAGGCGGCTTCGAAAACTCTCACATCCCAAAGCAAGAAGACGTTTTCAGTAACAAAGTTTGGAGTCTGAGTGGGTGTGAAGAAAATGAGAAAGGTACAATGAGTGAGGTGTGTAATAAAAACACATTATATCGCGAGATGAAAAAGACACTTGAATGTCGATCTTCTGCTGGATTGGAATCTTACAGCTTCAGTGTGTTTGGATTAGAGATGTTTCCAGACTCCTCCATAAGCAGCGCCAGCAGCAGCACCTGCACATGGCTTTGGCAAGGACCACTGGGAACACTGTATGCAGTGCCATACAGGACCATACTTCAACGCCATAGACTTGAGACCTCTTACGGCCCTCAAAAGAGCGAAATACAACACAGTCAAGCTTGAGTCCTCGTGGACGTCGGAAGCCAGACCGTAGAGGAAAAATGCTGACATGACGTACTTTCAGGAGCCTGACGTAGAAAAAAGTATTAAAATTAGAAACACTTATATTTATAATTAAAATTTATACTAAATCAAAAATTAGAACCTACTCTGGCCCTTCTGCAACCTTGAAAACGAAGATGCCAAGCTGCACTTCGTCTGCCTCTGCCGAGCCTTCATCCGAGACCGGCTCCGCTGCCTCGGGTCCAACCCGTCCGCAGACGATTCCGGCTGGCCCGAGTTTCTCGGGGCCAAAAGACGAGCCTCTGTCTCTGGGCTTTTCAGGGTTTAGTGCAGGGTTTAAAAACTTTTACCTGAATTGCCTGATGGAGAATCTAGCGCATGCCTGCGGGCGGGAGAGAGGAGTGCATTAGGAGGAGAGATAAGAGGAGATAGGAGAGAAAAGAAGGGGAGAAGAGAAGATAAGGGAGAGGACAGGAGAGAAGGGAGAGGAGAGAAGAGAGGACAGGAGAGAAGGGAGAGGAGAGAGGAGAGGAGAGGAGAGAAGGGAGAGCAGAGAAGAGAAGGGAGAGGAGAGAAGAAAAGAGAGACGAGAGAAGGGAGAGGAAAGGAGAGAAGAAAAGAGAGACGAGAGAAGGGAGAGGAAAGGAGAGAAGGGAGAGGAAAGGAGAGAAGAGAAGGGAGATGAGAGAAGAGAAGAGAGACGAGACGAGAGAAGCGAAGGGGAGGAGAGAAAAGAAGGGAGAAGAGAGAAGAGAGATGAGAGAACGGAGAGGAAAGGAGAGGAGAGAAGAGATAGGAGAGTAGAGAAGAGATAGGAGAGTAGAATAAAGAAGGGAGAGAAGAGAGGGAGAGAGGAGGGAAGTAGAGAGAGAAAAGGGGGATGAGAGGATTAGAGAGGAGAGAGCTGAGAAGAGACACAAACCTTGAGCGGGCCGGAGTGTTATTGTGGGCCGGGTAGAGCGGCCTGTAGTTTGCCCCTGAATTAGCGGAATGGCCGTGTCTTCGGCCCGCCCTGCAGCCAATTCAATGGAAACTACGAGCGTAGTTGCAACAAACAGGCTGCCGCTGAGCGCGTATCGAGCCTAAGACCTGCCTAGCAACTAGAAAAGACCTGCATTCGATTTGAAGCGAGATCTGTGGACCTAAAATATGATATGTCTCAGCAAGTCTTCGTAATCAAACGTGTCACGGCACGTGAGCCAGACGAGCTGCTCTGCCCCTTCTTCTGATCTGTTTAGACTGTTAGACTGTTTCAGTTTGAAACCATTCTTATTCTCGCAGAAATGAAAACATGTCGCATGTCTTTCACGTTGTCGATGCGTCGATGCTTCTTCTTTTTCTTGAAAGAAGACTAGACAAAAAGGTCAATGAGCCTGAGAGCAGAGGGACAGTCTGAACTACAATGCCTATCATTGTTGGCGAGAATAAGCCAGTACAAGCATAAAGCTTCAGTCCTGAGCAGCGCACCTGTACTCACTCTTGAATTCCGCTTAGTGGCAGAGTCTTGAGACAGAAGTGCACACAGAGGCCATCAGCTGTTTGAGGTAAAGCAATAAATTAGTTGTTGTGAAGACTGAGTGCAGACATGACCTTCTAGCGACCTGGACTTGAGCATTTTCAAGTCTCTCTACATGCATTGCAGGAGCAAAATTCAGTTCTATTCGTCATCAGCAACAACACCTTCGGATGCTGGCAAGTCGTGAGCAAAAAACTTTCCCTATTATCCCTAATCCCACGGAAATCCCATCCGCAGATTAGGCAGAAAATGCATTGAGTGGCTGACCAAAAAACTGCTCTAAACACTGCACGCTGCATCAGAGGCCTCGTGAAGCTGCCGATTGAGTTGCAGCTTCTCCATCCATTCGGCATCCGCGGAGACAGCCGATTGAGTTGCAGCTTCTCCATCCATCAGGCATCCGCGGAGACTGCCGATTGAGTTGCAGCTTCTCCATCCATCAGGCATCCGCGGAGACTGCCGATTGAGTTGCAGCTTCTCCATCCATTTGGCATCCGCGGAGACAGCCGATTGATGGAGTAGCGAGTGAGCTTTAGTCCTGACCATGAGCATGAGCACACACTCAGAGAGGTCTGAGAACACAGCACTCACACAAAAGGCGTCGTTTTTGTTACCTTGACGACAAAGCATTTTTAGCCTCTACAAAAAAACGATTTTTTCAAGTCTCTCACACTTTTATTCAGTTTACGCTCGTAAATAGTGAAAAAAATCAGATTGAAATTCATTTCAAAAAATCATTTAAATATCTGAGCATTCAAAGTTATACGAAGGACTCTGATTCTTGAATTGAGTTTCCAGATCAATACAGATATAAAGCACCTGGCTGAACTAAATTTATCATAACGTAATGCAGATCCACTGTTCTCTGAAAGCATATCTGTAGTTTTATAATACAAGTTAGCCAATGTAAAATAGTGTGCAGTGTGGTATGGATATACTACTTACTATAGTAACGTGATTGGATTCTTATCTCGTCGTATCAACAACATTTCAGTGGCTTATTGTTGAAAATTGTAGAAAAAAAGGAGAGGCGGTGGAGAGAGTGAAAGGATAGAAGGATGGGAGGAGAGGGGAGATAGGGAAGGGAGGAGAAGGGAGATAGGGAAGGGAGGAGAGGGGAGATGGGGAAGGGAGGAGAGGGGAGATGGGGAAGGGAGGAGAGTGGAGATGGGGAAGGGAGGAGAGGGAAGATAGGGAAGGGAGGAGAGGGAAGATAGGGAAGGGAGGAGAGGGGAGATGGGGAAGGGAGGAGAGGGGAGATGGGGAAGGGAGGAGAGTGGAGATGGGGAAGGGAGGAGAGGGAAGATAGAGAAGGGAGGAGAGGGGAGATAGGGAAGGGAGGAGAGGGAAGATAGGGAAGGGAGGAGAAGGGAGATAGGGAAGGGAGGAGAGGGGAGATGGGGAAGGGAGGAGAGGGGAGATGGGGAAGGGAGGAGAGTGGAGATGGGGAAGGGAGGAGAGGGAAGATAGGGAAGGGAGGAGAGGGAAGATAGGGAAGGGAGGAGAGGGGAGATAGGGAAGGGAGGAGAGGGGAGATAGGGAAGGGAGGAGAGGGAAGATAGGGAAGGGAGGAGAGGGATGATAGGGTAGTGAGGAGAGGGGAGATGGGGAAGGGAGGAGAGGGGAGATGGGGAAGGGAGGAGAGTGGAGATGGGGAAGGGAGGAGAGGGGAGATGGGGAAGGGAGGAGAGGGGAGATGGGGAAGGGAGGAGAGTGGAGATAGGGAAATAGGAGAGGGGAGATAGGGATGGGAGGAGAGGGGAGATGGGGAAGGGAGGAGAGGGGAGATGGGGAAGGGAGGAGAGTGGAGATAGGGAAAGAGGAGAGGGGAGATAGGGATGGGAGGAGAGGGGAGATGGGGAAGGGAGGAGAGGGAAGATAGGGAAGGGAGGAGAGGGAAGATAGGGAAGGGAGGAGAGTGGAGATGGGGAAGGGAGGAGGGGATATACTGATGGAAGAGGAGGGGAGATTAAGAGACAGAGTTAGAGCCTGCGACTTCAAAGGTTTCTGCTTTAGTTTTGTGATTTCAGGGGCAACAAGGGAGGCCCCGAAGGCCTGCAGATCGCCAATCCTGACGTCTTTAAACTCAGGAGGCCCCCTTCAGCTGGCCAGCAGTTAAAAAGTGAATTTCTAAATTTCTCATTTCACAACTCGCCTCCTGGTTTCTGGCTTTTCCAAATTCCAAAAAATTACCGATCATATGCACCTCATGCTGCAGTGCTCTCATCTCCCTTCTCATTTTGTCGAACTCGTGGAGTTTTCAACCAGCGCAGTTGCGACTCAAAACAATTTTTGTCAAAATAAAACTTGAGCGGAATTCCATCCGCTAAAAAAACACCTATGAGTTTGTGAAAGCTTTACTGACTACTGTTGAGTAGCAGTTCGAGTCTTGCAGTTGAGTCTGAGAAGAACAATAATGTGCTCACGCTGTTTATGTTTGCACTGATCTGCTTCACCGCAACAAAGTATTTTCCAGTTTGAAATTCCTGATGGATAAATGGAGCTGGCCTGCGAATAAAAATATTATTCTTATTTGCTTTTTAATTGCACAAACTTTGCAAGCAAATCCGCAGTCGCACACTGACTACTTCAAGTAGCCACGCACTGACATTGCAGCAGTTCTGCTGTCCCCTCAGAGCCAATGGGAGAGGCAGAAAGGCAGGGTGAGAAGGAATTCGCTGCAGCTGCTCCAGGGCCAATAAAACCTGCTGCAGAGGCGGCCGCTGCCCTGCCGGACTCTCGGGCTGAGCTGAGACACCTGCGACAGCTTGGGTGCCTCAATTGCAGTTGCAGCAACTCACTTAGCCGGACCCCTGCAACCAAGCAGGCGTCGGAGGCTCACCAGCCGATCTCCAGACTCTCGCTCATGACGTCATCAGAGGTGATTTCGGCGAGGTGCGGCGGCTGGCAACGCGCCAGCTGGTCACCAGCGCTGATGCAGCTCGTCGGACCGTCCTCATGCTGGTGGCCGACGCTCCTGAGACTCCCGTGCACACTGAAAAGTGCATCTTGTACTTATTTGAGCTGGGCGCGAACCCCAAGGCGGCTGACGCGAACGGCGACACGGCTGCGCACCTGGCAGCCCGGCGGGACCACCTGCGGCTGCTGACGCTGCTGTCGTTCGATGTGAAGTGGCTGCGGAACGACAACGGCGCCACTCCGCTGATGGAGGCGGCGCGGACTGGAAGCTGGAAATGCGCCAAGCACCTGCTGCACCTGCTCAGACAATGGAGGTTCAATGAGTGCTTTGAGCACGGAAACTCGAAGAGGACTCGGCTGCTCGGACTGAAGGATCGCAAGGGTCGGACGGCGTCGGACCTGGCGATGCGCAGTGGTCACTCAGAGCTGGCCAGCTACATCGAGCGGTGAGTGAGCAGTCAGCTGAGCTTGTCTCTGTCTCTGACTGCTTATGGACGAGAGCTGTGATTAGCTGGCTGCCTCCCAGCCAATGGGGTGCAGGCTTGATCTCAGTCGAAAATGGAAGCTGTAGGGCCTCGGTGTGCAGTGGGAGTGTGTGGGTTGAGCTGCAGATGGAGAACTGGGAGGCTGTGCGCGGGTGCTTTGTGAGACATCCTGAGATGGAAGGAAACTCATGCTGCAGAAATGGAAAATGAGCTGCGTGTGAGAAGTCGGATGCGCTCTCGCCAATGCTGATTGTTGCAGAGCTGCTGCAGTCCTCTTGGAAACTCCATCTGCGAGCAGCTCGGATAACTAGGAATTTCTGTCTACTGAATTTAGTACGAAAATTGAAGCAGATCAAAGAGATTTAATCGTACAAGATAATTTTATTTTGGCCATGGTAATTGTCTGATTTGAAAAAACTGCAAATTGGCTGCTCATTTTTGCTGTTGCAGGGAGATGCGGCTGGTCGTAGATGCACTCGGCGAGATTTCCGGCCTGACAGCCCAGGTGAGCGGCATCTGAGGTGCCGATGCGGCTGCAGCTGAGCAGCTGTGCTCAAATTTCCCGCTCACCTTTGCAGGAGGAGGCGGATCGACAGGAGCTGCAGCGGCTGGCCGAGGCGGGCGACTCGGCGGGGCTGCGGCGAGCGGCGACCCGCGGCATCTGCGACCTGCCTGACGATGAGGGTCGCACCGCATTGATGTGGGCTGCTGAGAACAGCTCGTGCGGAGATGAGGCTCTGTGGGAGCAGCTGGTGCAGCTGGGTGACCCCACCTGTGCGGATAAATGGGCTGGCAGTTGCCTGCATAAAGTAGCCAGGGCAGGCAATTCTGCCGCAGCCTCCGCTCTGCTGGCTGCCGGAGCCTCCGCCAATGCTACGGATTTGTGTGAATTCACGCCCCTCATGGAGGCAGTCTTCAATGCGCCCCCCGCCACCGCCGCCGCAGTCGGTCGGGTTCTGCTGGACTCAGGGGCGGATTGGAGCCTGAAGGACAGAGACGGCATAACTGCGCTGGATTTCGCCACACAGAATGGAAAGAGCGAACTGGCTGAGCTGCTGCGTGGGTAAGTTTCCATGGCGACTGAGAATGTCTCTCTGATTTTGATTTATCATTGATAAACAATATGCTGTAATTTATGATTGAGTATTGAGCAGCTGACTGCAGTTGCTCTGAGTGGGCATTTTTACATTTTTGTAGTTTAAATGGGCAGCAGACACTGACTGAGCTGCATTGAGGGAGTTTGCAGTGCAGTTTGACTGCAGATTCCAGTTGAATGTTAATGTTCAGCTGCCTGCGAGCTGTGAGACAACAGAAAGCATTTTGCTGAGCCAGAAATATCAGAACAGAACAGAATGAAAAATACAAGCAGTATTAGTAAAAAATATTTGTTTTATCTATTTGCGTGTTTTAGTATTTATGAAACAATTTTAACTTAAAAGAAAATATTTTTATAAATTCTAAAAACATTATGCTTTACATATTTCAGATATGAAGGAGGGAGCTACTCCAATGACCATCTGTGAGTTCTCTACAACACACACAGCTACAGCACACAGCTACAGCACACACAGCTACAGCACATACAGCTACAGCACACACAGCTACAGCACACACAGCAACATCACACAGCTACATCACTCACAGCTACAGCACACAGCTACAGCACACACAGCTACAGCACACACAGCTACAGCACACAGCTACAGCACACACAGCTACAGCACACACAGCTACAGCACACAGCTACAGCACACACAGCTACAGCACACAGCTACAGCACACAGCTACAGCACACACAGCTACAGCACACACAGCTACAGCACACAGCTACAGCACACAGCTACAGCACACAGCTACATCACACAAAGCTACAGCACACAGCTACAGCACACACAGCTACAGCACATACAGCTACAGCACACACAGCTACAGCACACACAGCTACAGCACACACAGCTACAGCACACACAGCTACAGCACACAGCTACAGCACACAGCTACAGCACACACAGCTACAGCACACAGCTACAGCACACACAGCTACAGCACACACAGCTACAGCACACACAGCTACAGCACACACAGCTACAGCACACAGCTACAGCACACAGCTACAGCACACACAGCTACAGCACACACAGCTACAGCACACAGCTACAGCACACAGCTACAGCACACAGCTACATCACACAAAGCTACAGCACACAGCTACAGCACACACAGCTACAGCACATACAGCTACAGCACACACAGCTACAGCACACACAGCAACATCACACAGCTACATCACTCACAGCTACAGCACACGGCTACAGCACACACAGCTACAGCACACACAGCTACAGCACACAGCTACAGCACACACAGCTACAGCACACACAGCAACATCACACAGCTACATCACTCACAGCTACAGCACACACAGCTACAGCACACACAGCTACAGCACACACAGCTACAGCACACAGCTACATCACACACCGCTACAGCACACACCGCTACAGCACACAGCAACATCACACACAGCTACAGCACACACAGCTACAGCACACACAGCTACATCACACACCGCTACAGCACACAGCTACAGCACACACAGCTACAGCACACACAGCTACAGCACACACAGCAACATCACTCACAGCTACAGCACACACAGCTACATCACACACCGCTACAGCACACAGCTACAGCACACACAGCTACATCACACACCGCTACAGCACACACAGCAACATCACACACAGCTACAGCACACACAGCTACAGCACACACAGCTACAGCACACACAGCTACAGCACACACAGCTACAGCACACACAGCTACATCACACACCGCTACAGCACACAGCAACATCACACACAGCTACAGCACACACAGCTACAGCACATACAGCTACAGCACACACAGCTACAGCACACACAGCTACAGCACACACAGCTACAGCACACACAGCTACAGCACACACAGCTACAGCACACAGCTACATCACACACCGCTACAGCACACAGCAACATCACACACCGCTACAGCACACAGCTACATCACACACCGCTACAGCACACAGCAACATCACACACAGCTACAGCACACACAGCTACAGCACACACAGCTACAGCACATACAGCTACAGCACACACAGCTACAGCACACACAGCTACATCACACACCGCTACAGCACACAGCAACATCACACACAGCTACAGCACACACAGCTACAGCACATACAGCTACAGCACACACAGCTACAGCACACACAGCTACAGCACACACAGCTACAGCACACACAGCTACAGCACACAGCTACATCACACACCGCTACAGCACACAGCAACATCACACACAGCTACAGCACACACAGCTACAGCACATACAGCTACAGCACACACAGCTACAGCACACACAGCTACAGCACACACAGCTACAGCACACACAGCTACAGCACACAGCTACATCACACACCGCTACAGCACACACCGCTACAGCACACAGCTACATCACACACCGCTACAGCACACAGCAACATCACACACAGCTACAGCACACACAGCTACAGCACACACAGCTACAGCACACACAGCTACAGCACACACAGCTACAGCACACACAGCTACAGCACACACAGCTACAGCACACACAGCTACAGCACACAGCTACATCACACACCGCTACAGCACACAGCAACATCACACACAGCTACAGCACACACAGCTACAGCACACACAGCTACAGCACACACAGCTACAGCACACACAGCTACAGCACACACAGCTACAGCACACACAGCTACAGCACACACAGCTACAGCACACACAGCTACAGCACACACAGCTACAGCACAGCAAAAACTCTGGCGGCATTTCAGACTTGATGAAGATTTCTACCCAGTGAAGGACCCGCAAGGCTTCTGCGTCATCATCAACATCAACAAGTACAAGTACTCAGCTAGCAGCCTCTTGGAGAATCGCGAAGGCTCACAGTGGGATGTGGAGCGAGTGAAGGAAGTGTTCGGAAAGCTGCGATTCACCGTGACGTTGGAGGAGGACCTCACAGCCGATGGAATTCTCCAATGCCTGAGGGAGCTGCAGCGCTCAGACCAGCTGGAGCGGCACGGCTGCTTTGTCTGCTTTCTCATGGCACACGGCAGCCCGGACGGCGTGTACGGCTTCGACGGAAGGCTATGCAAAATTCCTGATGTCACCAAAATATTTCAGGTGGGTGCAGAAGTTGTAAATATTTTTCCGCTACTTTCAGCGCCACTTTCCGCTCTACTTTCATTTCTACTCTCAACGCCATTCTCAGCGCCACTCTCAGCGCCACTCCCAGCGCCACTCTCAGCGCCACTCTCAGCGCCACTCCCAGCGCCACTCTCAGCGCCACTCCCAGCGCCACTCTCAGCGCCACTCCCAGCGCCACTCTCAGCGCCACTCTCAGCTTCGCTCCCAGCGCCACTCTCAGCGCTACTCTCCCTCCCTCCAGTCGAGCTGCTGCCCGAGTCTGGCCGGCAAGCCGAAGATATTTTTCATCCAGGCCTGCCGCGGTCAGCATCACGATGCACCCCTAGACGACAGCAGTACGAAGTTCAACGAGCCGCAAGTCCCGAAGCCCCTGCCGGCCTTCTCTCCGGCCAAAGCCGACTTCCTGCTGTGCTACGCCACCACAGAGAACCAGGTCTCCTACAGGTTTCCTGAGACCGGGTCCAAGTTCGTGCAAACCCTGTGCCGGATGATCGAGCGGCACTATAGGGAGGACGACCTGCTGAACATCATGACCCGGGTGAACCGCGACATGATGGAGAAACCGGTGGAGGACAAAACGATGACAAAACGGAGGAGGCTGCGAAAGGGCGCGACTGGCCAGAACTGAGGCTGGCAGACAGACAGACAGACAGACAGACAGACAGACAGACAGACAGACAGACAGACAGACAGACAGACAGACAGACAGACAGACAGACAGACGGACGGACAGACACTAAGACAGACAGACAGACAAACAGACAGACAGACACTAGCTCGTAAGACAGACAAACACCAAGATACTAATACAGACGGACAGGCAGTGAAGTATGGTATTATCTGTTACTGGCTGCTTTTACTTTATCCGCTAATTCCGATTTCTAAAGGCTACATATTTTATTGACGTTAAAACAATCGCCAAAAATTTTATGTTAAAGATTTTATAGCAGACTGGAAATTTCAGACAGTTCGGAAGATATGTAGAAACAAAAAATTGTTAATTTAACTACGGTATGCTCATATTTCAATCAAAATTTGCTCAAATTTCCAAATATTGTCTCGACACTATTTTCACAATATTTATCCCCGAACTGTTTTATGAATTTCCCGCACACACAGGCTGTGTTTGCTTCAATTCCCAATTGCCAGATGCACCCATGAACTTTTCTCATTTCAAGCGCCAACTTGTTTATCTGCACCGCAGGCGTTTTCTCTTCCCCATCGCTCCTTTACTCTCTTGCCTTCCCTCAAGCTGCTCAAATGCCAATCTGTACTCAAGCTCTTTGCTATTTGAAATCAGCTGCTGTCGCTATTTTGTGAGCTTTGCGACGAATTACTCAAAAATACTCATGTGTGACTCTTTAGCATACCGGAACTGCCCGACTCTCAGCACTGAGTGGCTGCCGTGTTTGTTTAACTCAACTGCTAATTAAAAATTAGGTGAATTTGGGTGGGAGAGAGTGAGATGCTGAAACAGCAGCTGCAGAGAGAGCAGGGCTTACTCCCGATTGAGTTGCAACCCCAGTCCTTGCACAATGGAGCAATTGTATTCTGCTTGAGCACCCTGCCTGCCCTCTCACTGCACCTCCGTCTCTGTGCTTGCTCTAACAGTTTTTTCTTTTGCCTTCTTGTTGGTTCGAATTTCCAGTTTTCTTCTCAGAGCTGAATTTGTAACCCGCAATGTATGTGTTGGACTGTTTATTTACTCAGATACTGCAGTTCCCGCTGATGCCATCTCACTGAGCTCACTGAGCAGCAATGCATGTGTTGGACTGTTTATTTACTCAGATACTGCAGTTCCCGCTGATGCCATCTCACTGAGCTCACTGAGCAGCAATGCATGTGTTGGACTGTTTATTTACTCAGATACTCCAGTTCCTGCTGATGCCATCTCACTGAGCTCACTGAGCAGCAATGCATGTGTTGGGCTGTTTATTTACTCAGATACTCCAGTTCCTGCTGATGCCATCTCACTGAGCTCACTGAGCAGCAATGCATGTGTTGGACTGTTTATTTACTCAGATACTCCAGTTCCTGCTGATGCCATCTCACTGAGCTCACTGAGCAGCAATGCAAAACTGCAATTCAGATATTCGGAAACAAAGCACTCATTATTCTCAACACTTAGCTGGGGTTTGCTCTCGTCACGCAGCTACAGGACTCAAAGTTGCGGACTGATGCAGAAGAGACGCTGGGAATTACAGAAATCTCCCAAGAAATATAGAATTCTAATTTCGGTGTGCGAGACTGCATGATGGAGAGCAGAGGCTGGTCTCCAATACAGCTCCATCCCCTGTCCCTGTTGCATCCACTCGATCTGAACCCTCAGCTCAAAGCTGCAGGCATAAAGTTAATCAGCTGCAGCCACGACTGAATTGCAGCACAGTGCAGGCTGGACAACTCTTGTGCCAGTAAGAGATGCAGTCAGATAAGCCATGGCAACTGTTTACAGTATTTTAATGCTGAAGCAATGGCTAAGCTGAACTGTGATTACATAGCTGGCTCTGGGCGAACCATAAACACCATCAACTCTGCATCTGCATCCTGTGCAGCCTCTCAGGTGCTTCACGCATCTGCACCGCCACTCGCTCTTCCGGTGGGCCGCTGCGGTCTGCCTTGTAGCGTTGCTGCCTCATCAGCCTCTGCAGATCGGGTCTGATCGGAATCTCTTTAAGCTCCTGATGAAGCTCTGTGCGAGTCTGGGTGGCGAGATGCATGCTGTGCAGCATGGCTCAGATGGCTGCGGGGTTCAATTCGACATGATGTAGTTTCGGGTGCACAGACCATTGCCAGAATTATAATTTTCTAGTGGTTAAAATATCACGACCGTTAATACTACTGACACATCACAGCTTATCACGATTTGCATGGGGACACTGAGTAGTCAGTGCTGCTGACACATCACAGCTCATCATGATTTGCATGGGGACACTGAGTAGTCAGTGCTGCTGACACATCACAGCTCATCACGATTTGCATGGGGACACTGAGTAGTCAGTGCTGCTGACACATCACAGCTCATCACGATTTGCATGGGGACACTGAGTAGTCAGTGCTGCTGACACATCACAGCTCATCACGATTTGCATGGGGACACTGAGTAGTCAGTGCTGCTGACACATCACAGCTCATCACGATTTGCATGGGGACACTGAGTAGTCAGTGCTGCTGGCACATCACAGCTCACGATTTGCATGGGGACACTGAGTAGTCACCGCTGCTGGCACATCAACATACCGGCATGTGGGCCTCCAGAGAAACAAAGAGTCCAGCTTTATATAAACAGTCTGCAGCAATTAAGGGCACAAATGCAGACACCTGAGCAGAGAGCCTTGCTCAGAATTATGTTCGGGTTGCATCAAGTATTCATTATACTTGACTCCCCAGGTAGCTTCCTGAGCCCCAGCAGCACCCAAGCCTTCCTCAGCCAGCAGTGACAGAAGGCCATGCGGTCCTGCTGCTGCAGCACAGCGGGGCTCTGCCGCCACTTTCACAGCTTCAGCAGCTTTCTGAGTGTCACGGGAGCTCACTTAGTTTAGTTTACGGTCTGACTTCTGTGAGACACTGCTGTGTGCTCGCTCTCACTGCAGTGTGCTCAATCTCACTGCAATGTGCTCATTTTCACTGCAGTGTGCTCATTCTCACTGCAGTGTGTTCATTTTTACTGCAGTGTGCTCATCCTCACTGCAGTGCACCTTCGGTGCATGTCTGCAAGATCTCGGTAGCTCATATTGACGTTTCAAAATCGTATTACACTGAAAAACAGCCGATTTCTTTTCTGAATCAATGTCATACATTTAATAATTTTTTCAGGTACTACTGCTGCATTTAAGAACAAAAGTAGCATGTTGCAAACTAAATTTTTTTGTTCATAATTTCAAGGACAGGCCGATGTTTACTAATGATGTGGCCGCAGCCTTCTGCTGCAAGCATAGGGCCGCAGTCACATCTTAGGCACTGTTGTCCGCTGCTAGTATCTGGAATAGGAATTTTTCTGCTGCCTCCATGCACTCTAAGCAGCCCTCCTTGGCGCTCAGAAGTTGCACAATATGGCGCAATCTTTAACATAGGAAATTAGGAAGTTTTGCCTAGCCTAGGGTTAGTTAGTGGAAGCCGCCAAATTTGGCGCTTGCCTGTACTGTTGTTGCCTGGCCTGCCGCGTACAATCGCTCAGTGTACGCAAGTCTAGTTAGCCGCACTCCTCCCCCGTGCGCTCTCTGGACCCTTCCCCTTCTGCTCTCTCGTTCCTCCTGCGTCCGAGCCTCTCCCCATGCGTCATTCTATTTTTAGACTGAGGGTTTCGCGGACCCCGTGTCCCGAGCTGAACCCCCCCCCTCACGTGCTGCCTTGTGCGCACAAGCCCAAATTTGGCATGCTATTGTCACTGGTGGCTGGAGGCGACTGTCGGCGCTTCGTACAAGCTACTTTCTCCCCCCATGTTTAATCAATATCTGTTGTGCATCATTATCCGCACTTTTCGGGCTGCAGTTCCATGGTCAAGCCGCGGAATGCCCAAACGCTCCACCCTCCGCGTTCTATATTAACGAATGCAGGCCCGCTTGTCTGAATTTTTCCTCAGAACCGTTTTAACCGCCTCGTGAGGACTTGTCGAGAGCTTTCTCCAAGTCTAGCGCTCTAGCGCCGGTTAACAGCGAAGCAAAGCTCCTGAGCAGGTCTTGGTAGAGCTATAAGCATCGCTAAGCAGCTGCAAGCTCCTGAGCAGGTCTTGGTAGAGCATTGCAGCGCTCAAGCAGAAAGCACGCTCCTGAGCAGGTCTTGGTAGAGCATTGCTAGTGCTATAGCTCTGATTTTCCAGCCTACCCTATTGGCAGGAAATCAGTTAGCTAAAGCCATTCTGCTAGTGTCTATTCGCGACACAGGCGCGAATAAGAGTGAGAGTGATTGTGCAGTCGCAGCACTCGTGCGCGATTCTAAGAATAGTTGTTAGTTATAGGCCTAGAGTCTATTGCTGCTTCAGGCGCATAGACCTATTCCTCGCCGCCCATCTGCGCGAGACGTAACTATTAGGTTGGTAGGCGTTAGGGGTCCTCTGAGAGCTAAACTCAGACACGCTCAAGCGCGGACAATTGTCAGTGCCAGGACTGCGCCGCTCAGGCCATTTGCTACCATTGAGTCCTGTCACTTGGACATTGAAATATCTGAGACTAGTTGTTCTAGCGTTATTTATTTGCGTGGAGCCCAAACAGACCCCTTCATTGCGGATCCTACGGTTCCCACGCTGGTGGCAGCACTACCCTTAATTTTAGATTTCTCCCCAGTCTCAGTCCCCATAAGCGTGCTTGCTAAGGTTGCCTCGGCCAATAGCAGTCCGCCTCACCCTAGCAGCCAGATACCGAGACACTTCACTGGTGATAGCGGTGGGATACCAAGATCTTCAGGCCCAGATCCGAGCAACCCCAGATTTTTAAAGCACGTCACTGGTGGCAGCGGTGGGATATCAAAACCTGCCGAACCACCCCATCAACAACAAGAGAGACACGTCACTAAGATTATCCAATCACTGTTCACTGAGATTATCCAGTCTCTATTCACTGAGATTATCCTGTCTCTATTCACTGAGATTATCCAGTCTCTGTTCACTGAGATTATCCAGTCTCTGTTCACTGAAATTATCCAGTCTCTATTCACTGAGATTATCCAGTCTCTATTCACTGAGATTATCCAGTCTCTGTTCACTGAGATTATCCAGTCTCTGTTCACTGAGATTATCCAGTCTCTGTTCACTGAGATTATCCAGTCTCTGTTCACTGAGATTATCCAGTCTCTATTCACTGAGATTATCCGGTCTCTATTCACTGAGATTATCCAGTCTCTGTTCACTGAGATTATCCAGTCTCTGTTCACTGAAATTATCCAGTCTCTATTCACTGAGATTATCCAGTCTCTATTCACTGAGATTATCCAGTCTCTGTTCACTGAGATTATCCAGTCTCTGTTCACTGAGATTATCCAGTCTCTATTCACTGAGATTATCCAGTCTCTGTTCACTGAGATTATCCAGTCTCTATTCACTGAGATTATCCGGTCTCTGTTCACTGAGATTATCCAGTCTCTATTCACTGAGATTATCCAGTCTCTGTTCACTGAGATTATCCAGTCTCTATTCACTGAGATTATCCAGTCTCTGTTCACTGAGATTATCCAGTCTCTGTTCACTGAGATTATCCAGTCTCTGTTCACTGAGATTATCCAGTCTCTGTTCACTGAAATTATCCAGTCTCTGTTCACTGAGATTATCCAGTCTCTGTTCACTGAGATCGCTGAGAAAAATTATTAACCTGCTACTTTTACTATTATGAATATTATTTAAATTGTTGTGGAGGGAACTGTATCTGTGAGCACTATGGGATCAAAATACACGTAAACTGCTCATTTCCATTTCATTTCATTTTATTGTTACGCTTATATGTGAATTTTTAATATCCATTTTTTTATTTAAACGTTTTGCAATTATCAAAAAGCAATGTCATAATCTTGATGGAGTCGGGCTAAGCCCAAGCTTTAGGATAATATTAGGGATTTGTCAGGACCACGAGCTGCTCCGGATCTCAACTTTCTAATTTGCATTAATTTAATATGAGTATATCAGCAAATGTCAGCAAATCTGCCCCACAGCAGCCCTGACAATCTTTATGTCAGCAAATCTGCCCCACAGCAGCTCTGACAATCTTAATGTCAGCAAATCTGCCCCACAGCAGCCCTGACAATCTTTATTTCAGCAAATCTGCTTGACCCACAGCAGCCCTGACAATCTTTATGTCAGCAAATCTGCCCCACAGCAGCCCTGACAATCTTTATGTCAGCAAATCTGCCCCACAGCAGCTCTGACAATCTTAATGTCAGCAAATCTGCCCCACAGCAGCCCTGACAATCTTTATGTCAGCAAATCTGCCCCACAGCAGCCCTGACAATCTTTATGTCAGAAAATCTGTGTGACTTCAGAAGAGCCTCAATGCCATTTCTGCCTGAAAATGTAAAAGAATCATTTTACAACAAACAGCTTTCACACCCTCACCAAGCAGCAGCCTTGAGATATCAGATTTTCAAACTCGTGAAGTTTCCAGGCAGTGCAGTTGCGACTTGCAGCTCTTTTTGTCAGTGAGAAATTTTGAGCTTGAGTAACAGCTGTGAGCTTGTGAAAGCACTCACTGACTACTGTTGAGTAGCAGTCCGAGTGTTGCAGTTGAGTCTGAGCAGAACACTTAATGGACAATAATGTACTCAAGCTGTTTATGTTTGCACTGATCTGCTTCACCGCAGCAAAGTATCTACCAATTCAAAATTCCCGATCGATAAATGGAGTTTATTATTCATGTTTGGAATTTTTTTGTACCAGTTTAACGAAAAATCCACAGTCGCACACTGACTGCTTCAAGTAGGCACGCACTGACATTGCAGCAGTTCTGCTGTTCCCTCAGAGCCAATGGGAGAGGCAGAAAGCTGGGCAGAGGCGGCCGCACAAGCCAGCAAAAGCAGCCGCAATCTGAGCAGGCAGGGTGAGAAGGAATTCGCTGCAGCTGCTCCAGGGCCAATAAAATCTGCTGCAAAGGCGGCCGCTGCCCTGCCGGACTCTCGGGCTGAGCTGAGACACCTGCGACTGACGGACTGAGCTTGCAGTCATGGCAAAGCGATGGAAAAAACGCTCTTTTTTCAGGGTTTTAAAAGCAATACTAGGGCTACCATCTCTCTTTTCTGATGAAAACGTAAGTAAACTTTAGGTAAGCAAATTGAGGCATATTTTAATATCTGTAGGCTTAATTGCAGTTGCAGGAACTCACTCACATATTTGAATGAGTAGCTTGGGTGCCTCAATTGCAGTTGCGGGAACTCACTCAGCCGGACCTCAGCAACCGGCCAAGCGTCGGAGACTCACCAGCCGATCTCCAGACTCTCGCCAACGACGTTATCCTAAGTGACTTTGGCCAGGTGTGGCAGCGGGCAACGCGCCAGCTGGTCACCAGCGCTGATGCAGATCGTCGGACCGTCCTCATGCTGGTGGCCGACGCTCCTGAGACTCCCGTGCACACTGAAAAGTGCATCTTGTACTTATTTGAGCTGGGCGCAAACCCCACGGCGGCTGACGCGAACGGCGACACGGCTGCGCACCTGGCAGCCCGGCGGGACCACCTGCGGCTGCTGACGCTGCTGTCGTTCGATGAGAAGTGGCTGCAGAACGACAACGGCGCCACTCCGCTGATGGAGGCGGCGCGGACTGGAAGCTGGAAATGCGCCAAGCACCTGCTGCACCTGCTCAGACAATGGAGGTTCAATGATTGCATTGAGTACGGAAACTCGAAGAGGTCGCGGCTGCTCGGACTGAAGGATCGCGAGGGTCAGACGGCGTCGGACCTGGCGAGGCTCAGCGGCCACTCAGAGCTGGCCAGCTACATCGAGCGGTGAGTGAGCAATCGCTGTTGTGTCCATCAAATTTTGCAGCATTCGGCTGGGGTGGCCAGAGCTGCAGTCTCAGGCCAGCCAATCAGAGCCAGTCAGCTGAGCTTGTCTCTGTTTGACTGCTTGATGGGCGAGAGCTGCGATTGGCTGGCTGCCTCCCAGCCAATGGAGTGCGGGTTGATCTCAGTCGAGAATGGAAGCTGTAGTGTTATGTCTTCTGCTCCGACGTGGAACTGCTACATTTAAGTAAGACGGCAATGGTTCGCTTAAGCGGTTCGAGCTATCGTATTGCTCCGGTTGATACCAACTCCTCTTGGGATTCATCTTGTAACTTCTTTAATTTAAAATAATAGGTTGTGCCCTAGACAACAAAACATTGGGCTGGGAGGCGTACTCTGTGTTTTCTCTGCTAATATACAACATTCCCCCTTTTGTCAATAAAAAGTTGCATTGTCAGTTATCCGGAATCATTCACTGTATTGCAACAAATCCGGTTTTCTCAATTTGCTTCGATCCCTCAGTATCCGTGTGCCCACGCCTTCTGCTCCAGGGTCAGCGTCATCCTGGTCTGTGTCCGCTGCCTGAGATTCTCCTCTGCTTGGCACGTCTTGGACCGGTTGAGTTAATTCACTCTCTCGCCGCTCTTTCTCGGTGGTAGTTTTGTCGCTCTGAACTCTCCTAGGATCCTTCAGAATAGGCGGTAGGTGATGAGCCTCCGGCTTGTTCTGTCCAGGTAATTCTGCACTGACAATTTGGTCGACGTGTCGCTTCCAGACTTGTCCGTTGACCAACAGTCTATAGGACAGCGGTCCTGTGCGGGTGATCACCTTGGCAGAAATCCACCTGTTCTCTCGCTCCCTTCTGAAGCCAAACGTCAGAACTGAGTCTCCTTCTTGAAATTCTCGAATAGTTGATCCTCTCTCTATTTGTCGTTCAGTGACATCCGTCTGCTTTTTCAACACTCTTGAGTAAGCATCCGGCTTGAGAAAATCCAACCGTGTCCTGCGGCTGTAGCATAACATTATCTCTGCTGGTGTTCTACCGGTTGTTGAATGAGGTGTACTGCGGTAGCGGAACAGAAAGTTCTGCATGCTCAAGATTGGATCACCGTGAGTCTTAATTCCTGCTTTGATGGCAGACTTTGCTGTTTGCACCATTCTTTCACTAAGTCCGTTGGTACGCGGATGTCCAAGAGCTGTCAAAATCTGTAGGATGTTATTCCGCTCTAGGAAAGTACGGAACTCAGCTGAGCAGAATTGGCTACCATTGTCACTCAACACTTGCTGTGGGATGCCAAATCGTGCGAACGTTTCTCGTAGACATTCTATCGTCCTGTTGGTAGTTGCGTGCTTCATGGGAAAGATCTCAACCCATTTACTTGTTGCATCGACTATAACGAGCCAGTAGTATCCATGGAATGGTCCCATGTAGTCCAGTTGAATTCGAGTCCAAGGCCTTTCTGGCCAGACAAGAAGTTGAACTGGTGCTTTTGCAGGCAAATTCCTTTGCAGCTGAAAGCCTTCACAACTACGGACTAGGGCTTTTATAGCCTTGTCGATTCTTGGGAACCATACATGCAGTCTAGCTATGGATTTCATTGCAACAATTCCTGGATGTCCATCATGAAGCAGTTCTAACACAACCTGTTGTAAGCTTCTTGGAATAATTGCTCTTATTCCCCAAAACAGCACACCTTGCTCAATGCAAAACTCGTTCCGCTTCCTGAAGAACTGTTCCAGCTCTTGCTCACAGGTCTCTGGCCACCCATTTTGACAGTATCGAAGAACTCTCTGAAGCTGTGAATCTTTCTGTGTCTCGGTTCGTATTGTTTCTGCGTTGACTGGTAGCATTTCTAGCCTCACCTCCAAGACACGATCAACCTTGCTGATATTACCAGCCACTGGGAGACGTGAAAGTGCGTCAGCATTCGAATGATCCTCTGTTCTTCTGAATTTGATGGTATACTGATGGGCAGAAAGCAACACGGCCCAGCGCTGTAGTCTGCTTGCTGCGATGCTCGGAATGTCCTTCTTGTCTCCAAAAATGGTCAGTAGGGGTTTATGGTCAGTCACTAGTATAAAATGATGTCCAAAAAGATATTGGTGAAATCTTTTAACTCCGAAGACGATGGCCAGCGCTTCTTTCTCTAGTTGAGAGTAGTTGATCTCAGGTTTTGTTAGAGTTCTCGAAGCAAACGCTACAGGCCTTTCCTCGCCATTCAGCATCAAATGTGAGATGACACACCCGATTCCATATTTGGAGGCGTCCGTTTGCAACACAAGCTGATTCTTAGGATCAAAATGAGCCAGAACACGCTCAGAAGTTAGAGTTGCCTTCATTTTCTCGAATGCTGCCGAGCACGCCTCACTCCAATGAAACTCTGCGTCTTTGTGCAACAGTCTGTTGAGAGGTACCAGTATTGATGATAGGTTTGGAATAAACTTTCCACAATAGCTGATCATTCCTATCAAGGAACGAACCTCTGACACGTTAGTTGGTGTTGGAGCTTCATGAATTGCCTGAACTTTCTCTTTCGAGGGATGGATTCCCGATTCATCGATAACGTAGCCCAAGAATTCAATCCTGTTTAGGCAGAATTCACACTTTTTTCTATTCAAACGCACACCGTGAGCTAAAAGACGTTCTAATACAGCTTCCAACCTTTTGTCGTGGTCTTCCCAACAACTGCCGGATACAAGAATGTCGTCTATATAGACAACTATTTCCAAGCCTTGTAAAATTTTCTTCATCGCTTCTTAAAATTGCGCAGGGATGCCAGACCCATTGTTAGTCAATCGTATTGGAACAAACCCAGATGTGTGTTAATTGTAGCGAACTTTTTGCACGAATCCTCCAGTTCCAGTTGTAAAAACGCTTGCAAAATATCCAATTTCGAGAAGACTCTTCCACCATTCAGAGTTGCAAAAATTTCTTCCGGTTTCGGCAGAGGGTACTTGTCAAACTCCAATTGAGGATTAACGGTTCTCTTGAAATCAGCGCAAATCCTTACGGATTTTCCATCGCGCTTCAAAACTGGGACAATCGGAGATGCAAAGTCTGATGCGCTCATTTTTCTGATTATGCCTTGAGCTTGCAAATTGGCCAGCTCTTCTTCAATGAGGCTTTTGATCGCAAATGGCACCGGTCGACTCTTGCAAAACTTTGGAATGAAGTTTTCTTTCAACAGTATTCTGGCCTTTAACCCTTTGATAGTGCCAAGGCTTTCAGCAAACACTTGATCATACTTCTTCATTAACCGCTCGATAGGCGGAACCAACGTTGTTGTTTTCACATGGGCAAACTTGCTCCAGTCAATTTTCAACGAAGAGAGCCAGTCCCGACCTAAAAGATTCACTCTGTCTCCCTTCACAACAAGCGCAGTTAGTTGATACTGTCTTTCCTGATAGTTACGGTAACAGTAGCTTCGCCCAGAACTAGTATGAGATGATCTGTGTAACTTGACAGTCTAACATTAGATTTAGACCACCTTAAGCCAATTTTCTTGCCAGTATTTTCGTTAATAAGGGTCTTGTCTGCGCCAGTATCCAGTTGGAAATTTACAAAATGCCCATTTATATTTAACTCGCACATATACGGTGCTGATCCACTAAAGCCAGCCATTCCTGTAGCAAACACAGTCCTGATTTCGGAATGCTTGTCTCGACCACTGCAGTCCGAACCCTCACTTTCTGACTCACTGTCGAAATTCCATGCGTAATGCACCTTACCGGACTTCCCACGTTTTGAAAAGTTGAATCGCTTCGACCTGCCACTTCCAGACTCTTTTGCCTTGTCCTTTGTACGGCATGCATCGCTAAGATGTCCTACTCGGACGCATTTGCTGCACGTTTTATTCCTATTTGGACAGCTCCTTGCCCAATGATCCTTCGCGTTACAGCGGAAACATCCATCTTGGGCGCGGCTCCTTTTCCCATGTTGCGCTGCAGTTGATTGCTTGTTAGTTTCCTTCGAGAAATTGACACGATGATCGACTCCTGTGGCGGAGGTGATAGTCACGACTCCTCGCTCTGCTGCTTCCATCGCAGTCGCTAGCGTTAGTGCACTCGACAGGGTCAGTGTCTCTTCTTGTAGCAATCGCTGCTGGATGAGCCTGTTTCTGAGGCCAACGACGAACCTGTCTCTCAGTGCCTCCTCCAAGAACTTGTCAAAACCACACGTGGCTGCCAACCTCCGCAAACTTGCAACAAAGTCACTCACTGTTTATCCTTCGTGTTGGACTCTGCTGTGGAAGTTGTACCGCTCGACGACAATCTTCGGCTTTGAGTTGATGTGTTCCCTCAGCGTCTTCACTTGTTCCTCGTACGCCACATCCTTTGGCTTCTTAGGCGATAGCAGGTTGCGTAGTAACTGATAACAGTCATTGCCTATCACTGTGATCAAGCTCGCTCGCTTTTGTGCCTCCTCGGTCACTTTATTCACGACGAGAAATTGTTCTAGCCGCTCTTCGTAGGCTTCCCATTGATCCGGCTTAGCCACGTCAAACTCGCCTATTTTAGTACTCGTCGCCATTGTTATGTCTTCTGCTCCGACGTGGAACTGCTACATTTAAGTAAGAAGGCAATGGTTCGCTTAAGCGGTTCGAGCTATCGTATTGCTCTGGTTGATACAAACTCCTCTTGGGATTCATATTGTAACTACTTTATTATAAAATAATAGGTTGTGCCCTAGACAACAAAACATTGGGCTGGGAGGCATACTCTGTCTCTTCTCTGCTAATATACAACATGTAGGGCCTCGGTGTGCAGTGAGAGTGTGTGGGTTGAGCTGCAGATGGAGAACTGAGAGGCTGTGCGTGAGTGCTTTGTGAGACATTGTAGCAGTCCTAAGCCTGCCGAAACGAGGGTGAAAGCAACGATGTCTGCCCGCCAGCAAAAGTTGTCTATGGTCCCAAGTGGGCACAAAGAAACTATGTGTATATTTTGAGCTAATACACCTTTTCACGTTCAATTTTGAACAAAGTCCAGTTCTAAAAAAACTAGCGGAAATTCAATTCAGACAATTCAGACTGGGGACAATTTTGTCAATGGCTAAAACTTGCTTCGGTTGCATAATGTTTTGAACTGGGGTTTGTTGCCCCAGTCAGAATTGTCTGAATTGAATTTCCGCTAGTTTTTTTTAGAACTGGACTTTGTTCAAAATTGAACGTGAAAGGTGTATTAGCATTAACATGAGATATTAACATTAACATGAGATAAACATTAGATATATAGTCCATTGACAAGTCTTTCGATTTCTCACGCGGTATACCTTCTGACCTTAGTTTGATTGATTAAAGTTAAACTGAACGAAGAACAGGCGTAGATAGGAGTTGAGATACCTCACTGGCATATTCTCGATTTGATCAGGTAAATTCGCCGCGCGTAGAAACTTTTAGTTTGCGAATATGCAATTCAGTTTGCTTAATCGTCGACTTCCGTTTACTTTCTTGCTCCACATGATGTAGGCCAGCTTCTTCTTCTTCGGTCAATTCACGAAACAGGTTTCCAACGGGATCTTCCGGCGTAGGATTGCGTAGTTCCTCATCAATTAGCCTCTCTTGCTCATCCGTCAGCCCTGTCCATTGACCGATTCTGTCGACATGGTCCCGAGGATCGAGATGCGTGATGAAATCGAGCTCATCTGAGCTCAATCCACTAATTTCGACTTCGCGTATTGAAAAATAACGCAGCATATTCGACAAACAGTAAAGGAAAAAAAACACGATGAATTTTTCTTTCTAACATGACTTCAACATGACTTAATATGACAGGTCTCGAGTGCTTAGGCCATAGAAAAGTCAAGAAGAAGTGGGCGAGAAATGAAGCCAATAGCTTACTTCAAATGGAATTGGACCATAGAATGGATTCAGCGGGCGTGAAATGGTATTTCTCGCCCGCTTCGTTGGCAGGCTTAGATTGGCTACAATACTAATTTAGTTAGGCTGTTGAGGGCAGAAATGAGCGAAACAGACGAGGCTTCGCGCCTCGTCCACAATCTATATTGTGGATGCCTAACTATATTAATATATTGTGAGATGGAAGGAAACTCATGCTGCAGAAATGGAAAATGAGCTGCGTGTGAGAAGTCGGATGCTCTCTCGCCAATGCTGATTGTTGCAGAGCTGCTGCAGTCCTCTTGGAAACTCCACCAGCGAGCAGCTCAGATAATTAGGAATTTCTTTTCACTAAATTTTTCATAATAAATGATTTGCGAATTCGCTGCACATTTTTTTCTGTTGCAGGGAGATGCGGCTGGTTGTGGATGCATTTGGCAGGATCTCCGGCCTGACAGCCCAGGTGAGCGGCATCTGCTGTGCCGATGCGGCTGCAGCTGAGCAGCTGTGCTCAAATTTCCCGCTCGCTTTTACAGGAGGAGGCGGATCGACAGGAACTGCAGCGGCTGGCCAAGGCGGGCGACTCGGCGGGGCTGCGGCGAGCGGTGACCCGCGGCAGCTGCGACCTGCCAGACAATGAGGGTTGCGCCGCGTTGATGTGGGCAGCTCAGAACAGCTCGTGCGGTGATGAGGCTCTGTGGGAGCAGCTGGTGCAGCTGGGTGACCCCACCTGTGCGAATATATGGGCTGAGAGTTGCCTGCACCATGCAGCCAGGGCTGGCAATTTTGCCGCAACCTCCGCTCTGCTGGCTGCCGGAGCCTCAGCCAATGCCAGGGATTGGTGGGAATCCACGCCTCTCATGCGGGCAGCAAACGGGGCGCCCCCCACCACCGCCGCCGCAGTCGGTCGGGCTCTGCTGTACTCAGGGGCGGATTGGAGCCTGAAGATCGGAGACGGCAGGACTGCGCTGGAATTGTCAATACAGAAGGGAAATATCGAACTGGCTGATCTGCTGGGTGGGTGAGTTTCCATAGCGACTGAAAATGTCTGTCTGACTTTGATTTATCATTGATAAACATTATGCTGTAATTAGTGGTAGATTGTATAGTATCTAATGAAATCAATCTACAGATAGTAACTGATGATTTGGTACTGCTAAAGGAGTTCGTCTATTTTGAATGTTTTTTATAAAAGAGAAATACAGGTGCTCAAGTATAGTTACCGAACTTACCATTTGAAAGATGCACGTCTTGGCTTGCGATTGATGAGCTTCGTCTGATGAGCTTCTTTCGCCACAGTATCCAAGTTGGGATTCTTTTGCGGCCATTATTCCACACTTTTGCGGCCATTATTCCACACTTTTGCGGCCGTTATTCCACATTTTTTATCATGCTTCAATTGGCTGTTTAAAGAGTTATTTTACCCATAGACAACTGAGTTGTGTGGCTTAGTTTGACCATAGACACACTGTGGTGAGTGCTGATTTCGCTTAAAGTGTCGAGCATCTTTGGGAACTGCGGCTTTGAGAACTGCATGTTTCACTTTGCCTCGGGTGACAAATTGATTTTCACATTGTCAAATTTCGACTACAAGCTGATAAACTGCACTAGCTGTGACATTTATCATGAACGCTTTTCGTGTAGCTGGTAGTTTAGTTTTAATTATTTTTTTCCTTTTTGTTCATTTTTTTGATTTTCTGTATTTAATAACAAAAATACTGTGCGATGGATTTTTTCAATCCAAACGTCTATGGTACATATCAAAACTGTGGAATAATGGCCAAAATATTTTGTTATTGCGTCTGGGTGAAAGTTACAATAATTGAATATTGAGCAGCTGACTGCAGTTTCTTTAAGTGGGCATTTTTACAGTTTTGTAGTTTAAATGGGCAGCAGGGACTGACTGAGTTGTATGAGGAAGTTTGCAGTGCAGTTTGACTGAAGATTGCCAGTTGAATATTAATGTTCAGCTGCTTGCGAGCTGAGACACCAGCAAGAAACATTTTGAGCTCAAAATTAACAGGAATAGTTACTTTTTGGTACTCTTCTGTAATATTATGAGGGTTTTCAGGAATGATCTGACACTTACTTTCAGAGCAAAAACAGTAGCAGCTGCAAGCGCGAATTTGGTGTCATTTTGAAGCGGTACATCCTGGCATCATTTCCATTGATAGTCTTACAATAAAAGGTGAATTTCATAACTTAGAGCAAGCAATGCAGCTCTAATGTACACTGCATCCCTCTCTCACAGTCCACCTCTTCTGTGTTGAGTATTACATACACTCAACTTGTTGAGTTTTGCACCTTGCGATATTTTTCTTAGTCAATTTTTTTATTTTTGTGACTTTTGACATCATCATGAGTGTGCAATCGATAGAAGGCCAAAGGCACGGAATGCTCAAGCGATGGAAAAGTGTTTTGTTACAGGTGGAGACTATGTTAAGAAAGCTGCCTTGAAGGTTGATGATGACGTTGAATGACTATAATTCGTTTAGTTTTTCCCTTTTTACTGTCAGACTGTCTGTCAGGCACTTATACGCTCGTAGTGTCAGGCATTGCAATGTTTTTTCAGACATAACTTTTGAAGAAAAGGACCAAAATACACGCGACTGAATTCATTTAAAAGAAGATTTTTGCCGCATTAAAATGACATCAAAGTTGTGCATGCAGCTGCTACTTGTTTGCTCTGAAACTAAAAGTCTAAGAACTTACATTGGTCATCTATCTTCGCTAGTATTAGACATTCGAAGCAGAATGAAAAAACGAGATAAAATATGCAAAAAGCACAGAGCATGGACTCCTATCTGAATTTCCTGACTTCAGACTCCGCCCTGCCTATTTAGGTACCACGACCAGATTTACTTCGACGAGCCTCTGGCACTGCCGTAAGTTCCTTCAGTACACACAGCAACAGCACACGCAGCTACAGCACACACAGCTACAGCACACACAGCAACAGCACACACAGCTACAGCACACACAGCTACAGCACACACAGCTACAGCACACACAGCTACAGCACACACAGCAACAGCACACACAGCTACAGCACACACAGCTACAGCACACACAGCTACAGCACACACAGCTACAGCACACACAGCTACAGCACACACAGCTACAGCACACACAGCTACGGCACACACAGCTACAGCACACACAGCTACGGCACACACAGCTACAGCACACACAGCTACAGCACACAGCTACAGCACACACAGCTACAGCACACACAGCTACAGCACACAGCTACATCACTCACAGGTACAGCACACAACTACAGCACACACAGCTACAGCACACACAGCTACAGCACACAGCTACAGCACACAAAAATACAGCACAGCACACACAGCTACAGCAAACACAGCTACAGCACACACAGCTACAGCACACAACTACATCACTCACAGCTACAGCACACACAGCTACAGCACACACAGCTACAGCACAGACAGCTACAGCATGCAAATTTTCCCTCATTGCCCCAATTCGCATCCATTCAGACCCGTAGGCCCCCTGTTCCTGAAGCGCTGGGACGCCGTTCGCCTCATCGGCCGCGGTGGCTTCGGCGAAGTCCACAAAGTTCGAACTGACACGGGCGTCACGTGCGCTGCCAAGACTCTCAGACTGCCTGTGCAGCTCGGTGATGAGCTGCTCTCTGTGAGCACACAGATCCACAGAGCTGTCGAGAGCGAGAGAAACCTGTGCCGACTGCGACATCCCAACATCGTCAGGTTCTTGCACATCGCTCAGCCGGAGCCCGCCACAGTCATTGTGTTCATGGAGCTGCTGGACGGCCGAAGCTTGGAGAGGTTTATCGACAACAAGCCGCTGGAAGAACCAAAGATTCGAGACTTCAGCGAGCAGGTGAGCATTGTGCATCCTTGATGCTACTGTTCCATGTTCCCATGAATGATGACTGCTCACTGACCGACCGCTCGCAGATCTGCCGCGCGCTGCTCTACCTGCACAGCCGGCAGCCGCCTGTGATCCACAGAGACATCAACTGCTCGAACATAATTGTTTGTGCTGACAACACGCGAGTCAAGCTGATCGACTTCGGCCTGTCAATCAAGCTGGAGCAGTCAGTCAGCCACATGTCAGCCTCCACTCAGTCACCCAAAGGCACTCTGAACTTCATGGCGCCAGAGCTGCTCGGAGCGGGAGAGTCGGACAGCGTGCAGTACAGCAGAGAGTCGGACATCTGGGCGTTCGGCTGCTCGGTCTTCCAGATGGCCTCGGGTGCGAGGCCGTTCGCGAATGCCAGAAGCCTGTTAGAAATGGTCCAGCTGATCGACAGGAGGGGCGCTCCCGCCCTTTCGGACGGCCTGTCCGCAGAGCTGAGAGATTTTTACAGCCGCTGCACCGACATGGACCGCAAAAGCAGAAAGTCCGTACAGGAGCTGCTGGACCACGAGTTCTTTATCGTCAGGTACAAATGTACAGTAATTCGGTCAGCTTTATAGACAGATTAGATATGACGCTCATGCAGATGTGAGACCAGTGTTGCACTTTTTATCAGTAATCAAGTGGCTCACTGTTCTCAAACTGATTATACGCTGCATACTTTCGGTAAGGAGCCCTAAAGCACCAGTTTTAAGCTACAAGATATAAATTGTGCTCAATTCGAGTGGATAAAGCAGAAGCCCTGCTCCGAATCAGAAACACTTCGAGTGAGTTGATGCGAATCTGTCGGAGCGGGGCTGCTGCGGCAGCTGAGTTTTACTCAATATGAAATCCAACAAATTCCTTTCACGATGTCAAAATTCCAATATGCGGCTTAACGCTTCCTGACTCCCTTTCGAAATTTCCTAACAGCCCCGTTTTCAGGGACAGCTGGGACTTCGTTCGCTTTGTTGCAAGAGGATTTTTTGGTGACATCCAGGAAGTTGTCACCGACAGAGGCATCAGGTGCGCCGCCAAGACTCTCAATCTGCCTGTGCAGCTCGGCGATCAGAAGGAGACGAAAACGAAGAAAATCGATAAAGCTGTAAAGAGCGAGAGAAATCTGTGCCGACTGCGACATCCCAACATCGTCAGGTTCTTGCACATCGCTCAGCCGGAGCCCGCCACAGTCATTGTGTTCATGGAGCTGCTGGACGGCCGAAGCTTGGAGAGGTTTATCGACAACAAGCCGCTGGAAGAACCAAAGATTCGAGACTTCAGCGAGCAGGTGAGCATTGTGCATCCTTGATGCTACTGTTCCATGTTCCCATGAATGATGACTGCTCACTGACCGACCGCTCGCAGATCTGCCGCGCGCTGCTCTACCTGCACAGCCGGCAGCCGCCTGTGATCCACAGAGACATCAACTGCTCGAACATAATTGTTTGTGCTGACAACACGCGAGTCAAGCTGATCGACTTCGGCCTGTCAATCAAGCTGGAGCAGTCAGTCAGCCACATGTCAGCCTCCACTCAGTCACCCAAAGGCACTCTGAACTTCATGGCGCCAGAGCTGCTCGGAGCGGGAGAGTCGGACAGCGTGCAGTACAGCAGAGAGTCGGACATCTGGGCGTTCGGCTGCTCGGTCTTCCAGATGGCCTCGGGTGCGAGGCCGTTCGCGAATGCCAGAAGCCTGTTAGAAATGGTCCAGCTGATCGACAGGAGGGGCGCTCCCGCCCTTTCGGACGGCCTGTCCGCAGAGCTGAGAGATTTTTACAGCCGCTGCACCGACATGGACCGCAAAAGCAGAAAGTCCGTACAGGAGCTGCTGGACCACGAGTTCTTTATCGTCAGGTACAAATGTACAGTAATTCGGTCAGCTTTATAGACAGATTAGATATGACGCTCATGCAGATGTGAGACCAGTGTTGCACTTTTTATCAGTAATCAAGTGGCTCACTGTTCTCAAACTGATTATACGCTGCATACTTTCGGTAAGGAGCCCTAAAGCACCAGTTTTAAGCTACAAGATATAAATTGTGCTCAATTCGAGTGGATAAAGCAGAAGCCCTGCTCCGAATCAGAAACACTTCGAGTGAGTTGATGCGAATCTGTCGGAGCGGGGCTGCTGCGGCAGCTGAGTTTTACTCAATATGAAATCCAACAAATTCCTTTCACGATGTCAAAATTCCAATATGCGGCTTAACGCTTCCTGACTCCCTTTCGAAATTTCCTAACAGCCCCGTTTTCAGGGACAGCTGGGACTTCGTTCGCTTTGTTGCAAGAGGATTTTTTGGTGACATCCAGGAAGTTGTCACCGACAGAGGCATCAGGTGCGCCGCCAAGACTCTCAATCTGCCTGTGCAGCTCGGCGATCAGAAGGAGACGAAAACGAAGAAAATCGATAAAGCTGTAAAGAGCGAGAGAAATCTGTGCCGACTGCGACATCCCAACATCGTCAGGTTCTTGCACATCGCTCAGCCGGAGCCCGCCACAGTCATTGTGTTCATGGAGCTGCTGGACGGCCGAAGCTTGGAGAGGTTTATCGACAACAAGCCGCTGGAAGAACCAAAGATTCGAGACTTCAGCGAGCAGGTGAGCATTGTGCATCCTTGATGCTACTGTTCCATGTTCCCATGAATGATGACTGCTCACTGACCGACCGCTCGCAGATCTGCCGCGCGCTGCTCTACCTGCACAGCCGGCAGCCGCCTGTGATCCACAGAGACATCAACTGCTCGAACATAATTGTTTGTGCTGACAACACGCGAGTCAAGCTGATCGACTTCGGCCTGTCAATCAAGCTGGAGCAGTCAGTCAGCCACATGTCAGCCTCCACTCAGTCACCCAAAGGCACTCTGAACTTCATGGCGCCAGAGCTGCTCGGAGCGGGAGAGTCGGACAGCGTGCAGTACAGCAGAGAGTCGGACATCTGGGCGTTCGGCTGCTCGGTCTTCCAGATGGCGTCTGGCGCGAGGCCGTTCAGAGATGCCCAAGACATTAATCAAGTCGCTGATAGAATCAGAAACAGCGGCGCCCCCGCCATGCCGGACGGCCGATCCGCAGAGCTTCAGGATTTCTACAGCCACTGCACCGCCAAGGACCGCCGGGAGCGACACTCGGCAGAAAAGCTGTTCGAGCACGACTTTTTGAGGAAAAATTCTGGCTCTCAGCGCTAAGCCGAGTTGCTTTAAAATCATCTATGAAGTTTTAGGATCTTTCTGTATGCTACTTATTAATTAAAATTTCTTTTTTTGAAAGTTGAGCTAACAGTACTTGGCTGAGGACTACTAAAAAGAACTTTAGGAGCTTTAGACTAAAAGTCCCCTCGGATTCTTCAGTTGGCGTTTCCATTATTCCTTTGCAGCGTCTGCAGTGCTGAAAGATGTAGCTCGTACTTGTGCACTTTTGTACAATGTACTTTAGCATAATTAGACGTTCTAATGTTTTATTTAATTTTCTGTGACTGTCTGATTTGGCTTTAAGATAAGATTTCTAAAAAGTCACACTCAAGATTCGACAGGCATTGAGACAGGCGTTGTATTTTTCAGATTTTTGTAATCAGATGCTGATATTTTTCCAGCAGACTGGAAATTCTTAACAGACCTGAATGGAATTCGCAAATTTGTGAAACCAATTTCTTGATTCAAATCTGCTCAAATATTTATGTGAGCTGCTCAAATTTCATACAAAATTTAATAAACTTTTCTATTCCCTGTCTTGAGTTCTTCCGATTTTCACGTATTTAATTTCAGAGCTGTTGATTTAGCTGCAGAGAGAGAGTAGAGCCAGCTGCAGAGAGAGAGAGAGAGAGAGAGAGAGAGAGTAGAGCCAGCTGCAGAGAGAGTAGAGCCAGCTGCAGAGAGAGAGAGAGAGTAGAGCCAGCTGCAGAGAGAGAGAGAGAGTAGAGCCAGCTGCAGAGAGAGAGAGAGTAGAGCCAGCTGCAGAGAGAGTAGAGACAGCTGCAGAGAGAGAGAGAGAGAGAGAGTAGAGCCAGCTGCAGAGAGAGTAGAGCCAGCTGCAGAGAGAGTAGAGCCAGCTGCAGAGAGAGTAGAGTCAGCTGCAGAGAGAGTAGAGCCAGCTGCAGAGAGAGTAGAGCCAGCTGCAGAGAGAGAGAGAGAGAGAGAGAGAGTAGAGTCAGCTGCAGAGAGGGTAGAGACAGCTGCAGAGAGAGAGAGAGAGAGAGAGAGAGTAGAGCCAGCTGCAGAGAGAGTAGAGCCAGCTGCAGAGAGAGTAGAGCCAGCTGCAGAGAGAGAGAGACAGAGAGAGTAGAGTCAGCTGCAGAGAGAGTAGAGCCAGCTGCAGAGAGAGTAGAGCCAGCTGCAGAGAGAGAGAGAGAGAGAGTAGAGCCAGCTGCAGAGAGAGAGAGAGAGAGAGAGTAGAGCCAGCTGCAGAGAGAGTAGAGCCAGCTGCAGAGAGAGTAGAGCCAGCTGCAGAGAGAGTAGAGCCAGCTGCAGAGAGAGAGAGAGAGAGAGAGAGAGAGAGAGAGAGTAGAGCCAGCTGCAGAGAGAGAGAGAGAGAGAGTAGAGCCAGCTGCAGAGAGAGTAGAGCCAGCTGCAGAGAGAGAGAGAGAGAGAGAGAGAGAGAGAGAGAGAGAGAGAGAGTAGAGCCAGCTGCAGAGAGAGTAGAGCCAGCTGCAGAGAGAGAGAGAGAGAGAGAGTAGAGCCAGCTGCAGAGAGAGAGAGAGAGAGAGAGAGTAGAGCCAGCTGCAGAGAGAGAGAGAGAGAGAGAGAGAGTAGAGCCAGCTGCGGAGAGAGTAGAGCCAGCTGCAGAGGGAGAGAGAGAGAGAGTAGAGTCAGCTGCAGAGAGAGTAGAGCCAGCTGCAGAGAGAGAGAGAGAGTAGAGCCAGCTGCAGAGAGAGTAGAGCCAGCTGCAGAGAGAGAGAGAGAGAGAGAGAGAGAGAGAGAGTAGAGCCAGCTGCAGAGACAATAGAGAAAACTGCAGAGAGAGTAGAGCCAGCTGCAGAGAGAGAGAGAGTAGAGTCAGCTGCAGAGAGAGTAGAGCAAGCTGCAGAGAGAGAGTAGAGCCAGCTGCAGAGACAATAGAGAAAACTGCAGAGAGAGTAGAGCCAGCTGCAGAGAGAGAGAGAGAGAGTAGAGTCAGCTGCAGAGAGAGTAGAGCAAGCTGCAGAGAGAGAGTAGAGCCAGCTGCAGAGACAATAGAGAAAACTGCAGAGAGAGTAGAGCCAGCTGCAGAGAGAGAGAGAGTAGAGTCAGCTGCAGAGAGAGTAGAGCAAGTTGCAGAGAGAGTAGAGCCAGCTGCAGAGAGAGAGAGAGTAGAGTCAGCTGCAGAGAGAGTAGAGCAAGCTGCAGAGAGAGAGTAGAGCCAGCTGCAGAGAGAGAGAGAGTAGAGTCAGCTGCAGAGAGAGTAGAGCAAGCTGCAGAGAGAGAGTAGAGCCAGCTGCAGAGAGAGAGAGAGTAGAGTCAGCTGCAGAGAGAGTAGAGCAAGCTGCAGAGAGAGAGTAGAGCCAGCTGCAGAGACAATAGAGAAAACTGCAGAGAGAGTAGAGCCAGCTGCAGAGAGAGAGAGAGAGTAGAGTCAGCTGCAGAGAGAGTAGAGCAAGCTGCAGAGAGAGAGTAGAGCCAGCTGCAGAGAGAGAGAGAGTAGAGTCAGCTGCAGAGAGAGTAGAGCAAGCTGCAGAGAGAGAGTAGAGCCAGCTGCAGAGACAATAGAGAAAACTGCAGAGAGAGTAGAACCAGCTGCAGAGAGAGAGAGAGTAGAGTCAGCTGCAGAGAGAGTAGAGCAAGCTGCAGAGAGAGAGTAGAGCCAGCTGCAGAGAGAGAGAGAGTAGAGTCAGCTGCAGAGAGAGTAGAGCAAGTTGCAGAGAGAGAGTAGAGCCAGCTGCAGAGAGAGAGAGAGAGTACGAGCGTAGAGTCAGCTGCAGAGAGAGTAGAGCAAGTTGCAGAGAGAGAGTAGAGCCAGCTGCAGAGAGAGAGAGAGTAGAGTCAGCTGCAGAGAGAGTAGAGCCAGCTGCAGAGAGAGAGTAGAGCCAGCTGCAGAGAGAGTAGAGCCAGCTGCAGAGAGAGAGTAGAGACAGCTGCAGAGAGAGTAGAGCCAGCTCATTTCCCAGCCAGAGAATAGAGAAGCTGAGCTGAGGTCTGATGGGGAATGGGGAAGCTGAGCTGGGTTCTGATGAAGCAGAAAGCTGGAATCACGCTGTGAAGCATCTTATTGGTTACACAAGGTTTGCATGGCTTTCCCCGGAGAACATTAAATTTAAAAATTACTTGTACATCGGAGGCAGGGTTCGTGTCCTCAGCTTTGCGCTCGCATTGACTGAAAGCAAAGCCCTTACAGTTGCATTCGGATGCATTGCAGCACAAATATTTCACTTCATACTATTGCACAATTGCAATAAATGCCAAGAATAAGCAATGCTGCCTTCTCAAGATCCTCCCAATGTGTTTTGCTTGTAAAAGCAAACATTTATTCAAATCTTATCGAAAGACTCTCCGCCTCATGCCAGTTTTTGCTCTCCCAGTGCAGCAAAAGTCTCATAAAGCAGATAAGCCAGACTCGAGGCAGTTTCTGCTCTGGGGACTCGGCACCCCTTATCAGTGCCGCAGTGCCTGCAGTGCGACTTGGCGCTAAAGGTGCCCGCCTGCGGCTCTGTGTGCCCAATGCAAGGTGAAGCAGTCTTAAAGTATGAATTCTTAGATAATTCGTGACTGCTCCAAGCTGAAGCACGTGATGTTCGAGTTTTGCTTTAATCAGAAAAGACGTCTTTAGCTGTTAAAATGTCTGAGAATTTCTGTACATGAGCCAACAGTGCTTGGTTTTCATTGCTTATATAGTTTATCTGGGGATGTCAGATCCATGACTTGAAGAGGCTGGGAGGCTGTCTGGGAGTATCAGATCCATGAGCAGGTCGGGCGTAGGATCAAGGCTTAGCCTGGGCTCCCTAAAATGTACGCTCGTATTTGGTTCAAAGGCCTGGCTGAGCATGTCACGTGTCGGAGTCACCTGACCGAGGCAGGCGGAGGTCGAACTGGACACTGGGGTGCCAGTGAGGTGTCTCACGAAGACGATGACCAAACAAGAGCTTCAGATTCGCAGCGAGGCCAGACCGAAAATGGAAAAAGTGCCACAGGCCGCACCTCAAGGCAAACACTGTAGAAAGAATTGGAGCCACTGAGTTGCACCGGAGCTCAGACCAAAGGTCTTCCCGATAAGAGAGTCGCGGAGATCCTTGAGAAGAGCAGCGTTCAGCCCAAGAGTCAGCTGACACTGACGTCAAGGCCGAAAGCAACTGTGATAAGATAAACATTGTCAGTTGGTTGCGGAGCTCACAGTGAGGCTTTTTAACTGCAAGTTCTGAAAGTTCAAGAATCGCGCCATAGTGCTGTTCAGCCAACCTTTGCTGCTTTTGCGCCTTGAATGTGATCATGATTCCATTGGTTCCATTTTATACTACTGTCAGGACTCATTAAAGCTAACGGTGCTTATTTTTGTTTGAATTTGAAGCCGAAAAATGGATCTGAGAAATTAATTTTGCTCGTATTTTGCTTTAAATGAGTGCAAAACTCTTATCGTTAAGATTCTGAGTTGCTGAGAGATTCTGAGATGCTGAGAAACTCTGAGATGCTGAGAGACTCTGAGATGCTGAGAGATTCTGAGATGCTGAGAGATTGTGAAATGCTGAGAGATTCTGAGATGCTGAGAGATTCTGAGATGCTGAGAGATTCTGAGATGCTAAGAGATTCTGAGATGTTGAGAGATTCTGAGATGGATGAAAATTCTTGAAATCGACACAAACCAGTGAATAGAACCGGACACAAGCCAGTGAATAGAACGGGACACAGACCAGTGAATAGAACCGGACACAAACCAGTGAATAGAACCGGACACAAACAAGTGAATAGAACCGGACACAAACAAGTGAATAGAACCGGACACAAACCAGTGAATAGAACCGGACACAAACAAGTGAATAGAACCGGACACAAACAAGTGAATAGAACCGGACACAAACAAGTGAATAGAACCGGACACAAACAAGTGAATAGAACCGGACACAAACAAGTGAATAGAACCGGACACAAACAAGTGAATAGAACCGGACACAAACAAGTGAATAGAACCGGACACAAACAAGTGAATAGAACCGGACACAAACAAGTGAATAGAACCGGACACAAACAAGTGAATAGAACCGGACACAAAATAGGGCACCAGCGCAGTCAGAATTAAGAGTAGCAGAAGTTCCACAGTTAGCTGAAGAGAAGCAATGATGGCAGAGGTCTGTCTCGGGCAGACTACGTGGGCGGTGGCATCTGGTGGATGCTTCGACGAGTTGAAAGCGTCTTGCACAGCTGAAGCAGAAGAGCGCTGCTGCCGATTTTATTAGAAATTCAGTGGCCATTTTTCGGAGAAAACAGTCTATGGTATAACCCCGTTCAGCGCTATGTAAAAGTACATGTCATGTCCTCTCTAAGAATTCGATAATTTGAAGTACAGTTCGATAATAGTACATTCTCCCGTGTACAGACACTCGCTTAGACTCTCAGAAAAAACACGGAAGTCCTCTGTGTCCCTACATGGTCAATGCGATCGGGTCCCAGCAGTGTCCTTTTTACGTTCCGTATAAAGGAGAATTCGAGACCGAGATACCTGGCTTGTATTCAGCCAATCAGACACGAGCAGTGCATCTCTCAGACACTGTCTTCTCAGACGATAGTCGCAGCATCTTTAGGACTCTGTGCGAGCCTGCGTGGAACTTCTGAATCATTCACCCGGTAATTACTTTTTCAGTTCTTCAAGCAAGCACATTTATAAAACACTTCAATTTGTCAAATACTACATAGCTTGCGCTGGCCCATTCACTTATCATTTCCTTATCTGCGCTGGCACCCGCTTAGGTATATCAGTAGTGTTATGTCTTCCTTTGCACCGAAGAAAGACGGAAGATAGTGTTTGAGCGTTTGCGAGCTTATGCCACTCGAGAGCATAGCCGTTTCAGAAACTTAATATAATTCTTTAGCTCGCGAGCCGTCTCAAGCATTTAATACTGTACCGAGTATCTAAAGTTTCAACCCTAGACACTTTAGAAGCAGAAAGCAAACTAGGCCGAAGTCTATAAGAAGTCAGAAGTCACGTCACAACAAGTAGCAACGTGAGCCTCAGTGTATTAGTGGCACAGGGACTGTTAATTTCTTTAAGAACTGCTCTATTCTGAGTATTTAGTAGTCCCCGTAGTTGCACCAGCGTCTTCAATCTATCACTTTACTACTCTACTACTTTATCACAGAATACTGATTCCATAGCTCGTATTACTAAAAATTATACTATTACATAATGTTTTATTCAAGGAAGATACATTAAAACAACTAAAATCTGTTAGAGTGGAAATCAGGGTACGATAGAGAGGCTGATGACTTGTCATGTTGATGCAGCCAGTTCTGCAGCTTCCTTTGGTGCTCATAATTGATAGCGAGATCACTGATCTCGGAGTTTTGCTGTCTCATCTCATTTGATTGAAGTTCATTGTCTTAAAATTGATTAGGTATAAAATCGTCAAGCCCGATACAAATTTCTACAAGTTTCTAGCACTCGCTTTGCCAGACAAACATGCTACATGTTTTTTAGTTTGCTCTCTTATCTTTGCAATCTCATTGCAGTTCGACAGTGCAGTAAAAGTGACTCTCAGCATAGAGAAATTATACTGTCCCACCACAGAGACCTTTTGATTCTGCCGCACCTCGCCACGCACTCTTCAGGCAAATGATCCTGTATAAATGGTGAAAATCGTTGCATTTGTTGCGCACTACGGGCTGCTCTGTTTGCGGCTTATCATGAAATTAATACCACAAGCCCTAAATACACACATTATCAAATGTATTTCAACCGCTTTCATAGAATGCTTTAACAAAGGAATCAACTTTGACAAAGGCGGCTTGGAAAACTCTCACATTCCATAGCAAAAGAAATTTCCAGTAACAAAGTTTGGAGTCTGAGTGGGTGTGAAGAAAATGAGAAAGGTACAAGCAGTGAGGTGTGCAATAAAAACACAGCAGACCCCGAGATGAAAAAGACACTTGGATGTCGATCTTCTGCTTGTTGAAGAGCCTAATGCTCACTGTGTTCAGATTAAAGATGTTTCAAGACTCCTTAAAAAAACAAATCATTATGAAGCTGCAGCGATCTGCCGATAGTCTAAAATATAACAGTGGACCTGAGAAAAGCTTGCAGAGCACGAATTAACCTGTAAAGATGACCCACATACTCGCTTACTACAGATGGGGGCGGAACGCCGCGATTAGGCCTCTAGGCTCCTATCGCAACCCAAAGCTAAAAAACGGAGAGCGTCAGGCTTGGGGCAGCGCCCACCCCTCCTCAGCGGTAGAAGGGCTCGCGAGAGAGCCGTCTGTGATGATCATCTGGCCGGTGTCCTGGACGAATGCGCGAAGGTCCCGGGTGGTCAGCTCATCCAACCTTAGCGGGTACGGTAGCTAAGCTGGTGTCTCCGCGATAAGTTCAAGTGCGAGCAGAAGGTGACATGGTGCGCCGCAGTTTCCTACTCCAAGTAGCAAAAAGCGATTAGGGAGCAGCTACTTTGTGTTCAAAGTGTCTTTGGAAGAAGCCATTGTCAGTAATGATAATACACACTGAGATCAGTTTTACTCAAGGAGATGAGGCATTCAGATACTTTCCGGTTGATTGGAGGCATCGCAGCGCACATTGCTCATATTCGGTGCAGCCTCTCCAGTGCAGCTGGTGTTGGTGGCTGCCGAACCATTTGCGAATTGCGCGGTTGACGGATGACTTCGGGGCAGGCAGCTCGACCGAGTGCTGCGCTCCACCCAGGGTGCTGCCTCGCTTGACCAGTGAATCCACCATCTCGTTACCAAGGATATCGCTGTGGCCTGGTGTCCAGATCACGTTGATCCAATTGAGAATCGCCGCTAGCTTTTGCAAGCTTTTGAAACAAGCTGAAATTCTGACTTGGCCGATTGCTCGATGAAAGACAAGGCCTTAATAGCGGCCTGGTGGTCAGAGTAGAAACTATGTCAAAGTTCATGCAGTTGCTTAGTACATTAGTTGATGCTTTATGAATTGAAAATCGAGATATATACATACCAACTCGAATAAAGGCTCTCTTTAAGGAGCGCCTCACCGTTGTGGAAAACAGCTAAGCCGGCTCCAGCCAGGCCATCGCACAGGGATCCGTCAGTGAGGCTGGGACTGGGACTGGAACTGTGGCTTGGGACAGGAACTTGGGACTGAAGCTGATGCTGGGACTGGGGCTGAGACTGGGACTGAGACTGGGGCCGGGGCTGGGATTGAAACTCAGAACGTCGAGCCTATTCTGCCTTTTTGTTTTTTTTAAAGCGCACCTCTCAACACTGAGAAACTTTGGCTAATTAGAAATTCTACTGCCTGCTGTTGGAGACTGCAGCAAGCTCATTGCCACTTCATTCTGCATCATGTAGAGCTGCCAGCCTCCTCAGTGCAAAGGCTCTGAGCAGCTCATTGGGCCTCTGTAATGACCGCCTTCTGCTCTGCTGAAGAGAAGAAATTCTTGTCAGATCACCGGGGTGCACCGCTTTGGACTGCCTTTGGCTTGGAAAGGCCGCTCAGTAACTCATCAAAGCACCGTTCACTGCATTCTCTTCGAAGCTTTTCTTACCTGACGAAGCAGCACAGCTGGCAGGCTGCACACCTGTGCAATTGCTGGCAGCCCAGCCCCATCCGCACCTGCCTGCCCTCTCTCGGACCCCCTGCCGCAGCCCCGCTCCGCAGCAGCAGCTCTGAGTCAGTGCGAGTTTATAGACAGCAACTTGACAACAAGGAGTTTGCTGCTCGCCTACTAATTAAGCTGCTTTCTATATCTCTCTTATTGAGCCACCCTCCACTCCCTGCAGCGGCTGCCTCTACTCTCTCTGCATCTGCTATTTTAGCATCTCACTCTCCCACTCATCTCAATTTCATTAAACTTTTTTCAGCAGTTGAGTTAAACAAACACGGCAGCCACTTAGTGCTGAGAGTCAGACATTCTGACTGCTTGCGATGCCAATGTAAAGTCTAGGTTTGCGTGCCGAAAAAGGTGGCCTCTGTATGGCTTTGTTTACTCAATATATTTATAAGTCAATATCGTGGGAGGGGTGAAGCGATGCGCGATTGGTCGAGTACTGGTAAACAAGTTTAAGCGAGAGAATGAGTCATTAATAATAATGTGAAGCAGAGAGTGCAGCGCGCGGCCTACGCCCTACAATGGCAAATAGCAGAACTTGAGTACAGATTGGCTTTTGAGCAGCTTGAGGGAGGGCAGAGAGTAAAAGAGGTGGGGCAGAGAAAACAGAGGCGGTAACGCCTGCGGTGCAGATAAACAAGCTGGTCACAGGGGAATTGAAGCAGTCACATGGGAATTGAAGCAGTCACATGGGAATTGAAGCAGTCACAGGGGAATTGAAGCAGTCACAGGGGAATTGAAGCAGTCGCAGGGGAATTGAAGCAGTCACAGGGGAATTGAAGCAGTCACAGCCTGTGGATGCAGAAAGTTCATAGAACTAATAAATATTGTAATGTGAAAATCGGGAGAACTCGAGACAAGGAATGGAAAAGTGTAGTAATTTTTGTTTTTAACATCAGCGGTTTAGATAAATAATTGAGTTAAATACGTAAGTAGAGTTGAATCAACGAAATTTAATGTTCTAAGAAATTTGCGAATTCAAAACACAACTGTAAGGAATTTCAGTCTGAAAAGAAAATCCTCAGCATTTGATTACAAGGTTTTAAAGATATTACAGTGCGATCGTCCTAATGCCAGTCACATCCTGCATGGGACTATTTAGAAAACGCAACTTGCAAATTGAATTCAGTTAGCTAGTTAATAAATAAAAATTTTTTGTCGCTTTCATTCTAAAGTAAAAAGCACAGATGTACAAGTACATATGCTGCTATGAAGTTTCAGCACTGCAAAGACCGACGCTTGTCAAAAGTTCTAGAAAATAAAAAAAACGCAGCAGCCAAGGGATGAATTTATAAAAACTAGTAAGTTGTGTAAAAAAACAAATTGTTGTTCGTTTTAAATTTACACGTAATGTTTATAAAACATCAAAATCTTTGCAATCAGTTTTAGAAGCATCTTGGCTTAACATCGTGAGTCAGAAGTTTTCCTCAAGAACTCGTGCTCCAACAGCTTTTTTGCTGGGTGTCTCTCCCTGTGGTCCTTGGCGGTGCAGCGGCTGTAGAAATCCCTCAGCTCTGCGGACCGGCCGTCTGGCAGGGCGGGAGCGCCCCTCCTGTCAAGATGCTGGAACAGATCACACAGGCTTCTGGCATTGGTGAAAGGTTTCGTACCAGAGGCCATCTGGAGGACCGAGCAGCCGAACGCCCAGACGTCCGACTCGCTGCTGTACTGCACACTGTCTGGGGTGCCGATTCCGAGCAGCTCTGGCGCCATGAAGTTCAAAGTGCCTTTCAGTGTCTCCGGGAAAGATGAGTGGCGACGGACTATCTGCTCCAGCTTGATTGACAGGCCGAAGTCGATCAGCTTGATTCGCGTGTTGTCAGCACAAACAATTATGTTCGAGCAGTTGATGTCTCTGTGGATCACGGGCGGCTGCCGGCTGTGCAGGTAGAGCAGCGCGCGGCAGATCTGCGAGCGGTCGGTCAGTGAGCAGTCATCATTCATGGCAACATGGAACAGGAGCATCAAGGATGCACAATGCTCACCTGCTCGCTGAAGTCTCGAATCGTCAGCTCGTCCAGCGGCTTGTTGTCTATGAAGTTCTCCAAGCTTTGGCCGTCCAGCAGCTCCATGAACACAACGACTGTGGCGGGCTCCGGCTGAGCGATGTGCAAGAACCTGACGATGTTGGGATGCCGCAGTCGGCACAGGTTTCTCTCGCTCTCGACAGCTCTGTCGATTAGATCCTTTTGATTGCCGAGCAGCACTATCAGTCTGAGAGTCTTGGCGGCGCACCTGATGCCTCTGTCAGTGATAACTTCCTGGATGTCACCAAAACATCCTCTTGCAACGAAGCGAACGGAGTCCCAGCTCTTCCTGAAAATGGGGCTGTTGGGAAATTCAAACTTAAATCAGAAAGCGTTGAGCTGCTCATCAGAATTATGGCATCTCCGGATAGACAAGCGAAAATGAGGAGATGCATGGGAGGCACATCAATGAGAGGAATCGGTTGTATTTCATATTCAATGGAACTCAGCTGCCATAACAGCCCCACAGATGCGCAGAAACTCAATCAAACTGTTTTTAGCTACGCGGGTCTTCTGTCTTTTAAAGCAAATTGAGCAACTTTTTTCTCTGAGCTTCAAGATAGTACCTCTCAATGCTCACTGCTCAAGTTAGGCGGCGCATCTTTAGCGTGAGCACAGTGAGCCGCGTGACTACTGATGGGAAAGTGCGAAATTGGCCTCACCTCTGCGTGAGCATCATATCGCACAGGTACCTAAGTCTAGCCGAATTACTGTACATTTGTACCTGACGATAAGGAACTCGTGCCCCATCAGCTCCAGAGCGGACTTTCTGCTTTTGCGGTCCTTGGCCGTGCAGCGGCTGTAGAAGTCCTGCAGCTCGGCTGAGCAGCAAGTCGGCAGGGCGGGGGCGCCGCTGCTTCTCAGCTTCTCGGGCAGCGTGTGCGGCATTTTGTGCTCAGCGAAGGGCCGCTTGCCCGAGGCCATCTGGAAGACCGAGCAGCCGAACGCCCAGATGTCCGATTCTCTGCTGTACCGCGGGCTGTCCGACTCTTCCGGTGCCAGCAGCTCCGGAGCCAAGAAGTTCAGAGTGCCTTTGGGGGTGGCTTTGGAGTCCGAGACGTGGGTGACTGACTCAAGCTTGATTGACAGGCCGAAGTCGATCAGCTTGATTCGAGTGTTGTCAGCACAAACAATCATGTTTGAGCAGTTGATGTCTCTGTGGATCACGGGCGGCTGCCGGCTGTGCAGGTAGAGCAGCGCGCGGCAGATCTGCGAGCGGTCGGTCAGTGAGCAGCCATCATTCATGGAACATGGAACAGTAGCATCAAGGATGCACAATGCTCACCTGCTCGCTGAAGTCTCGAATCGTCAGCTCGCTCAGCGGCATGTTGTCGATGAAGTTCTCCAAGCTACGGCCGTCCAGCAGCTCCATGAACACAACGACTGTGGCGGGCTCCGGCTGAGCGACGTGCAAGAACCTGACGATGTTGGGATGCCGCAGTCGGCACAGGTTTCTCTCGCTCTCAACAGCTCTGTTGATCTCTGTGCTCACAGAGGTTTGGTCATCACCGAGTTGCACAGGCAGTTTGACAGTCTTTGCAGCGCACGTGACGCCCGTGTCAGTTCGAACTTCGTTGACTTCGCCGAAGCCTCCACGGCCAATGCGGCGAACGGCGTCCCAGCGCTCCCGGAACGGAGGGCCTTTGGGTCTGAGGAAACGCGAATTGAGGCAATGAGGGATAATTTGCATGCTGTAGCTGTGAGTTGTAGCTGTGTGCTGTAGCTGTGTGTACTGTAGCTGTGTTTGCTGTAGCTGTGTGCTGTAGCTGTGTGCTGTAGCTGTGTGCTGTAGCTGTGTTTGCTGTAGCTGTGTGCTGTAGCTGTGTGCGCTGTAGCTGTGTGCTGTAGCTGTGTGCTGTAGCTGTGTTTGCTGTAGCTGTGTGCTGTAGCTGTGTGCGCTGTAGCTGTGTGCTGTAGCTGTGTGCTGTAGCTGTGTGTGCTGAAGGAACTCACGACAGTGCCAGTGGCTCGTCAAAGTAATTTTTTCCGTCGTACCTAAATAGGCAGTGGGGATTTGAAGTCAGGGGAATTCAGATGCGAACCCGTGCTCTGTGCAATTCATTCTATCAAGTTTATTAATCTATAGTTTGTTTGAACTCTGTAGCTAAGGTCCTATGTAGCTGTAGCTAAGGTGCTAAGTTAAGGTCCTATATTTTCTTATATATTTTTGTGAATTTTAAACTCAATTGCCACAAAGAAATAGCTCGCGCTTTTAAAGTGTGAATCTCGCAGGCAGCTGAACATTAATATTCTACTGGCAATCTGCAGTCAAACTGCACTGCAAACTCCCTCAATGCAGCTCAGTCAGTGTCTGCTGCCCATTTAAACTAAAAAAATGTAAAAATGCCCACTCAGCGCAACTGCAGTCAGCTGTTCAATATTCAATCATAAATTACAGCATAATGTTTATCAATGATAAATCAAAGTCAGAGAGACATTCTCAGTCGCCATGGAAACTCACCCACGCAGCAGCTCAGCCAGTTCGCTCTTTCCCTTCTGTGTGGCGAAAGCCAGCGCAGTCATGCCGTATTTGTCCTGCTGGCTCCAATCCGCCCCTGAGTCCAGCAGAACCCGACCGACTGCGGCGGCGGTGGCGGGGGGCGCAAAGGCTGCCCCCATGAGGGGCGTCCATTCCCACAAACCCGTAGCATTGGCGGAGGCTCCGGCAGCCAGCAGAGCGGAGGCTGCGGCAGAATTGCCAGTCCTGACTGCATGGTGCAGGCAACTGTCAGCACATTTCTCCGCACAGGCGGGGTCACCCAGCTGCACCAGCTGCTCCCACAGAGCCTCATCACCGCACGAGCTGTTCTGAGCTGCCCACATCAACGCGGTGCGACCCGAACTGTCAGGCAGGTCGCAGCTGCCGCAGGTCGCCGCTCGCCGCAGCTCCGCCGAGTCGCCTGTCTTGGCCAGCCGCTGCAGTTCCTGTCGATCCGCCTCCACCTGCAAAAGGCGAGCGGGAAATTTGAGCACAGCTGCTCAGCTGCAGCCGCATCGGCACCGCAGATGCCGCTCACCTGGGCTGTCAGGCCGTTGATCTCACCAACTGCATTCACAACCAGCCGCATCTCCCTGCAACAGCAAAAATGAGCAGCGAATTTGCAATTTTCTCAAATCCGAAAACTTTAATCGCCTAAATAAATTTTAAGTTGTAGGATTAAATTTTCATTATAAATTTGGACCATTAACTAGCAACCAGCGCTACCCATTAGGGAAGCAACAGCGTATGTGTTGTGTTTTGGGGCTGATGCGCTATGCGCCCTACGCAGACTTGGGTCCAGTTCCGCATTTAGTAGCATCATGATGAGTTGAATTCAGGCAGACCTTCTAGGAAAAGCTTAAAATTTTGAGTCGCTCAGACCACGGCCAACAATTCCAGCTTAATCAATGCGTATCTAAATTCGGTATCAGAGATGAATCTGGATCCCGCCTGGACTACGGGCCAGCTTCCATCGGCTTGTCTCTGCTTGAGCAAGAATCCGATTCCCTTAAGCCGGGATGCATCTGTGTGCAAGGCCGTGAGTTTGCGCTGGTCATAGTAGGCAAGGGTAGGCGTGTTTGCGAGGTTGCTGCAGGCCTTTCCAAAGCCTCTTGCTGTTCATGTACCCACTAAAACATATTCTTCTCTGATAGCAGCGGTCTCAGCGGGCCTGCTATCTCCGCAACTTCTTGAGTAAATGTTCCAACTTGGTTCACGAGACCAAAGAAAGCTGGAAAATCCGTAATAATTTTTAGACGCTGGAAATTTGCTGATAGCTTTAACGAGCTCTGGTCGGTACAGTAGCCATCTGCCGATAAGCAGAATTCCGCAAAGCTTACTTGTATTCTGCAGAAAGCGATTTTTTTCTATTTAATGAAAATCAGTTATCCAAAAAGCGTTGAAAAAATTTCGAACCGCGCTTTCACGTGCGATTCTCAGTCTTGACTCTAAATCGAGCAGTTATAAACGACATGACTCAGTCCAGTTCTATGGTATGTAACGCATTTTATATAATGGCTAGGCTGGGCCAGGAAATATTTCTTAAAATCCGTGAAGGGCCGTGAAATCAGCTAATGCAGAACCAGGGAAGCCTCTACGAGTATGATCGCTCCGCTCCCCAGGAAGGGACACTAGTTTAGGCAGCATACATGTTTAGGGGTAAAAGCCCAATCAGAAAGCAGTGAATGAATGCAACGTTTCATTTCTATGACTGGTAACTTTTTAACTAAAAGTCATAGAAAGATACGGTTTGCACTATTCAACCCAAAACATTCACAACTTTAGGTCTCCGAGGTTAAGTTGTATTATTAAAAAATTTTCGTTGTGTTAGTGCCAGAAAAATACTTTACAACCCATCGCGCTGTAATATAGATAATAATAATAGATAGTAAAACAAAAAATAAAATGATTGGCCTTAGGTGATACTTCAGCAAAAAAGAGTAAAATTAACTTACCTACAGAGTAGAAAAGTGCTGGGGCAAGCTGTATAAAAAAGCACTTTACATGACTCTATAAAACAAAAGCTAAGTCTAATAAGAGTATAAATCAATGCTACAGCTCATTTCTCAGATAGTTTTGACTTCAAAATGTTTCTGCCTCTTCCTCGCCGAGCAGCGACTCTCGCCTGGTCTGAGCAGATGTCATTGTGGTAGGTCGCTCCTCAGGAACAGTTTTGCTCAAGTAGGATTGCGCTTTTGTAAAGATGCTGGGTTCGGCATCAGAATTCAACCGTCGATTTTTCAGCTTCTTTGCTTCTCCATCTGCATTTTCAAATGCGGAGCGCTTACGTCTAGAGTTGGAGTCCTGAGAGTTTGTTACAAAAAAACCTTTAGCTTTCCGAAAAATGCAGCGAGCAGATCCGGTAGTTGTGCTTTAGATCGCTGCGAAACTACTCCAACTCTGCTGTTGTCCACTTTCGTTGCATTGCAGAGATCCATTTTTCCAGAAGCTCCGGCTGTGTATATATACATTCCTGTTAGCAAGCTACAAAAAACGACAGGTGTTACAAAAGTTCGCGTACAAACTTCTCTAGCGAGAAATCGATGAGCAACAGCACCATTTCATTCTATACCCTTGTCGTCCTTGTCTATACCATGCCCCTAAACTCGTATAGTGGAGTGGGGTGGGGCGGGTAAGTGTCCTTTCATGGGGTGCGCAGCAACCATAGAGGCTTCCCTGGCAGAACATAAAAAGCCAGTCAGTCTGTCAGTCCAAATCATTCCATACATACTGTCGTCGTGTCGTTTAACTAACAGTTCAAACTAAGTATCACGATGATTTGGTTGAATAAACGATGTTTTAATCTCGATATATTATTCATAAACGATGCTAACACAAACGATGCTCAATATATAATTATTAACGCATTGGGGTTGCGGGGCGCACGGGGCACGAAATCGGGGTGGTGGGTACACTGGATGTACAGTCAATATTTCAATAGTCAATCAGCTAGTCACTTAGTCAGGGGGGCCGTAGCCCAGCGGTAGCGCAGCTGCTCTGGTGTGCCAGCGACCCAGGCTCGATTCCAAGTGCAGTCACATTAATTTGGGGCTGAATTGGAATCTCGGCTTGGCTCTGATTGGCTCGGCTTGGCTTGGCAATTAACGGCCTTGAGAGCCAACCCCCCAAGGCGCAGTGAAGTGTACATGCCTAACGATAAATAAATAGAAAGCTAAAAGACTCTCCGGAGACTCGAGCGTGTGACACACTCAGTCAAGAATTGCAGCATTGACAATAAGCTTTCTATTTATTCTTCTCGCCAAGCGAGCGACTCTACTAACGATAAATAAAGTTAGGGCCGCTGTACACTCCTGTGTGAGTGTGTGCCTGAGTACGTATCCGCGCGCTTGTATGCCTGCTCTCAGGGGAGTCGGCGGAATGGGCAGTAGTGCCTCTCGCCGGTTGTGTGCCTATATCGCTTAAAGTGCGCCAGGGTGCACACAACCCCCCTGCCTCTAATAAAAAAAATAGTCACTTAGTCATAAGTACAGCGGCAGAATCCAGCGCTGCTTCACATATCTTGCCATCCTTGGTTGATAATTTCATTGCAGCATCAAGAGCACGTCTGCTCTCCAGAAAAGCGACGTCCTTCCACAAGCTCCAGTTCTTTTTTACCGTATTCTGCATGTATACTCAGCAACATTGAAAAGTCGCCACCCATTGCCCCAGTGAGCAGTGTCTTTCGACCAGCGTCTATCACCTGGGCAATCATTTTGATGTGAAAAAAATGCTTGAAAAAACAATGAAAACCGGTCGGAAGCTTCAATCCACCCAATCTTCACCCTCGGCTCTTCCCAATACCTTCTCACCCAGTTACACTCTGCGTCACGTAACGCAACTTGCGTCACTCAAAAGTCAATACTTGAGCTAGAATTTACGGCGCACTCTCAAAGGTGGCGACTATTTAATGTTGTTGAGTATAGTACTGAATCATAGAGTAAATGGGGTCGTACTATAAAGCTGTCGTAGCGTAAGTTCGATCGTACGTCGGAACTTTTACACTGCGGAGAACGATCTTATCTTACGATGGCTTTATCGAACGGGCCTAATGTCCTTCGCAGAGTAACATTCACAATTCTTGGTACACACCTCCAGGACAAACGGCTTCAATAGAAAGTTCAGCTCACTTTTCAACATTTCGTCCAAAACCATTAGAGATGGACCACGAGATGCTTTTTTCGTAGTGCCAGTCTCGAAAGATTTGGATTTCCCATTCTGCCTTCCTTCTTGTTGTCGAGGGAGGGATCTCCTCAATCTCTGGCTGAAAGTCCGCTTCTGTCAGTGTCTGAAATAGTCTCTTATTTTCACTGACTCATTTTCTGTTTGTATCAGAAAGTCCAGTAGATCCGGAGAAACCTCCATATCTGGGTCTCAAAATCGCCAGGATCGGAAGGTAAACCGTCTTCCATGTCGAATTGTATTGAATCGCCTGGCTGAGTCATACTTAGGTTCAAATATAATACTAACACCCCAAATTTGCTGCCTATGGCGTAAAGAATAGCTTTGGACTGCGCTTCCAGGCCGACTGCACTGCGACTGCGCCAAAGAAACAAGTCTGGGGGTGTCATCTTATACTTGGAATATTTGATAAATGTCGATATTAAACAAAAATGCGATCAGAAACTAACGCTGAGCCATGCGCAGGGGACAGGGAACGTCAACTAATTAAATAAAGTGCATCATATTCATAAACCTTGGCATCCCAACAATTCCCCAGCTTTGGCAATTCTTTCAGAGTCACAGCATTATAGTAGTTCCCCGAGCCCTGACATCTTGAAAATGAATCTTCCCAAATGAATCTTTTACGTTCGACATGACGCCACTTTTATGTTTGACATGATGCTTCTTTTCATATTCTTCTTTCAAAGAAGCTATTTTTCTAAAATATATGACATACTTATATATACCTATAGACCAATCTTTTTAGTATCACATCCGACTTCTTACACGCAACTCTTCATTATTGCAGCATGGGTTTCCTTCCATCTCGCAATGTCTCATAAAGCACTCACGCACAGCCTCCCAGTTCTCCATCTGCAGCTCAACCCGCACACTCTCACTGCACACCGAGGCCCTACAGCTTCCATTCTCGACTGAGATCAACCGGCACCCCATTAGCTGGGAGGCAGCCAGCCAATCACAGCTCTCGTCCATCAAGCAGTCAGTCAGAGACAAGCTCAGCTGACTGGCTCTGATTGGCTGGCCTGAGACTGCAGCTCTGGCCGCCCCAGCCGAATGCTGCAAAACTTGATGGACACAGCAGCGAACTGCTCACTCACCGCTCGATGTAGCTGGCCAGCTCTGCGTGGCCGCTTAGCCTCGCTAGGCCCGACGCCGTCCGACCCTCAGGATTCTGCAGTCCGAGCAGCCGCGACCTCTTCAAGTTTCCGTGCTGTCTGCACTCATTGAACCTGTACTGCCTGAGCAGGTGCAGCAGGTGCTTGGCGCATTTCCAGCTTCCAGTCCGCGCCGCCTCCATCAGCGGAGTGGCGCCGTTGTCGTTCCGCAGCCACTTCGCATCGAACGACAGCAGCGTCAGCAGCCGCAGGTGGTCCCGCCGGGCTGCCAGGTGCGCAGCCGTGTCGCCATTCACGTCAGCCGCCTTGGGGTTCGCGCCAAGCTCAAATAAGTACAAGATGCACTTTTCAATCTGCACGAGAGTCTCAGAAGCGTCGGCCACCAGCATGAGGACGGTCCGACGAGCTGCATCAGCGCTGGTGACCAGCTGGCGCGTTGCCAGCCACCGCACCCGGCCGAAGTCACCTCGGATGACGAGCTGGGCGAGAGTCTGGAGATCGGCTGGTGAGTCTCCGACGCTTGCCCGGTTGTTGGGGTCCGGCTGAGTGAGTTTCTGCAACTTCAATTGAGGCACCTAAGCTGCACATTCAAAAATGTGAGTGAGTTCTTTCAGCTGGAATCGAGCGTAAAAATATTCATGGATATCAATTTGCTCTCTCAATTTTACTTACTCTTTCGTCAGGAAATGGTGTTGGCCCTCGCTCTGCCATTGCTGGAAGCTCGGTCGCAGGTCGCAGCTCGGCAGGGCAGGGCAGCGGCCGCCTCTGCAGCAGATTTTATTGGCCCTGGAGCAGCTGCAGCGAATTCCTTCTCACCCTGCCTGCTCATATTGCGGATGCTGTTGCCTCTGTTGTCACGCGTTCGCAGCCTGCTGGCTCGGCCCTCAAACCTCAGCTTCGCCATTGTCCTCTGGGCATTGAGCTCGGCTGGCCTGGAGCTGCTTGGACAGCTGGGGTCGGGGCGAGTAGAGGCCACTGTCTTTTCCGCTCCGATGTGAGCGCGAGCACAGCGCGCACAGCCCCAACCCCAGCCTTCAACTCATGGCTGGGCGCCGCACAGAGGAAGGAGAGACAGAAGGAGATGCAGAGGCCGCACACAGCAGCCCAGCTGCACACAGCGGTGCCTCATCAGCTCTGCCCTATTGTCCAAAAGCCCTGCACAAATCTTACAGGCTGTGCACCTGCCTCTCTTTGCCGAATTAGCTCAGCATCTCTGCTGTATCAGTTTGAGCTTCTGAAAGTTGTTACTTGTGCCATAGACTACGATTTAATACGCTAGCTGAGTGAGTGTGGGACAAATATTGTATCACCCCCATCGACTGATTTACCGGCCCACATACAATACTGAGGACTGCGTTGATTGGCCAAGGCGAAGCCCTCATCAACACAGTCCTCAGTATTGTATGTGGGCCGGTAAATCAGTCCATGGGGGTGATACCTTATACTTATTATTTAATATCCATTTTTCCAATAAAAATATTGTAAACAATTAAAAAGTACATTTTAGAAAAAAATATTCTGCCAAAGTTCTGATAGTAAAAAATATGCATAACCGTGACTTCAAAAATTTTTTATGAAATGATAAAAATTGTATCATTAGCAATAGGCGCAAAAGAAAAATTACAGTGCTGACTTGAAAAGCTGAATAAAAGTGTAAATACGAACTTCACATCTCACCGCGCCAACTCGCATTGGGTTTGCATGAAATCTAATCTAGCCTAGCTCTAATCTAGTTAAGCTCTAATCTAATCTAGCTCTATAGACTGGATTTGATTTGAAATTCTGACTTGAAAAATCCCTGCGGGAAAACCTCAGCGGGAAAACTCTCGCGGTAAAATCTCGTGCTCCCTAGCTTGTACTCATGCAGATAAGCAGTAAGGCGGAATCATGAACTGAATGAATATGAAATATAGGTTAGGTTAGACAAGTTGTCGAATACCGAGAGGGCTCATTTTGCAGCCCTGTTTATTCAGCTCCTTTCGGCAGCAGGACCACCCGAGCAGCGAAGGAGCTCCCATCAGGCAGACTGAGCAGCTGGGCCCTGCTGAGTCGAGCCGGAGCTCGAATCTCAATGGAATTACGTTCCCGTTCTTCAACTCCAGCTGCTTCAGGTCTCTCCAGCAGCCTCCGCTGATCGGCCGGAAGTCTCTCCGGAAGCAGAGTGACCGAGCTCCCTTCCAGAAGAAGCTGCCGGTGGCCGTCCGGAGGAAAAACGGCGACCCGCACAGTCGACCGGAACGGCCACCGCAGAGTTCGGTCGTGCGGCGTCGGTCGCAGCCGCAGCCGGAAGCGAAACTCGGCGCCAGTCGGAGACTCGAGCAGGCTGGTCTGAATGTCCAGGCCGTAGCCGAACTCTTGCGTGAGGCAGTTGTGCCAGCCGGGGTTCTCAGCGAGCAGATCCCGGATGCTCAGCTCGAACACGGAGATCACGCGCTCGGTGTGAGCCTCCAATCGATGCAGCTTCCTATTGAGCTGGTCGATTTCCAACTGTTTTCTATCAATTTCCTGCTGGTTTTGCCTGACGCTTTGCTTCAAGCGATCGACTGTCTGTTGAAGATTGCGCAGCTTGTCGCTCGCCAAGCGTATGTGCTCACGCCTGCCGTCAGGGGACTCATAGTGTTGGGTCTCAGACTGCGGGCCGTTGGACACGAATCTGCAGCCGAAATCGGAGATGTCGCAGCGGTATTCTCCAGCTGGCACCCGAGCTGTCATTGAGTCCATTTTGTTATTTTGTTGTAGCTTTTCTTTCTTATTGTGGCTGAAAACTGTGGTTTCGCGCTGTCCATGCGGTCACCATCTATAGCGTTTTTTCAGTGGCTGGTTGACAGCCTATACCCGCCAAACTCTGCAGCCGGATTTTGATCCGAAATTTATACTCCTTCACCCGGATTGTGCCGGAAAAGAGCTTGTTTTCGGACCACAACCGGACGAAACCGGAGCAGAACAAAACCGGACAAAGACCGGTCCAATAAATTCCAAGAATCGGACAAATCCGGAACAATGAGCGCCAGTTATTCGTCCGGAATATTGTCCGCTTGTTTGTTATGTGAGCATCCGTTTTGAGCGTGACGAAAAACCGGTGCAGGAGGGGTAATGCGTCATTTCTGTACCGGATTTTCGCCCGTTATTTCGACTGGGCGCCGAGCCGTCGTTTCACCGGTACGCAACGGACAATATTCCGGTTCGGAAAGCTGGTTTAATAATGGCTATAATTGCTATCCCGCTAAAAATGGGCTTCTTCTTCGGCTGCTTCTGGCTGGAAGTACCGATGCTTCCAGAAAATGAAGCAGCTGAGTGTAGGAAACACTGGCTGTCTTTAACTCCGCAAAGCCGGTCCCAAGCCCGGTTGCAAAAGGAGGAGGGTTGAAGAAGCCTCGACTCTCTTGTAAATTTACAAGAGAGTCGAGGCTTACGTTAACGTAAGTCGATCTGCTGAGATAACTGCGGCTAGCAGCGAGGGGTAATACAACCTCGCAGATGTTGGGGAGTTCGTTTGTCAAATAAATTGATGCGTTACTGAAGATGTAGTGGAAACGTCTTCTGTTTTGGTTCAATTTGTTTATCGCACTTGTTCTTTCTTTCCTGTATTATTTATGCCATACGTCGTACATCCGTTATCCAAAATCCAGCAACCCTAAATTTTTCTTTCTTTCTTTCTTGGCTAAGAGTCGCGTCCTATTATATTTTCAGGGCCATTAAATCTGCAGGGCCATTATATCCTACATAGGTCCTACAAGAAATAGCTAAGAAGTATTTTAAATTAGGTCAAAGTCTAAGTCTAAGTTTGTCACAGAAGTCAAACCGCTAGATAAGTTTATAAACTTATAGCTCATTTACTCGTAGATTCTGTTCCTTCGACATGTACGCGTGCTAATGAATCAGTAATACCCCCGCCCTCAGCTGCCTAGACGTATGGAGGACGATGAAAAAAGGCTGCACAGGCGGTTGTACATGCGGGCATACCGGTTTCGAAGAAAGTTAAATGCGGCAACTCCAGCCCGATCGCGATCCCCCGTAGAGAAACGCGGCGCTGGCACGTCAGCTGACGCTGACGCTGCAAGTGCAGCTTCTAACGGCGCTGTTAGCAGTGACGATGACAGTGATGCTGTTACTGTTGATCCTGCTCCTGGTGACAGTGACGGTGGCACATCTGGTCAACAAGCATGCTGTGATCAGGTCGACCCATCGGCTGACAGTGACAATACCGAACCTGCGGACGACTGTAACAGTGAGTCTGCATCTGCAGACAACGAGACTAATCGTGAGAGCGTTGATGTCGCATCCTCATCTGACTCTGGTAGTAGCTTCTCAGATGTCGGTGACAGTAAGTAATGTCACATACATTATAATTGCATATTGCGATGCAGATGCATATACACCTCCCTCTAAAGTCATTTCATTCGTTTCATTTTCGATCAAAGGCGACTTTGACAGCGACGAAGACGCACCGCTGCCGGTACCGGATGCACAACTGCATCAGCCGTTCCATCCAGCGCTTCCGGGAACGCTGGGCCAGGCTGCGTCAGACATTATGCTGTTCGTCATAGAGACGCACATGAAGCATCATGTAGTCGACAAACTGATGGCGCTGCTTCATCGCCTTATGCCAGGCTGTAGTCTACCGCGAACAAGACGAAGTCTGGAGTCGTGCGTCAGCTCAGCGCAGTCAGCGATTGGTTCGACGGTTTGCAACGCCGTTTGCAATAGCTGCATGCGTCGCACTCGTTTTCGGCACGTTTCCGATGGTGACGTCTGTGCACACTGCGGCGAAGAATCTGTGGCCAACTTTTACGCATTCGACGTGCGTCAGCAGATCCGACAGTCTATCGAGAGCGGTGGACTTCTTGACAACGTCGTTTGGCCTGCTGACCGCGACGTGCAGCCGGACGTTTTGCACGTGTACAACAGCTCGTTGTACCGAGACTTTCTGGAGGTCATCGATGTACAGCGCCGAGCCGATCTGTCGTACGTTTTCTGCTTCGATGGTTTTCCTCGGTTCAGTACTAGCTGCGTCGAAGTGTGCCCATTCTACATTTCCATCGTAGAGGTACACGACCGAGTTAAACTGCGATACGTTTTCATCGCAGGAGTGTGGGCTGGCAAGCAAAAAGTCAAGGCCGCCGCATTTCTGCCTGTTATGGTAAACGTCTTGTCCAGCCTGCGTACCATAGGTGTAACGTACAACAACGCCAACGGCGAGACTTGCGTCCTGCGCCTCCATCCCCTCCTTGGGATGATGGACGCCCCGGCGAGGGCGGACGCTCTATGCATGCGTCGCTTTTCCGGAAAATACTGCGACAAATGCTATCTGCGGACCGGTTACTTGCAAGGCGGCGGGCGACTTTTTCACGTCGAAGCTACACCCGCCATGTTGAACGCTCCTGCTATGCTAGGCTGTACACAGACAACAGTGCGTAATGCTGCTGACACTTCGCACCTTGCCGATCTACATGTGAGCAACGGCGGTGGTACTTGCCGCGACGTACTCGGTGTGTACGGACACTCTCCTCTAAGCAGGCTGCCTGGCTTTGATTTTATAAAAGGTTGTCCGCCCTGTTATTTGCACCAGTTGTGCGGCGGGCTCGTTCGTCGGATATTGCTACAGATGTTCGCAATCCGCAATGAGAAGCCAGACCGTGCAGACACTAACTGTCCGGACCTGCACCCCAGACTTGGCGATGTCGGCGAGCGTCTCAATCGCATTCTCGTGCCACGATCAGTGCAACGCCACAGTGTTAGGAAGCTGAAGGACCTGCGCCATCTTCGTGGACACGAACTAGAAATGTGGATTTTAGTGTTCGCTCCGCTCGTTCTGGGTGATTTTCTGCCGCCGGACCACTACAACCATTTACTAGTTCTATCAACGGCTGTGTTTTGGATGGGACTTGAAGGTGGGCCAAAGGACGAACTGGACCACGTCGAGGTGTCCCTCAGATGCTTCCTCGCAAATTTACCGCGCTTATATTCCACTCGGGCGCTTACGTACAACGCCCATCAAGTTTGCTGCCACATGCTGAGCGCTGTAGACTCCGGTGGGCCGATACATCATCAATCAACTGGGTTGTTCGAAACCATGCACAAACGATTACAACAGCTCCTTCATGGCTCGAGCAACAACGAGGCTGACGTGGTTACGTCAGTGGAGAGACAGATAGCCGCCAACCAGATTGGAGCGCGTCTGCTAGGTGCTGAGGGCTTGGAGAGGCGACAACGGAGCCATCGGCGCACGGAAATCGTTCTCCGTAACTCCATAGTTCTTCGACGACCGCATGGCATGCTGGATGGGTGGCGCAGTGCGACACTGCCCTCAGGGCTGGTCATTGTAGTTTTCATCAGCCGACAAAACGATAACCGCCCACTGCGCCGCACTGTAGCATCGTGTTTCGTTGCAATTTCCGGGTTTCGTCCGACGACATTTCGTTTTGCACGAGTTGAAGCCATTAGTAGTACCGGTGCACAAGTGTCACTTCGGGTCCTAATTCTACCGGTCCGCGAACCAGATCAGGACCCGTTAGAGGCACTATGTGCTGTACGTGGCAATTCCGCTAGGCGTGGCTGCCGTTGCGCTCACGTGCGGCGGCTTGCAGCCGATCCATTCGGCGATTTGGCGGACTACGGAGATCCGCTACTACTACCGCTTGAGGATGTCATCGGTTCGTGTGTCCTTTCCGAGAGCCACATCGCACTGTTGCCTCACCCACAGTTGTCATATCATTGATCCACTCGGATGCTTCGGTGCTTTGTTTTGTCGCTAACTACTGGCTAAGATGACTAAGTGGTCCGAGGCTAAACAATACATATCCAATTCCTGTCACGCCCACCCAAAAATGTACACCTATTTTGCTCCAGTCAGACTGTCTCAACGAGAACAGCAGTACAAGCGTTTGTTATGTCTTCATTGCTCGAAGTTAAGACAATGTGATGATGTGTTTCTTCGCCTAAAAAATGAAAGTTATAGTTTCAATTCTTCCGTTCTATGTAACACTAAGGTATATAATTAAGGTAGGTATTGAAATAAACGAGACGAAAACTAAAAGAGTTAAAACACATTGCCTTTCTGTTGTCTTCTGCTTCCGTTTGTACAATGACTATAGCATCTAGGATGTCATCGGACATACTCGTTCACGTCGAAATCAAACTCAGCGACAGTTTCTGCTGTGATCTGTATTTGTATCGTTATAGTTACTGTACGACTAGTTCCAGCACCTCTATTAGTTGTAGTACAGTATAGTATGCTGTATACACAGTATGTTGAATAGCTGTGAATTTCGAACGGTAACGCGCTTCAGCGCCATAACGATTACCCCAATTTTACAGCGATGGACCACTGGTCACACGCAGCCAGCTGTCCCATCTGCCGCGCCCTCACAGAGGAGAACCGTTTGCTCCGTTCTGAGCTCCTTCGACTCGGCCGTTCACGTCCCACGTCGCCAGTTTTTAACACGGGGTCCATGGTGCGGGCGCATAGGGCCATCGTCGCATTAGATGACATTCCTAGTACGCAAGTGTTGCAGTCGATGTGGCCTTTCGATTCGACTCCACTTGTGCTAGCGAAACCCGTGGCGGCATCGAATGAGGAACCCGCCGATGAGGCAGTCGACAGGTTCAACTACGACGACGAGGAGGGTTCTGAGACGCAGGGCCCTGACATGTACCACGTACCACCCGCCGCAGAGCCGGCACCGGAACCCGAGGCAGTCGACAGGTTCAACTACGACGACGAGGAGGGTTCTGAGACGCAGGGCCCTGACATGTACCACGTACCACCCGCCGCAGAGCCGGCACCGGAACCCAGCCGCCGGGTCAGTCTCTTTGCAGGCCTGTATGCCGGCATGTCGTCTTCTCAAATCCGCGCTGATTACAACCTGTTGCCGGAGAGGACTTCGAGACCGGCGTGCGTCTTCCCATGCAGGCGCAAAGCCGACAGGCTAGAATTGCAGGCGCACTGCTGTCCGGACTGCGAGTCGTGGTATTCTAACCTGTCTCCAGAAAGCCGCCAAAGACGACTGCAGCAGGCCGGCAAACACCGGTCGAACCAACCGAAACCCATTGCGGATCCACGTCAGTTCTGGGCGATTGACATGCCCGAGACTCCGCCGGAAGCACCTGTGGCGGCAATGCGACCGCTACGCCGCCGCAGACGGCCACTAAGGGATCTGCGTGAGCTCCAGCAGGAGAAGAAGGCCCACGGAAAGAATTGATTGGACTGATATACTGGGCAGCATACTAAAAGCCACACTTTTTTAGATCCCGACTTTTTGATCCTCTCGAAGGCGTGACTGACTCCAGGTTAGTGAGTGAGTTAGTTAGTGAGGGACGTTAGTATGTTACTCAGTGTAGGCATTGACACGGTAATTTCGATTTGCGCAATAGAAAAAACTTGCTCTATTGTTTGATTGTTGTTGTTTGATTCTTAAGCGAACTACACATGTGCACATATACCTACTTAATTTTCTTGTGGCAGCATCCATGTAATTCTGCATGGGAGTAAACAGGGGAGGTATGTTTTTAATGTTATTCTTCGTTACCACCTTTTTGACTGCATGATGGAGTCTGGATCTGGAGAAGAGCTGGGAGCTACAGACGAAATGCCAATAAAAACAACGATTTGCTTTTGTTGAGCTGCAGCTCCACGCGAAGCGCTGGGTATCTGTCAGCTGTCTTCTTTCGAAAGTTCTTTAACTTGCATACTCTATTAACTGTAGTATAGTTTCTTGCATACTATAGATGTTGCATAATCTAGTTTCCTTTTTCGTTCTAGTTTCGAGTTTCTACACGCCTAGGCACATACTGTACATCTTGCATGTCTCTTCGTAGAAGCAGGCGAACACACTTTTCTTACTCGTGAGTTTTGTCATCTCTACGTGGAATTACCTAATTTCAAAACCTGCTCCATGTCTTACAGTCTTTAAATGGGCAAGGCGACCTGCTTCGCAAGCGGAAAAAAAGCTGCCGCTCCCGCAGCTCCCGCCGCTGCGGCTAGTACTGCTTCGAAGTCTAAAGCTCCAAGATCTCTGAAGAAGGCGAAGGCGAAGCCGAAGGACGATCAGCCAGCTGCGAATGGTAATCTACCAGCTGGCAGTGACACGCTAACACCCGTGATCGATGCTGTCCAGACGACCATACCTAAGCCGCCAACCGCAAATCCGACGCCCAATGGTGCAGACGCAGACGATTGCTTCGCCCATGAGGCGGGGTGCTCAGCTACTGATTCTGGCGATCGAGACACACGTGGCAGGCGAGTCAACCGGGACGGTGGCAACCCGTCGAAAGAAGGATCCGATATGCTCCCGTACAAGCAAGAGCCTACCGAGCGCTTCTTCATCATGCGCTATGACGAATCCCGGGAACGCACGGACGTTGTCTCCACTACGGAGAATTTGTGCAGCGCCGCAGCGACGGACCCATCCCAGTTTCTGTTGGGAGTGTTGTTGCCATTAAAGTGGCCAAAAGTAATAGGAAAACTGCCCGTCGGTGGATCGGCACTCTCATCCGTGGGCCCTTCGAAAGTCGTGAAGAAGCGACGGCTTCTTGTCGCCTCACGAATGTGCACGCCCCGACCAGAGAGCCACCTCGAGGCTGCGCGTCCTGTCGAAGCCTGCTACTGGAAAGTCGCAAGGCGGACATCTTAGTGGAGACACTAAGTAAGTGTTGAATGTTCTGGGGAATGTATGATTGATCGGAGTAACATTAACTTTTGTCTCCACTGACAGGAGGCGAGATACGAGACAAGTCGGCTGCCGAAGTGGAGCTGCGCCGGCGTCTGGACGACGCGAAGGAGCGAACCTCCTATTTGGCGCTGCGCGAGAGCAGCCTTGAGCGTGAGATTCGTCGCAAGGACAACGTCATTCGGCAGATGCAAAACAGGGCGCAATCATGCAACGCATTCCTGATCAGGGCGTCCACTATGCTTGTTGCCGACCCGGACAATTTGTCCACCAATGCTGATACTAGCACACACGTCGCTGGTCACAGCGACGACGAAACACGCATGAGCTGTGATAGCGCGGACGATAGTGATTTCTCGGCCAAACGCTTCGTCGCTGACGCTGCCTTGTCTGCCAGCGACACCCACGCGATAATGACTGCCTGCAGCGCTGAAAACTCGGCCGGTGCTAGTAATAGCGGTGGGCGCGTCGCACTGTCGGACCGCCAACCGAATATATTTGTCAAGGTCGGGAGCCGTTCTATACTGGAAGCTCATCTCCGTACATATTTGCAGGCCAAAGAAAAGGCTGGCCAGCCACATGTGGACATCGACGAAGAGCGTCCGGACTACGCCGCAATACTGCGTTCGGAACATTCGTCGCTGTTGCGGTGTCTCTTGCGGGCACTGTTCTCTGAGACGGAGTTTTCAGGCGCAAATTTCTCGGGCCGAAAGCTGGGGACCGGCTGACTGCTGCCGCTAACCCAGCCAAACTGCTTATCGCTAAGCAGTGGCTGCAGAACGTTGGCGTCATCGCCACTAAGCGCCAACTACAACGCGCTTTCTCGCGTTGCCGCGAGACGGCACGCGTTCGCCAGGGTCTGCCGAAACTGAAGTGCCGCCGTATCACCGGCCCGAGGCCCGGATCGAGCGGCCCGAGGCCAAGCGCTACCAAGAGGCCGAAGAAGGCCTCCTCGACGACAGACTCCCATGCCATCGTTTTCGTCATGGAGGAGCCTGATGAGAACCATCCGGTTCTCATTTACCCTTCGCCTGCGACTACGACTGCGGCTACGGATACGTTGGCGGCTTCAGTGACGACGGCTAACCTCGTCACGAGCATGGACGATTTGCAGTCGGCCGGTAGCCTCGTTGACTTGCTGAAGCTTGCGGTTTGACGGTTGGTTCGGCCAATTGAACGTCCTTTATCACCTTTATCACCTTTATGACTCATTTGTGAGCGCCAGAAGGGAAGCGACGCATTTGTAAGGGACCATGTGTGATTTGCGATGTTCGGTGCTTTCGATGTTTCGGAAGTAAAAATAAATTGCCATGGAAATGGAAAGGTTGACAAATGCCTGGATTGAAAAAAAAGTACTTCAGTTTAAACTCTTCAATTTTCTTTTCATTTTCTATTCGCGTGGAAGACTGCCTCCTGCTCCGGAGAGAACGGTTCAATATTAAACCGGGCCGGTCCGGCTTTCGGTCCGGTCTCGATCCCATTTGGATCGGTCAATGCCACGGTCCAGCAACCGGCGCAACATCCGGCTCTCTTTGACCGGATCAGGCACCGGAACAAAACCGGCGCAACATCCGGCTCTCTTTGACCGGATCAGGCACCGGAACAAACTTCGGAATAATCACCGGACATAAAACAGGGCAAAGGCGATAAAATCTGAACGCCTGGTCCTGAAACGTAACTTTTTATCCGGCTCTGTTCCGGTTTCTTTACACTGTGGATATGGGCCGATTCCGGACAATAAACCGGATCAAGATACCGGTGCTAAAAGCAAAAAATCGGACGAATTAAGTTTGGCGGGTATAGCTAAAGGATGCGTCGCAGGGGTGGGTTGAAGGGCACATCGGCATTAGACAATAGACCACACGTAGTTTAATTATGCACTAGGAAATAACATGGCGCTTATTCTTCCAGTAACTCTACTGAGAGTAATTCTGCTTGGCCACGTCTACTAATTCTTCTAAAGAGTCCCCTACCTGAAAAATGCTTTACTGCCATACGCTTGTAAGCAACTCATATAAGTTGAGTTGTGTGCATTTGCAGCACGTTTGAAGTTGATATATAATTCAGGACCGTTGAGATACTCAATTATTTTTAAAGAATTTTCCTTCTGACCTACCTGAAGAGGTAAATAGCTAAGCCAAACAAAAGGTACCGAATTAAATTATTTACTATGTACGCGCTCGTAGTATGCTAATTATTTATGAGTTCATGTAGCTCCATATTCCTTGAGCAGACTTTGTTATGGCAATGCAATTCAGTTGCACAGTACAAGCAATATACGTAAGAAGAGAGACGACCCTAACCCTTCAACCCTAACCCTTCAATCCTATCCCTTCAGCCCTAACCCTTCAGCCCTAACCCTTCAGCCCTAACCCTTCAATCCTATCCCTTCAGCCCTAACCCTTCAATCCTATCCCTTCAGCCCTAACCCTTCAACCCTAACCCTTCAGCCCTATCCCTTCAGCCCTAACCCTTCAATCCTATCCCTTCAGCCCTAACCCTTCAACCCTAACCCTTCAGCCCTAACCCTTCAATCCTATCCCTTCAGCCCTAACCCTTCAACCCTAACCCTTCAACCCTAACCCTTCAATCCTATCCCTTCAGCCCTAACCCTTCAACCCTAACCCTTCAGCCCTAACCCTTCAATCCTATCCCTTCAGCCCTAACCCTTCAACCCTAACCCTTCAACCCTAACCCTTCAATCCTATCCCTTCAGCCCTAACCCTTCAACCCTAACCCTTCAGCCCTAACCCTTCAATCCTATCCCTTCAACCCTAACCCTTCAATCCTATCCCTTCAGCCCTAACCCTTCAACCCTAACCCTTCAGCCCTAACCCTTCAGCCCTAACCCTTCAATCCTATCCCTTCAGCCCTAACCCTTCAACCCTAACCCTTCAACCCTAACCCTTCAATCCTAACCCTTCAACCCTAACCCTTCAACCCTAACCCCTCAGCCCTAACCCTTCAATCCTAACCCTTCAACCCTAACCCTTCAATCCTATCCCTTCAGCCCTAACCCTTCAACCCCAACCCTTCAATCCTATCCCTTCAGCCCTAACCCTTCAACCCTAACCCTTCAACCCTAACCCTTCAGCCCTAACCCTTCAACCCTAACCCTTCAGCCCTAACCCTTCAACCCTAACCCTTCAATTCTATCCCTTCAACCCTAACCCTTCAGCCCTAACCCTTCAACCCTAACCCTTCAGCCCTAATCCTTCAGCCCTAACCCTTCAATCCTATCCCTTCAGCCCTAACCCTTCAATCCTAACCCTTCAACCCTAACCCTTCAATCCTAACCCTTCAACCCTAACCCTTCAACCCTAACCCCTCAGCCCTAACCCTTTAATCCCATCCCTTCAACCCTAACCCTTCAATCCTAACCCTTCAACCCTAACCCTTCAGCCCTAACCCTTCAACCCTAACCCTTCAACCCTAACCCTTCAATCCTATCCCTTCAACCCTAACCCTTCAACCCTAACCCTTCAACCCTAACCCTTCAATTCTATCCCTTCAACCCTAACCCTTCAGCCCTAACCCTTCAACCCTAACCGTTCAGCCCTAACCCTTCAGCCCTAACCCTTCAACCCTAACCCTTCAACCCTAACCCTTCAACTCTAACCCTTCAACCCAACCCATCAACCCTAACCCTTCAACCCTAACCCTTCAACCCTAACCCTGAACCCTGTTATTAAGAGACTCATGAGTAGTGCAGCGATAACTATATCAATTTAGCTTCAATGGCAAATTATTTAGCATACTCAAACATTTTCAGTGCGATTCCAGTAGAACTCAAAACCGTAGTACCTTGTAGAAATTTTTTTCAAAACATTTTCAGCAAAAATACTCGTATCAGTTTTGTGGTTGCTGTGCATTTCAGCGGCTTATAACAAAGAATAAATTAAGACATTTTCCTAATTGAAATTTTATCGAGCGTAAAGGTGGCGTAACCCCGGTGCATCTACTGCTTGTACACACGACCGCACAAGCCCGCTTCGCATGGGGTTGTACGACATTCACAACTTCACATTTTGTTAAAAGTCAAAAGACTCAAAATTAAACTCGTATATGTAAATTGGGGGCCCGGCAATATTTTTACCCATACATGTAGGGCCACCCCAGTGCATGACTGTGGCCCAGAGGAGAGGAGAGAGATCGTTTCAGAGGGAATAGAGAAGAAAGAAGACAGGAGAGAGGGGCTGAGTGGGGATGATGCTGAGTGGGGATGATGCTGAGTGGGGATGATGCTGAGGGGGGATGATGCTGAGGGGGATGATGCTGAGGGGGATGATGCTGAAGGGGGATGAAGCTCAGGGCGGATGATGATGAGGGGGGATGATGCTGAGGGGGGATGATGCTGAAGGGGGATGATGCTGAGGGGGGATGATGCTGAGGGGAGATGATGCTGAGGGGGATGATGCTTAGGGCGGATGATGATGAGGGGGATGATGATGAGGGGGATGATGCTTAGGGCGGATGATGATGAGGGGGATGATGCGCAGGGCGCAGGGCGGATGATGATGAGGGGGATGATGCGCAGGGCGCAGGGCGGATGATGCTGAGGGGGATGATGCTGAGGGGGGATGATGCTGAGGGGGATGATGCTGAGGGGGGATGATGCTTAGGGCGGATGATGATGAGGGGGATGATGCTTAGGGCGGATGATGCTGAGGGGGGATGATGCTGAGGGGGGATGATGCTGAGGGGGGATGATGCTTAGGGCGGATGATGATGAGGGGGGATGATGCTTAGGGCGGATGATGCTGAGGGGGGATGATGCTGAGGGGGGATGATGCTGAGGGGGATGATGCTTAGGGCGGATGATGATGAGGGGGGATGATGCGCAGGGTGGATGATGATGAGGGGGATGATGCGCAGGGCGGATGATGATGAGAGGGGATGATGCGCAGGGCGGATGATGATGAGGGGATGATGCTGAGGGGGGATGATGCTGAGAGGGGATGATGCTGAGGGGGGATGATGCTGAGGGGGGATGATGCTGAGGGGGGATGATGCTGAAGGGGGATGATGCTGAGGGGGGATGATGCTGAGAGGGGATGATGCTGAGGGGGATGATGCTGAGGGGCGATGATGCTGAGGGGGATGATGCTTAGGGCGGATGATGATGAGGTGGGATGATGCGCAGGGCGGATGATGATGAGGGGGGATGATGCTTAGGGCGGATGATGATGAGGGGGGGATGATGCGCAGGGTGGATGATGATGAGGGGGATGATGCGCAGGGCGGATGATGATGAGGGGGGATTATGGTATGGGTGATGATGGTGATGGGGGATGATGGTGATGGGGGATGATGGTGATGGGGGATGATGGTGATGGGGGATGATGGTGATGGGGGATGATGGTGATGGGGGATGATGGTGATGGGGGATGATGGTGATGGGTGATGATGGTGATGGGGGATGATGGTGAGGGAGGTGATGGTGAGGGGAATGTTGCTGAGGTGTGAATGATGCTGAAGGGGGATTGATGTTTAATTCCCCTGCGGAATCTAAAATTTCTGACCAAAACGATAGGAGCGATGCGGATTATTCCAGTTTGAAGTTGCGCTTTTTACCATAGATACGAGGGTACATGAGCAAAGCATCTGTCAGGGTGAAAGGAGAAACAAAAAACTCTGCACACTTGTTTTCTCCGGCTTTTGTTTTCGCAGCAACTGAAGGAACAGACAAATATTGCATGTGTATAGGTACCTCTAGGTATTGCTCAATCATTATTGAATAGCCTGTTTTCCTATAAAAAATATGAAAAACAATTAAAAAGTAAATATTCAAAGAAATATTAACAAAAGTACTGATGGTAAAAGCTATGCGAGTACATGACCGTGACTTCAAAAAAGTTCTATGAAATGATAAAAATTTGTATCATTGGCAAGAGGCGCAAATGAAAATTACAGTGCTGACTTAGAAAGCTGAATAAAAAGTGTCTTAGCTTCACATCTTACCGCGCTAACTCCGCATTGGTAAAACTAAGGAATTAATTATTGTACATGCAGATAAGCCTTAAAGCTGAATCATGAACTGAATGAATATGAAATAGAGGTCACGAACAATAGGTCAAATACCGGCAGGACTCATTTTGCACCCCTGCAATCCGTGCTCATTCAGCTCCTTCCGGCAGCAGGACCACTCGAGCAGCGAAGGAGCTTCCATCAGGCAGACTGAGCAGCTGGGCCCTGCTGAGTCGAGCCGGAGCTCGAATCTCAATGGAATTCCGTTCCCGTTCCTCAACTCCAGCTGCCTCCGGTCTTTCCAGCAGCCTCCGCTGATCGGCCGGAAGTCTCTCCGGAAGCAGAGTCGCTGAGCTCCCTTCAAGAAGAAGCTGCGGCTGACCGTCCGGAGGAAAAACGGCGACCCGGACAGTCGACCGGAACGGCCACCGCAGAGTTCGGTCGTGCGGCGTCGGTCGCAGCCGCAGCCGGAAGCGAAACTCGGCGCCAGTCGGAGACTCGAGCAGGCGGGCCTGGATGTCCAGGCCGTAGTCGAACTGCTGCGTGAGGCAGCGGTGCCAGCCGGGGTCCTCAGCGAGCAGATCCCGGATGCTCAGCTCGAACACGGAGATCACGCGCTCGCTGTGTGCCTCCAATCGATGCAGCCTCCTATTGAGCTCGTCGATTTCCAACTTTTTTCTACGAAGTTCCTGCTGGTTTTGCCTGACGCTTTGCGTCAAACGATCGACTGTCTGTTGAAGATTGCGCAGCTTGTCGCTCGCCAAGCGTATGTGCTCATGCCTGCCGTCAGGGGACTCATAGTGTTGAGTCTCAGACTGCGGGCCGTTGGACACGAATCTGCAGCCGAAATCGGAGAAGTCGCAGCGGTATTCTCCAGCTGGCACCCGAGCCGTCATAGAGTCGATTGATTTTGTTACTTTGTTGTAGCTTTTCTTTCGATTGTGGCTGACTGAAAATGGTGTTTTTGCGATGCCCATGCGGTAACGCTAGCGTTTTGTCAGTGAGTGGTCGACAGCTAATATAAAGAATGCACCGCAGTGGTAGGTTGGGGGCAATATCCAACGACGCAATTAGATTTTTACCGACATTAGACTAGACCACACGTAGTTTAATTTTGCAATACTCGTAGGAGAGAACGTGGCGCGTATTCTTCGGTAATAACTCTACTAAGAGTAATTCTACTAGGCTACGTCTACTAATTCTACTTAGGGAGACCCCTACATGAAAAATGTTTTACAGGCCTACTACATGCTTCAACAACCAACCCTTCAACCCTAACCCTTCAACCCTAACCCTTCAAACCCGAACCCGTGAGCCCTAACCCGTTAACCCTAACTCTTTTAGCGTAACCCCAGCTTTACTCTGACCCTTTTACTCTAAACGTTCAACCCAGGGACAACTGGTTTAACGGGTCCCTGGTTCGATCCTATCCTATCTCCTTCAACCCTAACCTTTAAATTTAACCCTGAACCCTATATAAGTAGTACAGTGATGACACTCCATGATTCAATTACTAAATAGTCGAATACATATACTTGAATACCTTCAGTACGATTCCTTGCGAACAATTGCAGAGTTTATTTAAAGCACTCAGCGGAAATATCAGTTCTTGCGTTTACTGCGCAAATTTCGCTGCTTATATCAAAGAAATGAAGAATTTTTCTAATTGAAATTTTACCGAGCGTAAAGGTGGCATAAGCCAATCTATTTCCTGTACACACGATCGCACAAGTCCGCTCCGCATATGGTTTCACAATTCAGGCGCAACTTCAAATATCGTTGTAAGACTCAAAATTAAACTTGTATATCTAAATCTGGCGTCGGCAAAATTTCTTTACCTCTAGGGCCACCAAAGGGAAGACTGCGACCCAGAGGAGAGGAGAGATATCAGGTCTGAGAGAAGAGAGAAGAGAGAAGACAGATAGGAGAAAGGAAAGGCGAGGAAATAGAGGAGGAGGAGAAGAAAGGGGAGGAGAGGAGAGGAGAGGAGAGGAGAGGAGAGAGAAGAGGATGGGGAGGAGAGGAGAGGATGGAGAGGAGAGGATAGAGAGGAGAGGATTGAGAGGAGAAGCGAGAGGCGAAAAGGGAGAGAAAAGAAAAGGGATTATTAGAGTTAGAGAGCTGAAGAGACAAGCCTTGGGCGGGCTGGATTGCCATTGTTAAGTCTTAAAGGGCCCGCGACCCCTTAAAACAAACGAGTCGGAAAGACCTCAATTACTCGTTTTTCGAGCTCGTTAAAGCTACCACTTTTTTAATTCAGAAGTACGAGTCCCTCCAACGACAGACTCGGTTGGGTTGGGCTCGGTTGTTATAGCGTGGTTGGAGTTGAATTTTGAATGTGCCCCGTCATGAGTGCTGATTTGACATGTGTTTTGTTTTGTTCGTTATAAAAAAACTTTGCTGCTATAAATTTGAATTTAGCTAGCCACTACTGTAGGTAGACAAGCTGTAAAGTATATTATTTCGATTCGAGATAGTTGCTTTTACGAGTATAGAAGACGTTACTCGTAAAGAAAGACGTAAAGAAATGAGTTTTGTTACTCAGAATAAATATATAACTGAGCTGTCTGTCTAGCCATTTATTTAATAAAAAATATTATAGTGATCACGCTTACGCTTAAAATATACTCTTAATAATTACCAGAGCGGCAACAGCCACGAAAACCGCAGCGTGGTCGAAAGACCTGCTGCAGTATCAGTGAATCTCATCGTACGTTGTTTACTAAGGGGGTAGGTAATTGTCGGAACACACGACTACAAAAATTGGCCCGAAAATATATTTATGTTTTAAGAATGGTGCTTAATTTCTTATAAAATGTTTGAGCACACCTGAATGCACGCAGCTCTCACTGGTACAGAGCCGCGGCCGCCGCCGCCGCTGCCTCATCCTCCGCCCGCTCAAGTTTTCGCTTTCGCTCTTCGGCCTCCTTGCGCTCCGTGGTCTTGCGCTCATCCTCTGGCGTGACCAGACTGTGCCAGCGCGCGCTCGGGATGTCCTGCTTCTCAAGCACGTCTCTCCAGTGAAGCCGCTCGATGCTGTCTTTGTCTGCCTGCATCGACAGCGTCTGCGACCCGATCACCCGCTTAATACCGAGGGTCTCGGAGCGGTGCATCAGAGAGACTCTCAGACTGATGTACTCGCTCAGCTCTGTCTTGAATATGAACTGTTCGTTGAAGTACGGATTTCTCGACGCCTTGATGAGCTTGGTGGACTGGATCGTCCGCCTGCTGCCGGGAACATGCAGTGCCAGCTTCACGTAGGTGTTGGGCAGGGTGTCGAAATCCGGCTCACCGAAGCGTTGAATGAACACACCTTTGCACTCGATGACATGCACCCACAGGTACTTGTTCAATTTGTCCATTGTGCTGTAGCACAGAGCCAGGCAGATGTCACCAGGTCCATTGGCCTCCTCATTAATGCCTGCTTTCAAGTTTTTCGTGTACTCCACCTTCCTACCGAGGATGTCGTCCAGCTTCTCGCCCAGCTTGGCCAGCTTCAGCTCTCGGCGAGCGATCATCTGGTGCCGACTGCCGATGTCGTAGTCGTAGATCTCAAACTTGATGACGGTTCGCCTGAGCAGCCGCTTATCCCTGATCTTGACTACCCGGGTGTAGTTGAAGGCCGGATTGACGGTGTTCTTCACTATTTTGGAGCGCTCAGAAGTTTGCCCTGCCGAGTGCGAGCGATGCTTCTTCTTGCCCGCAATGGAATCCTGCGACACGTGCATTACAAGGTAGGGATCGAGCTGCTTGAGATCCTTCGGTAGGCCGATGCAGCTGGTCGCGGTGATGATGAGCTCGCATGAGGGAACGTCGTACTCCAGCGAATAGTTAATGACGCCGTACGGAGGCTGCTCTTTGCCAACAATGTCCAAATCTTTGAACGTCATACCGTATCCATCTTGCCGTTTCAAGCGTTGCCGTGAGCCGTCGTAGAAATCTTTAGAGCGGCAGCAGCAGCAGTAGATGATGAGAGCCAGCAGGGCGCAGAGCAGCAGCCCGGCGCCGCAGAGCACTGCGATCCAGGCGGCCAGCGGCATCACGGTCAGCAGGTGCGCGAACCACTGCGGACTGAACAGACCCGCGGGGCTGGTGCCGTTCACTCTGCTGGAACTGTTGCTCCATATCGGCGTCACAGCTTCGTCCTTAAGTTCAAGCGTGGTTCCAGGCGGCGGTGGAGCCGCAGAGGTAGCCAGGCCGGAGGCGTAGGCCTTGGCGCCGGCCACGACATCGGCGAGGCTGGCTGGAGCTTTCCTGTCAGTCAGCGCCGGACTGTCGCCATCTTCTAGCCTAACTGCTGCTCGTCGTTCAAGCTCGGAGGCGATCAGCTCGCGGAGTTGCAGCAGCTCCTCTTCGAGTTTATCCGAGGATTTGACAGCGGCGCTGGAGGCTTGCGAGGTCAGCAGAGAGGTTGTCAGCATCAGCAGTAGCAGATGGAGCAGCAGCTGCTGAGCCGGCTGAGCCATCAGACGGGTCGTCGACGCCACGTCCCCGCCCGTAGCTGCGGCGCGACCCAACCCTGCCGCCTGACTCAGCCTGTTGTTGGCTTGTTTTCGCCCGACAATGGCTATTTCCGAAGTCGCGTTCAAGAGCTCGGAGCGAGCAAAACAACAAAATTACACAAACAGCTCAAAGCCGGAAACTTGAGCGCATAGACGATCTCTCGGTTGTAAATAAATACACATTGCTGGCATCTCACTTCTGTCTCCTACATTAGCCTTGCAGGGCGAAGGGCTCGGGGCGGGAGGAATGCGTGTTTCACGAACGCGTGCCGCAGCGAGAGCTGTATGCAGCGCTGAATAGCTTGGGGGTCAATAACACGGTGGCCTAAAACGCCTTAGCCAGTGCTTTTCTTCTCAGCCTCTGCAAGTAGTGTTCTGTGAGCGGCTCTGTGCTCAAGTGCAGCTGGCATTAGAGAGCTTCTTTTGTCCGCTCCTTGCTGTAGCGATGCTCAATGACAATGGACCCCTCTCTGCCCCCCACATCTTCTGCTCTGTGACAGTGGCTGTGTCAGGGCTTCTTCTATCTCTTTTAAAAAGACAGGGCTAGTAGGAAAGAGAGAAAAAGATTTTCAGAGAGCGTTCAGCCTTTTGTATCAGGCTTTAACTTTCCAGCTAATGTCAAGTTCATCCAAAATTCAGTGTTGAGCAAAGAAAGAAAAGGAATGTTAAACGTTGATTAATTTCTTGCAAAAGAAATCTTCACGAAAAAAGCCTCATATTTTCTATGGCTCTAGATTTCTGATCCGATCAAAATCACGAGTGTAATTTAATTTTTAAACTGTAATCTTATAGTTTAATCTAGACAAACTTTAATAAACTTCCAGACCGAGTAGAAAATGTCTTCTAAAGAAGCGTCTTGGTGCGAAAATTCAATGCAAATATTTGAAATTTAAACAAACCAGCGGCTTGGCTGGAACCGTCTGGGCTGGAGGTAAGAGAGAGTTGAGGTGACGAAAGGCTGCCGTAAAAATAGAAACGAGGCTATGAGCGTATAACAAATGGCTCTCTCAGTTTGAGCAGATCTGCGTAGGCGGGAGGTAGATAGAAACACTGGAAAAGACAGACAGAAAAGATGGAGACGCCTCTCGAAATAAAAGACTATTTAGAAAGCTTGCTTGTTCAGACTGACATTTGTATATAGGATCTCCGGGATTTGCAGTTGGCCTTCATACTCCAGGATGCATAAATGCTCGCAATATCCTACATACAAGCTGCGGACTATTGATGCAGTTACGAGCTTCATACTATATCCTCATGCCAGCATAAAAAAACTGTCCAATTGTAGTTGAAAAAATTCAGATTCTCGAAAACTTTACGTGCAGTTAATATGCGACATGTTGAAACTACTACGACCAGCAGCATGTTATAGTTGACTCTATACTGATTGTGCGAATCTTTGCAGAGAAAAGTTTATACTAGCGATAAACAGCTTCTGTAGAGTCTGACAGAATTTACTATAACAAACTTTAAGTAAGAAAACTTGTGTATATACTAAAATGCCTGAACGAGGTGAAACTTGATCAGAATTAAAATTAGCCTTAAAAAGTGAACTAGCAACGGTAGCTACCTGTCCGGGGGGTTTCTGCAATACAAAAGTAGTGAAACTACCTTAATTATCTTATCGGTAAACTTTGTTAATCTGCCTAAATACGACGTCTCCATTTGGGGCTTTGAGTTGGCTTACGTTAGAGTTTGTAAATATCCAACAAATGCCTACTAATAGTAGTTGGATTGCAAAGCTATGGTGGTTTGGGGCTGCATGCGCCGGCTTATCTATTAAGAAAGTAAAGCGCAGAAAAAGCGATTTAGCTTGGACTGGATTGGATTGCCATTGCCATAAACATTCTGCCGTGCCATTCGAATAAGCATGCAGATACCATCGAACGCCTCTCCTCATTTCTGCCAGTGCCAGCCTATGCTGCGCAGAACGAGCTACAGTGTTCACGGCTCCGTAACTTGTGCAAACTGTACTTTGATATCTGACTATGCTTGCATTAGCTCAGCTGTGCATGGAATTTGGCACGCTCGAGTGGAATGTGTTTGTAAGACTTATAACCAGATTTTCTACCACTGCCTGGCGAAGTTAATTCGGCTGTGTGTAGCTAGCTATTAATAATATATTAGACAGACTTTGCGTTTAGAAACTGCTAGCGCAGATCGCACTAACTTTTAACTCCTTATTATCTGCTAACAAGGGTTTACTTCTCCTAGACCGATACAGACCGCAAAATATGGTGAAAATCGACAAAGACGAAATATTGGCCGCCTACGAGGATGTGAGAGACGACAAAACTGACACGCATTGGTGAGTCGGCGGTTATAAGGCCAAACAAGTGCCAAAGTTTTTTATTTTAACGCTGATACTTTCTTCTCATTACGGTCTTTCTAATATCTAATATCGTCCCTAATGTAATAGTATGAAATTCATAAATATTGAATCATCTTGATGTAACAGCATTTGTTAAAAGCAGCAAGTCAAGAGCAGAGAGTGTGCGAGACGAGACAAAAGTTCCAAGTGCACTGAAAAACACCGAGACGATTTATTATAAGCGAGGTTCAATAGCAGCCTCTCCAACCCAAGGGCTAAAACACCAACAGTGTACATTACAATCACAATAGAGCTGAGACGTGCAAAGAGCGTGAGCAATGGACAATGAGCACACGCACATAGTTAAAATCACAAATGATACGCAAAGTAAAAGCGCACGCCCAACCCCCCACGCAACAGGCCCAACAATAGTTCATTGTGCCATAGACATTTGTGTCCTTGACAAAGTGGGACAGAATAATCGGGCGTTAAATGTTATTAACTGCCCGCTAATTTCGATATTTCTTTCCTGCAAGCGGGCCTAAATGTAGTCTATGGCTTTAAAAGGCAAGAATAAGTGCCTAGCGGGCACAAAGGTCATGGTAAAATATTAACATTCATTTTTGAAAGGCATTAATTTCCAATTCAGAGGGCGCCTATTGGAATTGTTTCTCCTTGATCTGTGTGCATCAATGTATTGATACATTTAATAAAAGAGTTTGAAGACACTGCCAATTATTATTAAACCAATGCTTCTACTTTTGTCTATGGTCAAAACACCGTCTCAGGTCTATGGCCCAGGCACAGACAAGGCATTGAATTCACGACACAGAAAGCCGTAAAACTCAGGGCAAGGCATGCCCGACGTGCAAATGGAGCTGGAGGGTCCGACAAAAGCGTCACAAAATACACACTTTTTGTCTATTGTTTCTGAGTTTAAAGTCTGAATTTAACTGCTCGATGTCTGAAATTCAATGCTCTCCCCAAAGTGTATAATTTTAGCACTTTATGACGGTATTCCTAATTAGACAGAAGCAACAGAGCTACAACCTGGTAGTTATGAAAGCACATAGACATATAAGGGTAGCCCTGCCCAACAAATAAAACAGCTAATTTATGATTAGTTAGCTATATAAATGTAACGCGTTGTAAATTGGCTCTCACTGACGAACGCTGGAGTTCAAACTAACAAACAAAAGAGCATAAAAGTCACACACCAGAGAAATATGGCATCCCCATCAACGGCTACTCAAAACAATGAGAATTCGAAGAAGGTCTCTGTTAGGCAAGCGAAGCGAGAGATGATGATGAAACTGCCCGGGTACCTCGAAGCCGTCAAGCGAGTGCATCGGGAGCGAGGTGTCATACTGCCCAGGGACTACGACTACAGCTACACGCTCAGAGAAGCGCTCTGCATCTACAAGTAGTGAGTACAATAAACCTCCCAGTGTTTTGTGGCGCTGCAACCGCTCATATTAGCCCCTCAATATAGTCCAAGTCAGGATGCCGTTGACACCTATACTCAGCAACATTGAAATGTCGCCAATCTATGCGCCAGTGAGAAATTTCTCCTGGAATATTCTGAAGTAAAATATACGAGAAAACTGATCGATCGGGGTAGCTTTAATCCGTCCAACCCTCGCACACCGCTCCCCTCCCGCTTCATTCAAGTCTTCCGCGGCGTAGCTGAGTTGCGTCACTCGCAAGATTGAGAGACTTTACCTGCACTCTCAAAAGTGGCGACCACAAACGGAATCTTCTGTGATGGCGATTTTTCGATGTTGCTGAGTATACATGTATTAATACACAGGGAGGCTTGTATTATCAGTTGGTCTCTCCGAACGTCTGTAAGAACGCTTTCTCTGAAACTGCATCTTGCCTCAATTTAACTCCTGCAGCCGGTTCCTCCAGCAAGAAATCAAAGCGTCGAAGATTCTCTGCCAAAGCTTGTTGAGCGCCAACGCATCCCGCTTCAGCACGGCCATGAAGGCCCGACAAAGTACGCAGAACTCCTACCAAAGGATGAGCACCAAGAAGTGAAGTTTAGCAAAGGCACTGCATAAAGCAAACACCATTTTGTTTACTACAAATTTTTTTCACCTGGGAGCATCGAGCAGATCTCTAGTTTTCCTTGGTTAATAATTAAAAAATCTGTTTTTTTTCGCTGTGAAAGTGAAGTAAACTACGACAAGATTCGTGTGCATTTATAATACTTTTAAATTCGATTATTCTTTTGATTTTTTTACTGTCAAGTTCTACAGGTACGGTTCATTAAACTCTGGATAAGAATATTTCATAAGATGAAAGTTAAGAGACTCGTAACTCAAAAAGCTATGGTCGCCAAGACGGGTCACCATCATAAACCAGACAAAATCATAACTCCGAAAGTGCTAGCAATAGGCTTAGTTTTTGGAGTGATGATATTTCGGGCTTGTGATATTTCGGGTTTGTGATATTTAAGGTTTGTGATGGGAAGTGCTTTCGGAGTTGTGATATGTGACGGTCCCGTCGCCAATAGGGGAGAGCCTAACCAAGACGGTCAGTCGAGAGGCTTTAGCGTAAGTTTAAAAAAATTGAACTTCAAAAAGAACACGCCGCCAACATTTCAGGCTAGTTCTGAAGTACAACGAAGAAGGAGATATCGAGCTAGCAGCAAAGGGTGCCGAATTTGCCGAGTTTCGCAGTCAGTTTGTTGGTAAGCGTCAGTGTAATTATCCAATTTTGGTACGAGTCCCCGCCATCACAGACCGAGTACCATAATGATGCTAGAACTAAGGACACCGAAAAGTACGCGAGTTTTAGATTAGAAACTGTTTGAGAATGAAACTTCGCATTGTCGGCATTATTCCCAACGCTATTTGATATTCTATTTAATTGTCAGGTTTTCACACTGTCATTGAAAATAATTGTTTAGAATAGAATAGTCAAGCATGTACCTGAGAGCCTAGTCTAAAGTGGAAACTAATTTTGTTGTGTTCTACTTCAAGCCGAGAGAGAAGTCGGCCGCACCTCCCGAACCAGATTCGACTCGCCACGTTCAACGCCCGCACCCTCAGTCTCTGGTGGAGGCTGCAGGAGTTGACTCGGCTAGCGGTGGATCTGGAGATCTCTATTCTGGCCATCCAAGAGCACCGCAGGAGCAGAGATGAAAGCGCGGACCTGGGCCTCGGGTGGCAATTCAAGGCTGCCCCAGCCACGCCACGTGGGATCGGAGGCATTGGCTTTCTGCTCTCGCCCGCCGCATCCAAAGCCCTGCTGGATGTCAGATTCATCTCTGAGCGCCTCGGACACGCATCCTTTGCCCTGAAGGATCGGCGCCTGCATGTCGTCTGTGTCTACGCCCCCACAGCCCCTCGGACCAGCGAGAATCCGGCAGACACAGATGCCCTGTATGACACTCTGGGTCATCTGCTTGATTCTCTCCCTGCTCGCGATTCAGTTTTTGTCGTTGGCGATTTCAATGCGCCCCTCCCCGCTGATGGCCGCCTGGTGAAGAACAACTGTGGCACTCCAAATGCCAACTCTGATCACCTGTCCTGCTTCATCCAGGCAAGGGACCTGACGCCTGTTAATGGCTTTCTGCGGCAGCGCTATTGCAAGATCCCGACCTTCTTTGGCCCCAATGGACGGACCACCCGGCTAGACTGGATACTCTGCCCCTCTGCCCTCAGGTCCAGAGTGCGCAGAGTGCTCAACATTCGTCCTAGCTGCGTGAGGTCCGATCATAGTCTGGTGGCCTGCGACACTGACTTGCGCTGGTCCAAGCTGAAGTGCCCCCCTCCTCACCCGCTATGGGCTGACCTGAGGAATCCAGCTACGCGGGCAGCCTTTCTGGACAGGCTGCGTGCTGCAACTCCCGCTTTGAATGAGTCGGCCGATTCCTTCACCAGGGCTGTCGAGGATGCAGCATCCATTCTCCCAAGACGGATGGCAAACCATCCCAAGGCGCTGTGGGACAACGATCCTGCAATCAGTCAAGCGCGACGACACGTGCAGAGCGTCACCGCCCTCCATGGCGATGATAGCGACCAGGCCAACACTGCCCGGGACCAGCTGCAAGTCATCTATGCCCAGCGAACCGAGGTGTTTGTTGAAGAGGCAGTGAGCGAGATCCAGCTAGCGACCGACAACTGCCGCCACAGCGCTGCTTGGCGGGCCATCAACCAGCTGACTGGCAGGAAGCCCAGGCCTAGCGCAGTTGTTGGCGCGGACTCCATCGAGCATCGCAAGACTCAGCTGGTCAACCACTACCGCGATGTGCTTAATGCTCCTGCACAAAATTTACCTCTTTTACCAATCCCAGACTTTGTCCCAGCAGAACCTAGCGTCTTCAACGTTGGCCCTATCACAACGAGCGAGGTTGGCCGGGCTCTGAGGACCATGCGTGCCGACGCCGCTGCTGGGGTGGATACGATTCCTCCCAGGGTCCTGAAGCTACCAGAGCTGACCCCCGCCATCACCGAGGTGCTGAACAAGCACTGCAGTCTTGGAGGCGACGCGGCCGCCTGCGCGCCCCCACAATGGCGCACCTCCAAGATCGTTTCCATCCCGAAGAAGGGGGCTTCTACAAGCCTGGACAACCAGCGTGGCATTGCGCTGGAATGTACCACGGCAAAGTTGCTGAATGCTGTGCTGCGCAACCGCCTCCTGCCAGGTCTCAACCCACTGCTGCTGAGTCTCCAGAGCGGTTTTCGGCCAGGCAGGTCCACCACTGAGCAGGTTGCAACCATCCGCTCAATCATTGAGGCCTGCAAGACCCGCCTGCGCTCCGTGTCGATTGTCTTCGTGGATTTCCGGAAGGCTTTTGACTCGGTGGCCAGGCTAGCGATTGCATGGCTGCTGTCCTACTACGGCGTCCCCCTGCACTGGTGGCTGCGGTGATGGATCTGTACAGCGATTCCAGGGCATTTGTTCAGTCGAGCGACGGCCCCACTGATGAGTTCAGCACAAGCTCTGGCGTCCTTCAGGGCGACACGCTGGCTCCTCTGCTTTTCATCATGGTCGTGGACTACGTGCTGCGCCGGTCTCTCCATGATGACGACGGCTATGTGCTAGTCCCACGTCGAAGCTCCCGACACCCTGCAGTCCCGCTGCCGGCTCTTGCGTATGCAGACGACATCGCACTCCTCTGTCGCGATCCAGCTGCTGCCCAACGCGCTCTCTTAAGACTCTGCGAGGAGGGCGCTCGGGTTGGACTGATGATCAACGCACTGAAGACAGAAGTGCTGCACGTGGGCACTGATACCGCCCCGGTACTAGATCTGCCCAACGGAGACGCCATCGCGGTGTGCGAGGACTTTCGGTACCTCGGCTCCCTGGTGATGAGTCCCGACTCCATCGTCTCCGACAGAAGGAATCAGGCCTGGCGTGCGGCGCACCTTCTCAGGAACGTCTTCAACTCTGCTGCAAGAGACAGCCTGAAGGTGCGCCTCTTCCGCGCTACCGTTGAGCCTATCCTTCTGTACGGCATGGAAGCAGTGCCGATGACCGCCACGCGAGAGAAAGCCCTGGACGCGCTGTACAGGTCCCTGCTGCGCCACGCCCTGGGCGTGCACTACCCGGAGAGGCTGCCGTCCAGAGACCTGATGGTTCGCGCCGGCGTCCCAGCCCTGAGCGTCACCCTGCGCCGGCGCCGCCAGATGCTGCTGGGCCACTGTCTGAGGAGCCACGGTCGCGGCGAGCGAAACCCGCTTGCGCTGGTCCTCCTGCACCAACCGACCGAGCGGCTGCGCCGCGGCCAAGGAAGAACTGTGACGCTAATTACCACTCTGTTGGCTGACTTGCAGGCTATCGGACTTGATCCCCAGTCCGCCATGGCCTGCCCCTCCCGACTGTTCTGCGAGCGCGTGCGCGCAAAAGCTATCTAACTTTTTGCGTCTATATATATATATATATATACTTCAAGCGGTGTAATAGATGTGGCGCCACTAGGGTAATAGATGTAGCGCCACTAGGGTAATAGATGTGACGCCATTAGGGTAGTAGATGTAGCGCCACTAGGGTAATAGATGTGGCGCCATCAGGGCAATAGATGTGGCGCCACTAGGGTAATAAATAAGACCAGTGACCCATCAAAGAAACATTAATTAAGTCACAAAAAACTCCTGCAGACAACGAGCGCACCTACGGATTCCTGCGGCAGTACACTGGCGACGAGCTGAGCAAGCGGGCCAAGTTCGTCTTCATCACCTGGATTGGCACCGGCGTGTCGCCGTTGAAGCGAGCCAAAACTGGCGCCGAGAAGACCATGGTTAAAGAGATCATCAAGGTAAGAGATGATGAATTCTCGGCCCATAGTTGTCTGCACAGAGGAAATAATAAAACATCGATAACACCGAATAAATTCTAATCCATAACTCACTGGAACAACGATCTTAACCTCCAAGGCTTTTTGCCTTCGTCTTCTATGAGCTACATACCTGACGATTGCATGTGCTAAGGAGTCAGCGGAATAGGCAGAATTGCCTCAGCGCTGTTTGTGCGACCCCTTTACTCCAAAATGGTCGCAGCCCTTATGATTAGCCCTGATTCATCACGCCCAGCGCTCAGACATTACTTGTAGATTCTTTGGAGTTATTTTTCTAGGGGACAAGCAGACATCGAGAACACAAGCCAAGGCACGACTGACGCTTGTACCATTCGAAGATCAGAATAACCTTCCTTTCTGTCCTTCTAGAGCTTCGCAGTCGAATGCTTGTTCGGCGAAGAGAACGCCGAGAACTTCACCGAGGAGTACATCAAGGAACTGCTGGTGAAGGCTGGCGGAGCCAACTATGGCACCGGAGAGCGTTGAGTTCTGCGACATTCATAAATAATAATTATTAATGATTATTAGGACAAAGACTGCTATTCATATCTGAAATGGTGCGCTTTAATAACTAATTTTCGTAGTACTTATGTAGACTTACGAGTATATGGTTGACAATAATTAGTTTCTCAGTATCTAAAATCTACACAAAGCAAGTCCTACCTATTAAACACTATATAAATATTAATAAATTTAGAAGAATCAACTCTAAAAATAAAAACAAATAAATGAATGACACTAGAGGTACTCTAACGGTTGCTCAAAATTTGGTTTTGTATCCAAAAAAATTTCTTCATTTATATTTCAACAGAAAATAGGCTGGTCAAATGAATATTTTATTTCAACGGATCGGTATTTATTAAGCTGACACTGTCAAATACTACATAAGCTAAGGTAACAATAAGATGGTAAAAAATATTCAATAACAAAACTTAACAATTTGATGAAGTCAATAAGCCTAGGTAATAAATGATTGCGAGGATGGCAATTCAAAGCACAAACAATGTATTCAACTACGATTGAGGTGTTAGAGGAAGTAGGATTGAAAATTTCCCCGAATCTGGATAAACAGCTACAGGTGAGAATTTACTAACTAAGAAAACAAATAAAAACCGCGCGCGAGTACCATACTGATGCTAAATCTAAGGATACTTAAGAGTACCAGTTTTAGATTAGAAGAAGACTGCATGAAAATGAGACTACCTATTGTCGGCATTTATTCCTAAAGCTACATGATATTCCATTACATTGTCAGGTTGTCTTCACATCACAGAATCACTAAAAATAACAGTTTGTTGTTAAGCATGTACCTGGGAGCCTAGGTTAAAGTGGAAGCTTCTACATTATTGTTGTGTTCTGCCTCAACAGGGGTGTAATAGATATAGCGCCACTAGGGTTATAGATTTGGCGCCACTAGGATTAAAGATAAAGCGCCACTAGGGTTATAGATTTGGCGCCAATAGGATTAAAGATAAAGCGCCACTAGGGCAATAGATGTAGCGTCACTCGGGTTATAGATGTAGCGTCATTCGGGTTATAGATGTAGCGCCACTAGGGTATAGATGTAGCGCCACTAGGGTAATAGATGTAGCGCCACTAGGGCAATAAATGTAGCGTCACTCGGGTTTTAGATGTAGCGCCACTAGGGTAATATATGTAGCGCCACTAGGATTAAAGATAAAGCGCCACTAGAGTTATAGATGTAGCGCCACTAGGGTTATAGATGTAGCGCCACTAGGGTTATAGATGTAGCGCCACTAGGGTTATAGATGTAGCGTCACTTTTTAATAGACTTTGCACCAAAATGGCACCAAGGGGTTGCAAGTGACGAACCAGGAGTGTCTTTAAGACCTAGTTTAAAAAATCAATTTTCCATGCCTCAGTCAGTATATTTGCGGGGTCGCCAGCCAAATAAAAAGTGCAGCAAGTCACCTAATTATAAAAGAGAGCAGTTATTCCTGCCGGTCCTGCAGTATGTGGGTCTGATGAAAATTAGCCAAAGTTTTGTCCAAAAAGGCTGCCTGATTTTTCAGCCGCTTAGCGGTTGAGCAGACCTCCTCTAGCCTGCGGATGAGGCGTTCCAGTCTCTCCGCTTCGGACATTTTCGAAGCCTCCTCAGATTCGACCTCATGCAGCAGTTTCTTCTGGCACATGACCAGCTCCTGGCGAACCTGATGCGAAGCGTTAGACGACGTTAAATCGACAATAAGCCGCAGCTTAGCCGTGGCATAGTCTACATACTGCCGCTTGAACAGGCGCTCCCTGGCCCGGCCGGTCCATGTCAGCCGCTCATACAGGTACAGGCCTCCGTAAACCGCGCCGCAGACTGCCAGCACCCGCCAGCCTGTGGCCTTGAACACCACGCCAACGACCGCCACGGCGCCCAGGGTGTTCCGAGACATCAACGACGGGAAAGCGGCCAGGAGCAGGGGAAACTGGGCAGCTAGAGGCGCCGCTTGATGAAGCTGCTGCTGCTGCTGTTGATGATGATAATGCTGCTGAATGCTGGAGGCTGCGGCCGAGGCCAAAGCGTTCGAAGTGTTCGACGGAGTTCGAGGGGTGGCCGCGGAGGCCTGTAGAACCACCTGCTGCGATTCGTGCGGCTTGCGGCCCTGCAGGTGGGGGTTGGGTTAGATGGAGAGCTAGAATAAAAATTTCGAATTGGGTAATTTTTTGTCCCGATAAAAACGGTATCCAAGCTAAGAAGCAACCCGGAGTCGTTGCAAGACAGGGGGGGGGACATGTCCCTCCGCAGTAAAATCTATGAGGGGGACATGTCAATGCTTTGCTCACCACTTCTCCACCTTCAGATCCGTTGTGGTAATCAATAATTTTTCTTTCAGGGCGCAAAATATAGCGCCTTTGGCGCCAAAATTAGTGCCTCCGGCGCTAAAATGAGCGCTGACAACACCGATTCTCAATATAATGAACATGTAGGAATTTAGTCATGAACATGTACATGTTGAATTCTCGGCTCTGTCCCTCACACCATAAAATCAATGGCGACGCCCCTGACTCAGGTTAAATAGGAACTATAGAGTCACTAAATAAAAAGTGACTCTAGAGGACTAAAAAACGAACAAGATGTCACGGTAAACGTCGTCAAAGAGTCGCTTCAAGATTCAATTTGATTCGTTTTATTGTCTGCGACTCTCAAACGACTCTGGGGCGATGCAAGTGGCTCTTCTCTGGCCGTAGAGTCGTATCTGAGGCGTGCCGGAGTCGCTGTAGTTTCACTGAGTTGCATCTCAAGCGCATCTGCATCACTGCGTCACTTTATAAATTAGAGTCGCATTTCACATTGATAACAACTTTTGGACGACTTTTTCGCGACTCTTTATGATTGCGCAGCTCATGTGATGCGCTCATGACCCGTAAGGTACTGGGACAAGAATTGAAGCAACTCTTGATACTTTTTAACGACTCAAACACGTCTGATGCGACGGAGAGGCAACTGTTGCGTCACAAGCGCGTCACGTCAGTTGCAGAACCGTAACAGAGTCGCGATAGAGTCGTCCAAGAACTGTCGTTTCAGAGTCGCAGGCAATAAAGAAAGCTTCAAAGTGATTCGTGGGCGATTCTTTGACGACTTTTTGACGGCTTGTACCATGTACCTTGTAGCATTCAGTCGTTAAAAAGTCACAGGAGTCGCCCCATAGTTGCTTGAGTCACTAGTAGTGCATTGTTGGGAATGTAATGACTCTAGCGATTCGTGTTACGGCAACGCTTTTTATAACGGGCATGCATTGTGAGACATCTTACGAACTATCCCTGTTCTCATAGCAACACCTTCCCCCTAGCAACCAACCTGAAGCCTAGCCAGCAGAGCGGTAGGACTAAGCGAAAATCGAAATTCGATATCTTCGCGAAAATCGGCGCAGATATTCCGGCAATCGATGTGAAACGCCGGTTCCCAATGGGCCAGGCCGGGCTGCACATGTGCCTGCATTCTCTGCCGGGTCTCCTGCCCCACCAGAGCGGTGTACCGGTCCTGCATCGCTGTCAGGCCTCGCCGAACCTCCTTGGCCAGCTGTCTGGCGCAGTTCTCTGTTAATCGCAGGCCCAGCGTTCGCTCCACGTGCTCGTTTAGCTCCTTTTTGTAGACGACCAGTGACATGCTGTCCGGGTGGAACGGCCGGTCAAAGTCGTCCACAATTTCCACTAGGCGGCGGATCTCTTCAGACAGGGTGCCGGCCACCTTGCGCTCGATGCCCTCCAGCGTCTGGCGGATGTCCCGCTCGGTGCTGGCCGCGACCTGCGGATGCGTGGGGAGATTGCGGCGTGATGCTGGATAAAGGGATGCGAGATGCTGGATAAAGGGGTGTAGGATGCTGGATGAAGGGGTGTGAGATGCTGGATAAAGGGGTGTAGGATGCTGGATGAAGGGGTGTGAGATGCTGGATAAAGGGATGCGAGATGCTGGATAAAGGGGTGTAAGATGCTGGATGAAGGGAAGTGAGATGCTGGATAAAGGGATGCGAGATGCTGGATAAAGGAGTGTAAGATGCTGGATGAAGGAATACAGAGACACTGGATGAAGGGATATGAAATGCTGGATGAAGGAATACAGACACTGGATGAAGGAATACAGACACTGGATGAAGGAATACAGACACTGCATAAAGGAATAGACACTGATTAAAGGAATACAGACACTGGATCGAGGGATACAGGCACGGATAAAGGGATGCAGGCACTGGATGAAGGGATGCAGGCACTGGATGAAGGGATGCAGGCACTGGATGAAGGGATGCAGGCACTGGATGAAGGAATAGACACTGAATAAAGGAATACAGACACTGGATAAAGGAATACAGACACTGGATGAAGGGATGTGAGATGCTGGATAAAAGGATGTAGGCACTGGATGAAGGGATATAGACACTGGATGAAGGGATACAGACACTGGATGAAGGGATATAGACACTGGATGAAGGGATACAGACACTGGATGAAGGGATACAGACACTGGATGAAGGGATATAGACACTGGATGAAGGGATACAGACACTGGATGAAGGGATACAGACACTGGATGAAGGGATTTAAACACTGGATGAAGGGATATAGATACTGGATGAAGGGATATAGACACTGGATGAAGGGATACAGACACTGGATGAAGGGATACAGACACTGGATGAAGGGATGTGAGATGCTGGATAAAAGGATGTAGGCACTGGATGAAGGGATACAGACACTGGATGAAGGGATGTGAGATGCTGGATAATGGATGTAGGCACTGGATGAAGGGATACAGACACTGGATGAAGGGATACAGACACTGGATGAAGGGATACAGACACTGGATGAAGGGATACAGACACTGGATGAAGGGATGCAGACACTGGATGAAGGGATACAGACACTGGATGAAGGGATACAGACACTGGATGAAGGGATACAGATACTGGATGAAGGGATACAGACACTGGATGAAGGGACACTGAGTGAAGAACTCAATAAACGAAATTGAATACCTTGGCATTCCGAACTCGGAGATTCTCCAAGTCCCTCTGCAGTGCCTGCCGCTGCCGCACCGCCGAGTCCTTCTCCTCGACCGAGCCCTCGTACACGGCCTCCAAGATGGAGAACATCTGGCCGGCGATATGCCGGCCCTGCTCGGCGTGTGCGGCGAATTTGGTTCGAATGGCCGATTCGGACAGGATAAGCTCGAATTCGCGTTCGAAATTTTTGAAATCGAAATAGCGAGATTGCCAACCGTCCGCGAGGGAGCCAGCTGAAGAGTGAGTGGTACAGTAATAAGTAATGAGCTCCGATTATGAGTGGCATGAGTAGTATGAGCACTGATTATGAGTAGTATGAGCACATTATAAGAGAGGCACTATCACCATCAACATGTAGGCATCAGTAAATTTTACCTGGTGAAGGAGACTCCAAGCCCTGGTTAGTCTCCTTAAGCCTATTCACGAGGGCCTCCTTGGCCGATACAAAGTAAACTCGAGATTCGGCTTCAGATCTGAGAAACAATTAGTGGTGAATCATTAAGAAATTAGCTATTTATTCTACTACACTACTAAGTCAGTAGGCAATTCGAATATTAAAACAATATAAAAAGCTAGTCACCTGGTGCAGGACTTCAGCTCGTCAGCCAGAAAGCTCACACTCTTATCCATGTGCTGCTTGCGTACCAGCTCGGCTGAGTCCAGCTCACCATCTGAGCAATCCCACCGATTGTTGAGCACGAATACATTCGGCTTGCTCAGCTTGCTGCCAACTTTGTGAAAGAACTTCTTCTCAGTGTTCATCAGGGTGGACTCGGAGTTGCACACCAGGATGAACACGTCGGCATCCATGCAGAACTGGTCGATCCACGTGTCCAGGTCGGGAGAGACGTCAACTCCGGGCGAGTCGAGCAGCACCACATCCTCTCTGAGCAGGCTGCAGAGCTGCTTGGGCCAAAAGACTCGAACCAAGGACTCGCAGTCCATTTTCTCGTTTGACAGCGCGCTGCCCAACTGGCTGACCGACTCGATGGGCTGTTCCTCCGAGCTGTTCGGCGTCTGTAGGTAGGCCGACTGCTTGCTGGTGCCCTCCACCTGGGACAGGGTTGTTGAGTTAGCGGGTGAGATGGAATCTGAGAGATGGGATCAGACAGAATTTGGGGAGATGGGATCAGACGGAATTGGGGAGATGGGATCAGACAGAATTTGGGGAGATGGGATCAGACAGAATTAGGGGAGATGGGATCAGACAGAATTAGGGGAGATGGGATCAGACGGAATTGGGGAGATGGGATCAGACAGAATTTGGGGAGATGGGATCAGACGGAATTGGGGAGATGGGATCAGACAGAATTTGGATAGATGGGATCAGACAGAATTTGGGGAGATGGGATCAGATGGGATGGGATCAGATAAAACAGGGGAGATGGGATCAGACGGAATTGGGGAGATGGGATCAGACAGAATTTGGGGAGATGGGATCAGACAGAATTTGGGGAGATAGGATCAGATAAAACAGGGGAGATGGGATCAGATGGAATTTGGGGAGATGGGATCAGACAGAATTTGAGGAGATGGGATCAAACAGAATTTGGGGAGATGGGATCAGATAGAATTAGGGGAGATGCCAGATCAGATAGAATTAGGGGAGATGGGATCAGACGGAATTTGGGGAGATGGGATCAGATGTAACTAAGGAGATGGGATCAGACAGAATTTGGGGAGATGGGATCAGACAGAATTAGGGGAGATGGGATCAGACAGAATTTGGGGAGATGGGATCAGACGAAATTAGGGGAGATGGGATCAGACAGAATTAGGGGAGATGGGATCAGACAGAATTTGGGGAGATGGGATCAGACAGAATTTGAGGAGATGGGATCAGACAGAATTTGGGGAGATGGGATCAGACAGAATTTGCGGAGATGGGATCAGAAGAAATTGGGGAGATGGGGTCAGACGGAATTGCGGAGATGGGATCAGACTGAACTGGGGAGATGGGATCAGACGGAATTGCGGAGATGGGATCAGACTGAACTGGGGAGATGGGATCAGACGGAATTGCGGAGATGGGATCAGACGGAATTGCGGAGATGGGATCAGACTGAACTGGGGAGATGGGATCAGACGGAATTGCGGAGATGGGATGAGACAGATAGGGGAGATGGGATCAGACTGAACTGGGGAGATGGGATCAGATGGAATTGAGGAGGTGGGATTGAAGAGACAGTAACGGGATGAGACAAAAGCGCACCAATATGCTCACCTGCAGGAAGCAGTTAGTCGTGTGACCGATCCCAGATGGCAGCACCTTCCTGCCCAGCATAGCATTAATCACGGTGCTCTTCCCGTTGGACGTGCGCCCAAAGAAGGCGCACTTCATCTGGTTGCGCGAGATCACCTCCCGGATGCCTCTGACTTTGGCCCGAAAATCTGTCACCGACTGCACAGCGGCGGGCGTGAGGATCCGAGAGAAGCAGGCCTCCTCGACCTTCACCGAGGCTGCATCGCCGATTGCTCCCGGCGTGTTAGCTGAGCAATCTGAGTTGAAGAACTCCAGACACTCGTCAATGTAAGCTGAGATCTGCGCGTACACCTGGTTGATCTCCTCCTTCACCTGGCGGAACTGCTTCAACGAAGCGTGCTGAGTTGATTTGCGTCGAAATGCCGCAACCTCCGCGGAGGCGCCAGCGCGCGGATCGCTGCCTGGCGCAGTGGCGCCGCCGCCTGCAAACGACATTTGCTGGCGCAACGGCGTGCCAGACATTGCCTGGAAGTAGCAGCATTGTAGCTTGACTGGATTTACATTTTTTTAATATGAAGATTTATATGCACAAGTACTACTTAATAGTAGGTTAGAAGTATAAAATTGTAATAATTTGCTTTGTAGAAATAATAAAAACAATAATTGATTACACCTGCCCCGATTGGGAAAGATGGGCAACCGACAGCTCAGCCGCAGATATTTCGCGGTGCATTTGAAGGCTTCATATGGCTGTTCAGTCTAAGGACTGGGGGGTCGCTGCACACCCTCAATTAACCCAGCTAATGCTGGAACCCATTTTACAGCTGGGTGAACTGAAGCAATGCAGAGTTAAGCTCAAGGACACAAGTTTTTCCAGTTAGACTAAGTTCTAGCCTAGTGGTTAGAGCATTAGACTCACGACTTGAAGGTCAAGGGTTCGATTTTAGATTCTAGAAGATCTACAAAAGACAACAAAAACACAAGATGCTGTACAAAAAGGTGAACGAAAAGCAAAAAGGAACAAAAAGCTACAAATGGACAGCTAGGGCCTAAACAAACATTAAACAAGCAGTTTTGTTAAAAGTTGCATAACCAGTATAATGTAAGTTGGAAAAGTTGGAAAAGGCCCAGGTAAAAAGATATTTTACAGTACACAGCAAAGCCCTAACCTAAAAACACTAAAACTACCAAAGAAATTTGCAATAAATTATTTGAAAGAACAAAGATAAGAGTATGCAATACGATACTTACAGCATTTTTTCTACGGCCATAAGTCCATATTCAAGAATATAGCATTTACCATGAAAATGTTGGTATTGCCAATGTTGGTATCAAGATATACAAATAATCTTTGATGCACTTAATGTGCAAAATTTATTGCAAATTTGTTATAAACATCAAATTATTCATTAACCTAACTTGCATTTTCAGATGTTTAACTTCTATGTTTTATAGGTCTTAAAATCATAGGTTAGGACAGTGTTGGGCACTTCCATTACTGAGTAACTTGTGAGGAAGGCCTCTCTCGTTTTATGTAAAAAATTAAATTGCTAGTATGCAGTATACATATGCTAAAACTAAGAATGACATTTTGTTTTATTATTCATGTTTTCTAAAATAATTTCACAATTTATTTTTTGTTAAAACTAGACCTAAAAATTGGTATAAATAGAAGCAAATTTCGAAAAGAGAAGAGCAACCTGTTCAGTCTTGTTTCACGATTTGCTCTCGCAGTTTAAACAGTAATATAGTTAAGAAGTGTTTCAAGTAAATATTGAAAGGTGTTTTCCAAGTTTTTCATTTGTTGAAATAAGAGTGAAGTAGACAGAAATGTGTACCATATAGACTACTGAGAAGGAAAGTATTGAGTAGTAAGAGAATACGAAATAGATCTGAAGTGATACGTATAAGAATAACTGGAGGCTGTGACCCTCTGATCTTGGTAACACCCAAGGACTTGCAAAGTACATGAAATACATATACCAGTAAGCCAAAATACCGTTCAAGCCAAATTATTAAATAGAACGCTACTAAAATAACAGAATGCTACCAAATTAACAGAGGAGTAAAATCTTTCAGGGGTAATAGTTTTCTAAGAATAATACTCAGACTAAATACTCAGAATTTTTCTAAGAAATATTCTCAGACTTATTCTAAGATTATTAAACTCATAATTTATTAATAGAATAGTCTTGGTAGCAGCTACCAACATTTATAAAAATAGGAGTTTAGCCATTTGACAACTTTAGTGACAGCTGTGGAATCATTTGAAGAGACAGAAAAAACAGCCCTTTGACACTTGCAAATGGTAACGCAAGTTACTTTTTTGTTAAGCGTTCCTTGCGCAAGTTACTTTCCTATTTTGGTAACGGAGTAACAATAAGTTATTCAAATTTTGGAAGTCCATTAGTTACTTTGCAACAATTGCAATATTTAAATTTAAAACTGATATGCTTAGCTATTATGCCGGTTATCACATTTTTAGCATTTGTCATTCCTAAATTCAAAATGAAGTGAATAGTATTGTATGGTATTGCACTGTAACTAATGAAGAAATACTTGAAACATGTTTTTACTTTTTTAACTTTGGTAAACTATTTTTGCTTTGATCATTTTCAAACAAATCAAAAAACCAAAGAAAGAAATTTATCTGTAGCCTCCACAAGTCCACTGGTACTGCACTGCACATAATGTTATTATTGTTATTAAAAAATTAAAAATGCGTTTTGCCATAAAGTTTCTGACCTACAGCTTTTTTTTCTTTTTACAGAAATAGCCAAAAGTGGTTAAAATTCAATACAGTTACTAAAATAAACTGTTGTATTTATTCTCTTTGCTTTTGCAATCATTTGTGCTGTTCCTGCACATCTCAAAGTGAAAAGGCAGAAAATTTTGTTTATAACATAGGTAATGGAAGTTAGTAACAGACAGTAACTTAAAAGTTACCTGAGTTTTTATATAAAGTTACTAGGCTAACGAAGTTACTTTTTAAAAAGTTGTAACTAAGTTATAGTAATGCAAGTTAATTTTTTGAGTAACTTGCCCAACACTGGGTTAGGACATAGAAGCAATGCATAGAAATAATATAAAGATGTTATATAGCTTGTCTGCCAAAAATATTTTAGGGTTTCAATGCTATATCTAAATATACTAATCTTTTTTGTCTAGTGATGGATCAAAATTCAATTTTGATTTTGATATTCCGAATTTCAAAACTAATTTTGCATCGAAATAATTTCAATTTTGATTTAGTGACAGCTAAATCACGACACCATTCATTGAAAATCATTTCGAAATTTTGGTTATATTTTAACAATTTAGACATTGATGATCATGCTACATGAGAAAGAAAATCTATAGGAAGTGAAAGAAAATGTAGTTCAAAGACTCAGTGGGGAGGTGAGAATTGCCTTTTCTACAAGAAAGATTGTGCATGGCACACAACTGTTCCAGGCCTTGTGCTGCACCCACCTCAACCTCCATAAGCCCACTGGCTGAACTCATTGGTGTGGATTTTAATTAGCTAAAGACTTAAAGCCTTAATGATAGGGACATAGGCTACTCGTATCTAATCTAGATCTTCAGCTTGAACAGCAGTGAAGTATAATACAACTTCTACTATATTTCTATGTACGAGTGTATAATACATAATACACCAGCATTTTCTATTTTGTATTTTTAAAGTAAGTTAAATCTTTAGTATTCTGGTTTAAACATATCAAAGATACTTTTTATAAAACATGTAAGCTCATACATGCAGAGGCAAGGTATTAACCTTTCTGCATGATTAGTGAAAAAGTAAAAATTTGTTAAGCTCAAAAATTTCAATTTCGATTTTGATTTCAATTCTAAGGAACCAAAAAATTTCAATTTTGATTTCGATTTGAAAAATAATTCCGATCCATCACTATTTTTGTCTAAAGATAAGATAAAACAATTTTTTGAGCCAAATTTGATTAAATTTGAATCAAATGAAACATTCAAATATTGAATAATGACAAATACAAATATGCCTACCTTACTACTTATTAGCCACTCACCAATAGAGCTAATTAAAATGGCTAAATGAATTTATTTTAGATAAATTGCTATTACTCATTGTTCATTGCTAGAAACATATCATAGTATTAAATATTAAGTCCTATACTCCTATTTCCTTTAGTAGCCCTTGAATAATAGGCATATATGTTTAATTATTTCCAATGGAATGTGCCCAGACCAAATGCCAACCTTACCCCTCTAAGTTTATAAAAATCAATAGGCCTACCCCAGAATCAATATTCCATAATTACATTTCTTACTATTTCACTTTTTTAAAGCCATAAATTTGAGTATAACATGCTTGCAATTGCTTTAAACACCCCTTTTTTGCCAAGATATGCCATGTATTGTTCTATCTTTAATTTTTTAACTCAGTTATAAACCACAAACCTACAATACCTTCTTTTCTTTTTTCTAAAGCTTTCTCAAATCTTAACACAATAGATAGGCTTAACTGCTATGCTTCTAATCTTTCTATTTCTTTAGAAAACAATTATACCTAATTCCCTGGTATAAATTATGAGCCATAACACTTGGACCAATATTCAAATCAAATCATGACTTATTCCAAATCTTTGCCTTATATATATCAAAGTGATTGTTCACTATTTAGATTGTTAGGTCAAATTTCAAATTTTAATAGGGTCTATTAACTGAATATTTGGTTGATTTGATTCAACTTTAAATATTCCAAATATTTATTGATCTCTATTCTTGACTAATCCAGGCTAGGCCTATTGGCCATAGAAAAATAGTAATTAAAAATAGTAATTACTTATAGTTATCATAATTATTATTAAAAGGACCATTTAAAACCAATAAATTTAATTTGTATTTTGATATTCATTTTTTCTATCAAAGGTCCTAAGCTTTAGTATAAAAATCATTGCACTCCTTTTGCAATTGCAACTATTGCTACCTAAATATGCACTGAAAAAAAACAAAAATAAATTCTAATATACTAAACTGGTATTTAAAAATATGTTAAAAATATAGAAGATTCGTCACCCTATTTGCCTAGTCTATTTCTATTGCCACATTTGCTTTTGTCCAATTACTAAATTAGGGAAATCTTTTCCCATCTCCAAAGTTGGGGATCTGTAATGTGAAACTCATCAGTCTTTCCAATTTCCATTTAATCAGTTACGATATTCATCGTTGAACTGAAAAGAATCTACAATTTCCAAATTAAACGTGCGAATTCGAAAGTAAAATATTGCCGTGAATTTGTCTATTAAATTTCTGTCGCCGAAGTTGTCTGTTGCCGAATTTGCAACCCTTAAGGCATATCTAGCAGGTTTATCGGAAAATTGACATCAAAGTTTAAAATAATAGTGTCTTTGGCTAAAGGCTACATTTTTAGGAATTTTTTGAAGACCCTATTTTCTCATTTACTAGCTGCTAACTTACACTAACCTTGAACTCCTCATTGCCCTATAGAGTCTGATCGGCCCTACAGGTCAAAAGGGCGACAGATCAAAAGGGCGACAGTTAAAAGGGCGACAGTCAAAAGGGCGACAGTCAAAAGGGCGACAGTCAAAAGGGCGACAGTTACAGTGTATTCATATTGAAAATACGAGTTCCACGTACATTAAAAGTATTTGTTAAGCATTAAACATGTATTATACTTGTATTTGTTAAAATGCGTTGTTAAAACTGTACGAGCACTTAAAATGGGGTTGAATAAAAGCTGGACATGTATTGGACACACTATTAAATGTTAAAATGTGGTTCAGTGAGGTCCATTTATTTCACTAACCGCCTTCAGTAGATCATCCGCCGAGCGGTTGCCACGCCTGAATTCTCTCCAGTATTTGAAGTACTGGGCCTGCATACTTCGGTATCTGTTGCGCTGTACGCGGCGCATTACTCCTTGGGAGAGGAGCTGCACCTCTACGGGGATCATTCGCGCTTCATTGAATAGGAGCTTGATGAGCAGGTAGAATTGGATGTTTCCTCGCTGGGCTCTGTAGTTTAGAGCGCGATGCCAGCTCTCTAAGTCGTTGTTGGTCCTAACCGCCTGTTGAAGTAAAGAAAAATATATTTAAAAAAAATGTACAATGTATGAGCGTACATTAAATATTAGAACCCCATTCTAACATACAAGTACAAATTGTCAGCACAAAAATTGTTATTGCTAAGATTCTAAGATTTTCTAAGAAACGAGGTTTCCCGTCCTTCCACTTAAGTAGTTCTTGGTCTAATACCCTGTCGCCCTTTTGAGTGTCGCCCTTTTGACTGTCGCCCTTTTAACTGTCGCCCTTTTCATCTGTCGCCCTTTTGATCGGTTGCCGTCTGATCGAAATGTCATCCTTAATTATTATACTGGATCAAGTTAGCATTTAAAAACATTTATAAATACAAAAATCAGTTTGTAGTATTTTATTTATAGTTAAAAATTCAACCTTTAAAAAACAAAAAAAATTATTAAACTTTCAGAAAACTTTTATAATCTGTTCACAGATAAGTTTATATTTGTTAAAATCTAAAAGCGTATACTCTAAGCAGTCAAATCGTCAAGAGGTAGAGGGCGGTGTATGTGCCTAGCTAGCTCGTACATGCATGCTTGTACATGTAAATACGGTTTATGTAGGAGCGTAACACCCACAAGACGTTAAAAGTAGTTTAAGAATTGATTTTCAGTGTAAATTACAAAAGTACATGATTACATATCACATGTACATGTAAATGTACAAAGTTATGTACAATTCCATCAGCAGTTACTTTATGCATATTTTGTCATATTAACAATTTACAAGTCTTTAATTCTTTACTATCTGTCCTGTGCATTTTTTGTATCAATCTTCTGCATCAATCTTGTGCATGATTTTTCCTGCCGCATTTTTATTGTGGACCTAACCTAACGCCGTGTACTATAGCAACACGCGACAAGGATTGGAGCTAGAATTCGTTAGAATGCTCGACGCTAAAATTACGTCGATTAAACTGTATCATTTCGACGTAAAACTTTGACCTCGATAGTTCGACGTCATTTCGACCTGATTTTTACCAGCGAACGTTTAACTTTTCTATTAAAGACAAGCAAAGGACCGGCTTGTGTGCACTCTAGTGCACTTTGAGCAACATTGTCCCACAACTGGCGAGAGAGGCATTAATGCCTATTCCGTCGACTCCCCAGCTGAGCGGGCACACGAGCGCGCGGATCGATACTGTCACGTTATTTGATGTTGGCCGTGACCCTTAAAAGGGCCGTTTTAGTCCCCAAAATAAGTTGAAGTCAACTTAGGCGAAGTGGATGGTGTAGCGGAGCACTTGGCAATAAGGGCAGGAAACTGCCGTAGTCGTTTTTATTATCAATATAAATAGTAAGTTTGGTTGTTACTGGCAAATAACAAACTATTGCTTTCTGGGCACTGGCGGCTGCAACAATGGTTTCTTTTAAGAGAAATTGGATGTGAGTTCAAGCGACAGACGAGTGATGTAATGGCGACGTAACGTGATGATCAATGGCAATGAGTACACGGTGAAGGCAGTGAGACGTAGTAGGCAGGCGGATGAGCAATGGCGAGGTTGGCGTCAGTCGTGGCGTGAGGTAAGGAGGCTCGAGGCAGCCAGACAGAGAGAAGGAAAACAAGGCCGTAAAAACACACACAAGGCCAAGGACAGACGGAGAGAGAGAGCGAGAGAGAGAGAGGAGGGTGGAGTGCCCGCCGCCAGGCGGGGGGTTTAATAAAGGAGCGCAGAGGGGGGTAGCGCGAAGCACGAGTGGTTTTCATTGGCTGGCGAGAGAACTTAAAATTATCGATCGTGCCAATTTTATACGGTCGCGAGAGAGGATAGCAAAATATACAGTGAATTAGAAATTGCCACAAAATCGTTGGGCACTACTACAAGTAAACGTCGCAATAAACAAATGGAAAAGTTTAGTAGAAACGGTGAAACTGAAGGGTTGAAACTATAGAGAAACAGCAGTCCAACGGCCCTTTTCGGGACCACCTTAAACTGACAACGTCACAATACGTACGCAGTCAGAGCCGCACAGGCACACAACTCACACAGCTAGGAGAGTACAGAGCGGTCCTAACTAATTAATATTTATCGCTATAGGCTGCATGTACACTTCAGCTGTGTCTTTGGGGGTTGCAGCCTTCAAGAGCAGTGTGTTAATTGCACGAGCAAAACGGTCGGTCGTTGACACATACATGTACATGTAAGAGCGCTGCGCGCTAGACCGCTAGTCTTCGGCCCCTGTACATGTATACGTTAAATTTTCAGAAATCATACATGTAGAACTGCTGCATTATCTTCTGAACCTATTTGTGGATTTAGGGATAAGTAAGGTCTTCTGGCTGTTTTCCTATATCTATATACAGTGTTTGTTCAGTCATGATGTTTGCATTAGATTAATTATTTTTTTGCCTCAGCTAAACCAAAAAACGTGCTCTGCTCAAAGTTATGAAATGTCTTGTCTTAAAATTTTGCAAAATTTGCTGGTAAATGTTTTTTAAGTCACTGTCGATGGAAATGACTACAAGGAGAGAGATTAGACTCGTAGCTACATGTACATGTAAGTACAGTAACTTAAGCAAAAATTACTGGTTAAAAAGACGATAAATCTAATGCATGTAGATATAGTTATACACAAATAACTATAGATTATTGAGTGAGAATATGATGTACGCTCGTATCACTAATAGAGTCGAGATATTTTTTAAGCAGTTTCGTCGGTAGTGTAAATACATGTAGCAGGTAACCGCTGCTAAAGCATCTTTTATTCCAGATGGACTGGATACGTAGCTAGTAGTGTTAGCTAAGAACTAAGAACCAATACGTTTCTTGCCGTCTATTCTTTGTAGCTTACACGTATTTTAGCTTTTCAAGCTTTTTATTTGGCAAATATTCCTATACAGTTTCAAAAAACATGTAAAAAATTGACTTTATAGGCTTTCAACCCCCCCCCTCCCCTGGGAGCTCTAAGAAGCTGCTGCAGACATTTGTATTTGCACATGCGATATCCTGTAGCATATATAGTCCTAACTTTCCACAGTCGCTTCTTATCAAAAAAGTAAAATTACCTCTGCCGTCTCCTTAAAACTGAAATATTATTTACTAATCATGCATTCTGAAGTAAAAAATCATCGTCAAAAATATTTGGTCAAGTATGATCGAGGCACTAGTTTGCACTTTTAATTGATATTAGTGAGCCAATCGGTTTTTACATGCAATCTACTAGCTCACATTACATTTTTATCAAGAGATGAAACCAAAATAACCATGCAGGTTCACTGCGCATTAACTGCTGTGTTGTTAATTCAAGCAGAGCACAGTCAAACTCTTGCTCTTAAACTTTTCTTTAGTAACTGCAGACTCAGCCACGCACGAAGTAGTCTCCATCGGTGCTGCTCAGACTGGCAGGCGGGTAGGCGAACCTCAGCAGGTGGCACAGGCGCTGCTGGCCAGAGAAAATCACAGCCTGGCAGTCAGCTGAGGCCTCGCACGGGATCAGGCAGTCCAGAGCTGTTTGGGCGGCGAGGCTCCAGGAGGTCGGCAGGGTCGATGAGACCGTGAGGCTAGGCATCTGCGACTGCTTGAAGCAGCTCCGCTCTGAAGCAAACAAACAGGGCGTTAATTTGAGTGGATCTCACTTGAGCAGTAACAGCTCGTATTTTGAGTCGAGCACCTTTGTCTTGCAATTAGCCGAATATTGCTGGAGCCCATTTACCGAAAGTCCAAAGGTCCCATTTAGGATATTTTATTATAACACGATAAATTACTAGCGTACAAAGTCAATATTCCAAAAGTGCTAAACAGTAACTGATCGTTGATGTCTTGCTGTGATGAACTCGCGTTTCAATTCATCACTTGACTGCTTGAGCGGCTACGAGAAGTCTAGACAATCAACTCTGATTGAGTGCAAGAAAACTCACTCGGGTAGGTCAGAGCGAACACAGAATTTCGCCAAGAGCCTCCACAGATCTGGCTGGAGTTTCCGTTGCAAGGTCTATCGCAGTCGCTTTCCTTGGCAGGTCCCAGCGAGCCGAAGTCCCAGCTGCAGTAGCAGGCGCTTGCGAACTGCAACCCGAAGTACGGAAAGCCGCCAAGTGCACAGAAGCTGCTGCAGAAGTCCTGAGTCATGCTGCCGCTTAACACTCTTGGTTCCGAAACAGAGATTTCGCCGACACTCTTAATTCCCGATAAGCCTCTCATGTCTTTCGAGCTGTTGTCATTGAAGCAGCCAATGTAGGAGACTTGAATGACTCGAGCAGCGGTGACGCCAATGACCAGCAGGAGAGAGCAGCAGGCAGTTGCCAAGACTGCTGGGCGACTGCCAAGAGGAGACATCTTGGTCTCTTCTTTTAGATCTGAGAACTATTTTGTCACTTTTTTATATTGTACAGTCGTATAGGCTGCTTTTGGGTGTGAATCAATCACTTTTTTGAATTTCTTCATCTACTACTGCTTTGAGTAGAGCTGATTGCGTGTTGAAATTTGAGAAACAATACATATTTACGCGGTGCACCTTGTTACTGTGCTGAGCAGAAGAATTACATCTACCAGTGGCGCAACCAGGGGGGGGGGGGGGGGGGGGCGGTCGGGGCGGAGGTGGAGACCAGAAAAAAATCGTAGGGGGGACCAAGCGAATTTTCGCCAAAATACAGAGCCGCACCCCCTCTGCCCCCCCCTCTAAACAAATTTCTGATTGCGCCACTGACAGCTACTTTATGACGCAAAAGAGTCAATTGCAAGCGTGCTTATTTAAAAATTCAAGCCTCTAACGTTAAGCAATAGGTTCTATGCAGTTGCACCAGTGATTTACTTGTAGGTAATTTTTTTAGTATATTGGCAATTCTAATGTTAGTTTAAAAGTTTCACAGTTTTCAAAGTGTCACAACAATCATGTATGTGTCCAAAACCCTGCTGCATGCATCATACGTAACTAACTAACAAACTAACCAACTAACTAACTAACTAACTAACTAACTAACTAACTAACTAACTAACTAACTAACTAACTAACTAACTAACTAACTAACTAACTAACTAACTAACTAACTAACTAACTAACTAACTAACTAACTAACTAACTAACTAACTAACTAACTAACTAACTAACTAACTAACTAACTAACTAACTAACTAACTAACTAACTAACCAACTAACTAACTAACTAACTAACTAACTAACTAACTAACCAACTAACCAACTAACTAACTAACTAACTAACTAACTAACTAACTAACTAACTAACTAACTAACTAACTAACTAACTAACTAACTAACTAACTAACTAACTAACTAACTAACTAACTAACTAACTAACTAACTAACTAACTAACTAACTAAATAACTAACTAATTAACTAACTGACCAGCTAACTAACTAACTCACTAACTAACTAACTAACTAACTAACTAACTAACTATCTAACTAACTAGCTAACTAACTAACTAACTAACTAACTAACTAACTAACTAACTAACTAACTAACTAACTAACTAACTAACTAACTAACTAACTAACTAACTATCTAACTAACTAACTAACTAACTAACTAACTAACTAGCTAGCTAACTGACTAACTAACTAACTAACTAACTAACTAACTAACTAACTGACTAACTAACTAACTAACTAACTAACTAACTAACTAACTAACTAACTAACTAACTAACTAACTAACTAACTAACTAACTAACTAACTAACTAACTAACTAACTAACTAACTAACCAACCAACTAACTAACTAACTAACTAACTAACTAACTAACTAACTAACTAACTAACTAACTAACTAACTAACTAACTAACTATAACCGGATATGAATCCTAACGTTAGATCGAATGTCTACATGCAAATGGGTCAATCAAAACTGAGTCAGTTTCTATGGAAAGACACAAACTCGAATGTTAAAACACCCAGTAAACAGCGTTAGTTATTCGCATCAGCGTCTTCTTCTCACCAGTTGTCTTCATCTTTGCTGTGCACCCTTTCTTTCTCTGCTGAGCGAGCGACCGCTGACAGTTGACCAGTGATGCAGAAGTCTGACAAACACTTGGCCATCTCCCTAGAGCAGCGCTCACTGCGATTTCTGATTTGCCTGTGAATGTTAGCAAGAACAATGGAAAGAACTTCTCTTGCAGCTGTTGACTCACCCCTCTTCAGAACGAACAGCTCTGCTGTCATGAAGGTGCGCTCCATCTGTCAGACTGCAGATATGACTGCCTTATTGGGGATTATCGATCAGGCTTCCTGTTTCACCCAGCCCACTTTTTGGCTTCAAAAGGGCGTCTCTTCCAAATCATCGCCTTTCAACGCCTGCTGACACTCTTCGCACTTGAAGGTGCGGATTTGAAGAGCTTAGGTAAAAAAAGCTCTTTTGGTTTGGAAATCTCCGGTAGTTAGGAAATTAGTTTTCTTCGGTACAAAAGATAAATAGCTGGCGTGAGATTTTCATTTTAAGAGTTTATCTGGAAAGGAGAGGATCGAAGAGCTAGAAAGGTGTACTATATTGTGTATAGTGTACGTACTAGAGTGTACTCAATGGATGAATACTCGTAATATAAGTTGCATGCATATAAGTTGCATGGATTAATAATATAATATAAGTCATACTACATTTATAATGACACTGTGTCACGCGCTGATTATAATGACATAATCGTCAACCAGTATCATAACTAATAAAGTCATATTTTTTTAAATTTTTTTACACAAGAATCTGCTGAGGTTTACCTGCTGAGGTTTGCCTACCCGCCTGCCAGTCTGAGCAGCACTGATGGAGACTTCTTCGTGCGTGGATGAAGCAATAAGCTACCGTAGGAATAAACTGAAAATTATCGACACGAATCCGTTTGAATAAAATTGGAATTATCGGCACGGGACCGTGGGGATAAGCACTTCCAATTTTGATTGCCAGTAGGAACAGCTGTCTATGCAATTCTTTTTGAGTCCCAACAGGGTTTGCCTTCCAATATTAGCAAACTCTGGAAAGACAGGCCTCCGCGTTTTAAAGAGTTCGCTTTAGCACACTAGAGAGAGAGAGGGAAAGAGAGAGAAAGAAAGAGAGAGAAAGAAAGAGAGAAAGAGAATTAAGTCTAGTGTCTAAACGCACGAACTCCCACTTCCAGACGTTAATCCTGGGAACAGGATGCAGTAATCATTTACTGATGCCGGCTCCTCTTCTTTGTTGCGCAGGTTCTCCGAGCTCGTTTCTCAAATCTTCTTCCTCCGGAGTAGTCTTCTTGAATTCTATAATCGGCCGAGCGTGAGAGCTTAACAATTTAATTCGTCGACGTCGAAGTACTCCTCGAGTGCAGAAATCAGAGATGCGCCCTAATAAAAAAGTCAATTCTTTAACAACGACGAGATCCTCCAAAAAGGGCGTCTTCTTCTAGAAATAACGGAATCGGAGTCGTGTGCTCCTATCGGTTACTCTAGGGTAACAAATCAAACAATCAATAGTCCTCTTAGAGTATTGGAATCGGTCCGCAGATCCTACCCAATCCCTTAGGAAAAGGGAGGCCTCAAACTCAATAGACTCAATAAAATCAACTGAACAGTAACGGCCGGCAATAACAATCGCTCTCAATAATCAAAATAACGAAGACTCGAACAAAGCTTACCAATTGGTTTTTATCTCTTCCTCAGAGATAAAGCCTCGTTTGGCTGCTTTTGCAAAGCCCAAGATCTTTGGAAGCTGCTCCGAGTCTGAGATTTCAGCTCGGACTTCGCGTTTGTATTTATACACAATTTGTCGGCCTTGAGCTCAAAACCGGTTTTTTGATGAGGTCACGAAAGGAATTTTATTATTTGACAGGTGGGGTTTTTGAATAGAGAGGGGTGAGACTTGGGTCACATTCAGGTTAACATTTACCATATTTGGAAGTTCTAAAAATAGAAGTCGAGAACCGGTTTTTCGGACAATAGCATAGTCACTCGCTGTTTGCGTGATATTACTGGTATTACTAAAAATAGAGTATGACGCATAGCTATTTTTAAACTGGTGTTCATAATTTTATCTTACTACTTCTTGTAGTCTACTACGTTTGGAGATCTTTAAATTTTATTGACAGGTATTCATTTTACTTAAAAGACCCATTGAGTAGAAACTATAGTGGGAAGAAATGTGCTTCTCCAGTTCTCAATATGCTCAGCAATCCTACATGTAGCTCCCAAACTGCATCAGGAGTAGAGAGCTATTCAACCTAGCACAGCTGTTCCATTACGACTTCTTGTCTGCCAATCTTCATTTTAACTTTAGGAATGCTGTGCATTGGTGTAGCAAACATCAATACCTTAACAACATAAACCAATGAGACTTTTGTTAAGATTCTCCTATATAGAGCCGTCTGCACGAAGTCAAGGACTACTAAAATCACATTATGTTGCACGTAAAAAATCACAAGGTTGTATAAAAAGATGCAATGCATCGTCTATGCTTTATTAAAAGCCTTAGCTCAAGCTGAATTGTTGGGATATGTGATGAAATATGAGTATAGTTTAATTGTTAAAGAGTCTTTGGCTTTGAAGAAACTCGTGCACTTTTGCATGCGAGCAAATACACTCCAAATGAAAATGGAAAGGATTTGCATTCTGTACTTCGGCTCATTGTACTCGTACGCATCAACTTGCAAGCAAAGCTACATACGCTCGTACTTTAGCGAATACTATTCGCGTTAAAATTTCACTACAAAATTCATTCGTACGAGTGTAATAGCAACTTTTAGAAGTGTCACTAACGCACAGGGAACTGCTGTGTTTGCTTTATAGTCGCCTGACGAACTCTGTCCCGATTTGGGAAGATTGTTCTGATGGTGCAAGCCTGCGAAAAAGTTTTATGTTTATTATGGGAAAGTCGAATGGGCGGACACACGCGATAGAAATCCGTTTGGTGTTTTGAAACAAAATAGAAAATTCGCTATACTACTTTTAGTAAATGTTTTAAAATGCGTACATGCTACACCTCAGACACTTTCTACATGCACGAATTAGCGAGGTAATTCATCAGTTTGCAGTACAAGAATTACAAAATTGGTTTCAGATGAGAATAAAGATGCATGCAGATGATTAATTTGAGAGCTAGGATTAGATAAAAATGACATTTTAGTAGCACTTATACAGCTAGGTTGAACTGGCATCTCTTGCTGCAGTAGTGTACCAGAGTGACTGCAGAGTGACTGCAGCAAAAAAGTATACGTTGCAATACAAGCTGGAAGTCTGCCTACCCCAGGTTTCTCAAACAAACTTGGAGCTCAGACAGCTCCTAGTCGTATAAATGACAAGCACTTGTTCCTTCTTCACGGGCTTTTCTCATTAGCAATCAAAATTCAGATGTGAGCTGCGCAAACATACTAAAGTCTAGAAGCTGCTGGGCGTCTTGCAAAATAGTAGGCCTGTTACAGACAAGATGCAAATTACAGGACGTATAGGAGCTGATAGCTACAGGACGTATGATAGCTTAAAATATGTTCACATTTATTGAGATACTCCAGCACAGTCTCACTCTGTTTAAGCAAGTTGCAAAGATCGCGTGACATGTGATATGCTCTTGCCCAGTAATCCTTGTCTGCCGAATTGTGAACTAGTCTGAAACTCTATATAGCCGGACGCAGAATGCCTGCTGTGAATAACTTCGAAACCCTTAATTACTTTCCACTGTCAATTTGAAGTTCGAATTAGACAGACTCAAGTTATTAATTCTTGGTGAATTAAGTAATTTTAGAGAAGCTATTAAAGCAGGGAAATTTAAATAAACCAGATAATACGAGCATCTTGGTACTAATGTGAGCTCAAATAATGTTAATTTATTAATATATAATATATAATATAATATATATTATATAATATATAAATCTATATATACTTAAGTCTTAAGTAGTCCTTGACTTTCAAGCGTGCTATACTAGAAAACAATAATATTTATAAGCTTGCTAAACATTTCAACCTTTACCAACGAGTTTCTAATGGCACATCAGCTGCGAACGAAGAAGTCTCCATCGGTGCTGCTCAGACTGGCAGGCGGGTAGGCGAACCTCAGCAGGTGGCACAGGCGCTGCTGGCCAGAGAAAATCACAGCCTGACAGTCAGCTGCGGCCTCGCATGGGATCAGGCAGTCCAGAGCTGTTCGGGCAGCGAGGCTCCAGGAGGTCGGCAGGGTCGACGAGACCGTGAGGCTGGGCATCTGCGACTGCTTGAAGCAGCTCCGCTCTGGAATAAAATGAATGGCGGCAGCAGGACACGTGACAACAAAGTATTTATTTCGATGCGTAGATTAATGTATTAGCTCGTATAAAATTATTTAAAAAGGCTGCTAACTTTTAGCAGCCCAAGACGACATTAAACACTCACTCGGGTAGGTAAGAGCGAACACCGAGTTGCGCCAACAACCTCCGCACCCCTGACTCGAGTCTCCTGAGCAAGGATAATTGCAAGCTGTTTTATTGGATATTCCGAAACGACCGAAGTACCTGCTGCAGAAGCACTGCCTCCCGACCTGCACTCCAAAGTAGGGAAATCCTCCCAGAGAGCAGAAGCCACCGCAGAACTCGACAGTCATGTCTGACCTGCTTGTCAGCTTTTTTCTTGAGTCTACCGGCACAGAGCCAACTGTATCAACGCCTTCCAGGCCATTCAGGTCCCTGTCAGACTCGTCAACAAAGCAGCCAATGTAGGAAACTCGGAACTCTTTGCCCCGGACCGCGCAGGTCAGCAGAAGGGCAGAGCAGGCGATGAGCAAGAAATAGCGCTTCTGGAGCATTGCGTGTGACGGTTATCGAGAAAAGGGTAATTCGCGTTCTCCTTCTCTTTTTATACGCTTAGCTTCCAATGTGTGTCATCCATAAAGCTATAAAAATGTCTGATGAAACGTCAATACTATTAGTAGCCATATTCGCCTATAGTATTTGTATCTCAGTATCGCATGGGTCTCCGTAACTTTAGTCAGCCACCTGAATGGTGTCAGCCAGCATCCGCTTCCTTCCGCAGGCCACCAGACGGACTCACGAGATTTGTGGGCTGCCATCGGAGGCGGCCATGAACACAACGGCTGGAATGCAACACGTAGGCATTAAAATCATGGCTCGATCTGGTCTGATCATCAAATCCTTCATCACTGCGCTCGACGGCAAGCGTGGAGTTGTCGAGTACGCGGTCGTCTGCGCTGCAACTCGAGCTGCAGTCAGTCCGAACCAGCAATTTTGTTCCGAAGCACAAACGATCGAGGCGACTGAACTTCCGCGACGCCAGCAGTTCCCCATGTGTTTCTTGGCGCTCGCGACAAGCGCTATTGTCATATATAGAGCAGGGGTCGGCAACGTTTTTACTTCAAGGGCAAGATTAAGAATCTAGCTCACGGCTGAGGGCCATCTGAGTGAGAAAATGAGAGGAGAAGAGATAGGAGAGGGAGAAAGAAAAGAGGAGAAAAGAGATGAGAGAAGAGGGAGATAAAACAGCGGAGAGGAGATCGAAGAGAAAAGAGAGCTGAGAAGAGAAACAAACCTTGAGCATGCCGGATTGCCGTTGTAAAGTCTCAAAGGCCCCGAATGCCGCATGTATCCCATGCGACGGATTTTTCCTACCCCTGATAACCTCTGAGAACAAAGTTAGTTGTACCAGCCTGACGTCTAGAATGGCAGTAGATAATCCGAGATTATTTTCAATCGTCTATTTAAATACAGGGTTAAACCGAACTCCGCCAAAACGAATAGAAAATATTGGCCAAACCACCGCATCTATCAAATTTTTTTTCTTGAGTTTTTGCTACGTTGCAAAAAAATTATGGCCAGAAAACTACTTCACTTCCTCCTGTCAATCATTCAGCGAAGCTTTGAAGCCGCGTTAAAGCTTTACTTCTGTGCTCACTTGATTATAAGATTCGAAAAATATGGTAAACTCTTCTTACAGTCAGTATATTTCTATTCAGAGCTGCTTTAAACCGGAGACAATGCGCTGTTTGCATCGCATCCTTGCACTCTCATCTATCAGTTGTCAGGGCTTCACTAGACTCGACGATCAATAAAGCTGAGCAGCTGGCATAGCTCTCATCAAAGTGCACTAAAAATTGAACTCAAAAAAATTTTTGCTGACTGATGGTAGCAAATAAGGGCTCTACTCTAGGTTATTTTGGTGTTAGAGGATTTGATCGAGTCTATGCCTATTGCAGTTCCCAGCACTAGCACTTGCCCTCGAACTACCAGTCACAAGCAGGTGTAATTTGTCGGGGAAAAGCAGCTTCACCACTCAAAAAGATGACATCTTGCATGCGCGCCAACGCCAGTTGCGACTTGCTCAAGTCATGACCCGCCTCTGCTGTGAATTTTTGCCTTGCCTCTGCCCTACGTGCGACCTTTTCTTGGCTGTCAATTTGGAGTATAGTGGGCATCAAATGATCCGATACGAGTGCACTACTTAGCTTATTTTTCAAAAGTATAGGGATTTATTTTTTGGCGTCAGATGACCTGTACAATATATTTTACGAAGTATTTGCAGTTTTTCAAACTGTCTTGCTTCGAGCAGACTCAGCCGCGAACAAAAAGTCTCAATCGGTGCTGCTCAGACTGGCAGGCGGGTAGGCGAACCTCAGCAGGTGGCACAGGCGCTGCTGGCCAGAGAAAATCACAGCCTGGCAGTCAGCTGAGGCCTCGCACGGGGTCAGGCAGTCCAGAGCTGTTTGGGCGGCGGCGGCGATGCTCCAGGAGGTCGGCAGAGTCGACGAGATGTTGAGGCTGGGCATCTGCAACTGCTTGAAGCAGCTCCGCTCTGGTATAAAATGAATTGTGACAGCAGAACAAAGTACTCGTATTTATGTAAATGCATAAATAAACCTACCGTTCTAAAGAGAATAAGTTTTCTGAATGCAGAGGCCGTTTTAATGTTTATACAAGATACAGGTTGAGGCAGTTTATTTTGTCCAATATAATTCTGTCCTGTCTTGCTCTTCAAAGTACGGGAAGCCTCCAACAGAGCAGAAGACACCGCAGCACTCGACAGTCATATCCGACTTACTTGTCAGCTTTTTTCTGGCGTCTACCGGTACATAGCCGATTGTATCAATGCCTACCAACCGATTCTGCCGGTACGTCTGCCGGTGGAGGGCCGTTTTGCACGTCTGCCGGTGGCGGGCCGTTTTGCACGTCTGCCGGTGCAAGCAATTGTTGCCGGATTCTTTCTACGTGCTGCTGCGTGTTTCCTGGCAGGCCATGCACGAAGAGAGCACAGCGATTTCCTGGACGGAAATACAGAGCCGAATTTTCTCCACGAAAAATTCGGACTCTATTTGACGTTCTGCCACTGTGTGAACTGGCTCTGGCTAAACAAGGGCAGAGAGCTGTTCGTAGGCAACTAGCAGGATGCCCGTCCGGAACAAGAACGGCCCGGATGATGGGGACGTCCGGGCACATGGCCATTCTCTCAGCTTGTCTGGCGTTGCCGGCAATTTCGAGTTCTTGGAGAATCTGGTCGAACATTCTGGGCGGACGGGTGACGGCGATGACGAAGAAGACGCAGAAGACGCAGAAGACCTGAAATGCAAAAGGATGGCAAAAATGGAAATTCTCTCACACTCTTCGACTATGAATTACCTTGTTTACGCTTATCAAATTGTCAGTGGCAATTTCTCACGCAAGAGTCTAAGGGCTTTACTTTCAGGATCGGGTCGGATTCTTAAAAATAGAAATGCACACACGACTTGATTGAATTTGCGTAACCATATTGCTAACTTAAATTGAGACTGATACTGGCTGACTGAGAAATTGATTATGTCATAACTCTTGTCATGTCATGTCCTACAGACGCTTATCAGGTCTAGCACAGCAATAAACACGATGATGTCTGCAAAAAAACACTGCAACAGACACTACTACAACTACACTACAATTGCACTCGCATGACCAGAATCACCTAGGCTCCTACACGTGATTAGCGACTATTGCACTCGAATCCAAAGTTGGAGTACTTAAGGTAGAAAACACTAAGGTAGAAATGACACTACAACGTCTGCATGCGTGTCTGCTATTGACACTAATACGTCTGCGTATACGGTAATCTATACACTAACACACTAGATACCGTATCTAGCGTACAGTGAGATACGTAGATACCGTACAGAGAGAAACGTAGGTACCGCAGATGTCTGGAAGCGTGCCTGACAATGCTACAGACACAATAACGGCTGCAAGTGTGTTCGACACTCCTACAGACGCTTATTAGGTCTAGCACAGCAATAAAAACTATGATGTCTGAAAACGTGTCTGACACTGCAACAGACACTACTACAACTACACTACAACTGCACTCGCATGACCAGAATCACCTAGGCTCCTACACGTGATGAGCGACTATTGCACTCGGATCCACAGTTGGAGCATTCAAAGTAGAAACTCCACAGTTGGAGCAGTCAAGTTAGAAACTTCAAAGTTGGAGTACTAAAGTAGAAACTCTAAAGTTGGATTAAAAATAGTGATGAGGACGCACTTTTTCCCAAATCCCGCGCTAGCACATGGGCTCTAAATTTACTTGCCTACTAACAGTGGGCAATGGGCATTTTTATCCTTTTTCTGCGAATTTTCATAGAATCTATACTAGATATAATGTCTGGTCATACTAGTAGTCATAATAACATAGGCGCAGCTTTTTGGGTCATAAATCATCGCTTTCGAAACTGGTCTGACAGCCACCTGCGCCTCACTCAGTGTTGAGGCGGGCGCCAGATGGTCTGAGAGGATGCGGGCGGTAGCTTTTTTTCTCATCATTTTGACAGGCCATCAAGATTTATGAGGTCAGAGTCTATTGTTCGTGTTCACTCAAGCGTGTGACAGCTTTGACAGCTATGCGTTTTACCCCTAAAAGTACCTTGGGATTAGTGATTAGCAGTTTATCTTCATTATCTTCACTTTCTATTTAATAAGAGCTTTCTAATGTATATTTTTTCATTAATTTCTGTCAATCCTACGCGAAAAGTCATAAATCATTTTGTTGCGATTTTGAGTGATTTATGGCCGCACCTGTCATCTTTTTACGACCCTGTGGGAACTGATAGGATCTCCCGGTCACGTGATTCTGGGTAGCAACAAGCTTAGCCAATCAGAAAATTCGGCGCTCATTTTAACAAAACGGCTCAGCCAATCAGAATCGACGTGTTCCATTATAACAAACTGCGGTCCAGTTGGCGGCTATTTAAACCGGTGTTTTTGGCCCGCTCGGACCTCACCCCGGGCCCCCGTGCATCTGTTCCGACTCTGGCCTGGTTCCTACTCCACCGGCCCGGAACTGACCGTCGTTTCTTGATCCCCGGATTGCGACTTCCCCCCATCATCATCAAGGACGAGTCCCCCGGTCATCAGCAGCGAACATCAAGTTAAGAGCATCACCTGCTAGCTAACAGCGAAGATTGTGACAGCATCATCCCGAGTCTACAGCTGCAGAGCATCGAGCCGATTCGGTCACTGTGGATTACCTGGTCTCCGGCTGTTGAGTTTCTGATTGGTTGGGTGAGAGGCTACCTGGACTTGCTTGATTGGGTGATCCCTTATCTGTCCCCTGTTGCAGTAGCTGAATTAGGCGCACACTTTTGCTCATTTTGTTCAGTAGTGCTGTTACTGAGGCAGAAGACATTCAATAATACTGCTAGTAGTCTAAGACTCCAATTCAATCTGAAGTGTGAAGTGAACTAAGGAGAAGGTTAAATCTAACAGTTATTTTTATCAGTTTTATTTCTTTGTTCGCCGATGGCTCAGATGAGTAGCTAAGCTAGTAGGCGCCGGTCACAGTGGACCAATGGCAAGGCAGTTCTCAGTCGACCAATCTATCAAATCAGTGAGCAAAACTGCCAGAAGTGCAGGATCGGCGCCAGAGATGTACTTTGTGCACTCTAGGGTAGCCAAGCGGCTCGGGTAAATGAATCATGCGGTCTCTGAAGTTCGAGTTAGCCTATCATCAGCGCTATGAGAGGCTAGTTGGCGCGTTGAAGGCCAAAAGTACATATCTTCGTATTTAGCAATGTAATAGTACATGTAGCTACCCCATAGACTCGCCACCGCAAGAATCCCCTGCACAAGTCCCCTCTGTACCTGCATGGCCAATGCGATCTAGTCCCAGCAGTGTCCCTTATCATCGGCTATGACTTCGAGATTGACAGCAAAAAGACACTAGTTGGCAGGTAAGTGCAAAGCCCCTTCTAATCGGAAGCCCGATTTCGAGAGTCCCGGTGTGGTGAGCCAGGGCGCACGGGCTGGTGGCAGCAAGTTAGTTGATCTGCGGATTAGCTAATTTCTACTTTCAAAATTCTCCCTGCTCGTCTCTCGCTGTCCCTCTCTTAGCTATAGGACCTAGACTGCTCGCCACACGATCAAGCTACCATGGGGCTGACCATCTGACAGGAGTGGGGGGCCAGGTCTCTAATTGATTTATTTCTGAGCCTGAGGCCCGAAGGCTTCCCTAACAAGGAGCCCGAAGGTCGAAACCCATCAATAGGAACAACGTTGGCAGGCGTTACAGAATCCTGGTAGCGCCATATTACGCAGTTAACACGGTTAACACAGTTGACGAGCATAACCTTTGGTAAAAAAACGCGGTGAAAGAAGAAAGCAACTCGCCTATTCAACTTATGCAGAGCAGAACAGTATAATAATGCGTTAATAGACGATACAAATTTTCTTGGAGTAATTCAACTTATACATTAGACATGATAATTTCTCTCCATCTGCGGATACATGCACGACAGAATCCTGAGAAATTTCCAGAGAAAAACTTAGTGCAAATTTTATGTGTAACCAGAAACAGTCACTGATCTCTATCTAATGAACGAAAGCCAATAAGCCATATCAGTCAATTAGGTGGTGGGTGCGAAACAGCTAACCCAACATAATTCGCACACAAGTAGGCAAGTACTGCACTGATGCGAGTCAACACAACTTAGCTCGTACCTGCAGTGCAAGCGCACTGATATCAATGTCGCAGACTCCGTTTGCATTGACTAAGCACATGTATAAAATTGCAACGGCACGTAATAGGCAATTTCGGAAGAATAACGTCCAGTGTCGCTACATGTACATCGCCATTGGTCAAAATATCAACAACGACTGAAACTGAGCGGAGCGGCTTCAAGCAGTCGCAGATGCCCAGCCTCAACGTCTCGTCGAACCTGCCGACCTCCTGGAGCATCGCCGCCCAAACAGCTCTGGACTGCCTGATGCTGTGCGAGGCCTCAGCTGACTGCCAGGCTGTGATTTTCTCTGGCCAGCAGCGTCTGTGCCACCTGCTGAGGTTCGCCTACCCGCCTGCCAGTCTGAGCAGCACTGATGGAGACTACTTTGTAAGCGGATGAAGTGCTGACTGATTGACGGATTGGCATTATTTATCAAAATTAGATTTTTTAGAGAATGTGAAAACATTTTTTAAGCTTGAAAACAACGGGGCTTCACTTTATGGGGCTATCTGTGTGATAATTATGGAATCATTGATGATTATTGAATCACCTGTTTTGGCGAAAAGTTTTAATACTTTTTTATAGTTCTAATAGTTTTCATAGCAATTTTTAATACGTTAAAAAGCACCTGAAAATCAATATAGGTACGCCGGCTATCTAAAGTCAAAATAGACAATATTCGGCGAAGTAGATGAAATTGCATTGCCACTGTGTAAGTTTGTCCGCTCCAGTGAAGCATAACAAAATAAAGACATTCATTTTAGTACGAGCTTATGTGAAGCACAAAAATGGAACCCAATAGTGAATTACGCTATCCAAAGTTTTAGTTCCAACAGTGTTTGTCATCCACAATTAGCAAACTATGGAATGGGAGGCCACGGTTTTCTTGAAATTCCGTATCTTAAGAGGCATATTATTGAGTAGTAACTTTACAAGTACGAAACTTACGACTCGACATAGAGCACCAAAGTTTTTTTATTTGAATCGTTGGGCTAAGAATGGGCTAAGAAGCAACAGAACCGCAAAGTTAAGTTAATTTTAACATTTTATGGCAAATTAAAACTTTTTAGTTAAGGAAACACAGCTTTGTTGCTTGCTCCATCGGCTTCAATCCTCATTTTCTTACCTCTTGGTTCACCAGCCATCTCCTGAATGACCATAGCGACCCGAACAGTCTGCTGATCACCTGCCACGCCGTTAAAACAGTCATGCCCCAATCGGCCTTTTTTCTCGTCGTCACAGGTGCACTCTCCAGCATTACTCGGTTTATCGCATCATTTGACATACATGGTAATACTGGATCTGGCTTCTTTGGTCTTCTCCAGTCAGATCTGCTCGGCCACATGAAAAGATTGTGCTGAGACGCCGGCTTGTCGTTCTAAAAAGAAGCTGAAGAACTCATCCAGTGAAATTGTTTCCCATGTTTACTTTGGTCACAAATGCTTGGGTGTGATCAACTTCTAGCGTGAGATCTTTGTATTTATCAGTCGACAGATATTTGTGGGCTGGGGTAATGCTTATTATATAATGCTTAATGCTTGTGCTTAGGTTTAGCTTCAAGTTAATAACAAGTGCAAAAATATTTATCAATGAAATATTTCTGGTTAGGCGCGTACTTCGAATACACCCAATGACAATTTCAATTTGGACACGCGATCAGCACTACTCAGAGCAGTAGTAGATGAAGGAATTTAAGAAAAGGGTTTGATTCACGCCCAAAAGCAGCGTATCAGGTTGTAGTATATAAATCAGTGACGAAAGAGTTCTCTGCTCTAGAAGAAGAGACCAAGATGTCTTCTCTTGGCTATCGCCGAGCAATCTTTGCAGGGGACCTGGCGGGGACCGGCCGCACCCCAAGGTTAATCCTTGTGCTCTTTTACCTGGGGTTGCTGTAGGGGCCTCGCGGCCTATTCGCGGCGCCTGCGCCCCCCGTCAGTAGTAAGTAAGTAAGTAGGCGCGTACTTCGAATACACCCAATGACAATTTCAATTTGAAAACGCGATCAGCACTACTCAGAGCAGTAGTAGATGAAGGAATTCAAGAAAAAGGTTTGATTCACGCCCAAAAGCAGCGTATCAAGCTGTAGTATATAAATCAGTGACGAAAGAGTTCTCTGCTCTAGAAGAAGAGACCAAGATGTCTCTTCTTGGCTATCGCCAAGCAATCTTGGCAGCTGCCTGCTGCTCTCTCCTGCTCGTCATTGACGTCACCGCTGGTCGAGCCATTCAAGTCTCCTACATTGGCTGCTTCATGGACAACAGCGCCAGGGACATGAGAGGCTTATCGAGAATTGAAAGCGTAGGCGAAATCTCCGTTTCAACCTCATTTGTATCGAGCGGCAGCATGAGTTGGGACTTCTGCAGCAGCTTCTGCGCACTTGGCGGCTTCCCGTACTTCGGGTTGCAGTACACATGGGCCTGTTTCTGCAGCTGGGACTTCGGCTCGCTGGGACCTGCCAAGGAAAGCGACTGCAACATGCCTTGTAACGGAAACTCCAGCCAGATCTGCGGAGGCCTTTGGCGAAATTCGGTGTTCGCTCTGACCTACCCGAGTGAGTTTTCTTGCACTTAGATTTTACTCAATCAGAATTGGTGGCTCAATTCTTGTAGCCGCTCAAGCAGTCAAGTGATGAATTGAAACGCGAGTTCATCACAGCAAGACATCAGCGATCAGTTACTGTTTAGCCCTTGAAATATTACATGCGATTTCTCGAGTCAGGAACTGAACGGCAAATGTCCTAAATCGGACCTTCGGACTTTCGCTGAAAAATAAAAATGTTCGGCTAAAATTGTTGAAACTTTCTGTTTAACTGAGTCTGAGTTTATGCTTGATGTCTTGAAGCCTATACTTGGATTATATTCTAGAAGCTTTCAAAAAACTGAACTTAAGATGCGGGACGCTACTGTTCAAGTGAGATGCTTCCTGCACTAAAATTAGCCATGTTTGTTTGCTTCAGAGCGGAGCTGCTTCAAGCAGTCGCAGATGCCCAGCCTCACGGTCTCGTCGACCCTGCCGATCTCCTGGAGCATCGCCGCCCAAACAGCTCTGGACTGCCTGATGCTGTGCGAGGCCTCAGCTGACTACCAGGCTGTGATTTTCTCTGGCCAGCAGCGTCTGTGCCACCTGCTGAGGTTCGCCTACCCGCCTGCCAGTCTGAGCAGCACCGATGGAGACTACTTCGTGCGTGGATGAATTGCTGACTGATTGATCGATTGGCATCGTTTATCAAAACCGGATTTTTATAGAGAATCTGAAAACATATCTTTAGCTTGAAAACAATGGAGCTTCACTTTATGGAGATATCTGTGCTAGCATCAATTTATTGAGTAATTTGTTTTAAAGAGAAAAGTAATGTTTTAATTAATTAATACATGAAAAAGACTGTAGTCGTTTTATTGTTAGCTCTCAGTCCAGACGCCCCATGAAGATCAGCTAGAAAGAAGCTAAGAAAAGGAGATGCATTCGAATTTGAACAGCCTAAGAATTTCCCACTATTAGAGATGTCGGATCTTACAGCTGCATGTTAAGGATTAATTTTTGTAGAATAGTACCTTAATCTGCTGGATTGAACCGACATTCACAGAGTGGGATTGTGTACGACTAGCTCAATCGATACGCAAGGAGATTCAACAATATTTTTCTATCGTAGGTTCAGAAACCATCTCCGTCTCTAGTTCGTGCGTGTACTTTGTGCAGCCTGGCTGTCTGTATCAGGATGCCAGTATTAAAGAGAATCAGTTGCAGCTGTGTTTGCGCGGCTCCCGCTATCATTTTGATTGCCAGTGGGAACAGGTGTGATGCAATTGTTTTTAGTCCCAACAGGGTTTGGCATCCAGTATCAGCAAACTGTGGAAAGACAGGCCTCCGATTTTATTGACAGGTATTCATTTTACTTAAGAGACCCATTGAGTAGAAACTGTAGTGGGAGGTGTGCTAGCTAATTATTTTGACTACCCACTGTATCGCATCTCCAGTTCTCAATATGCTCAGCAATCCTACATGTAGCTCCCAAACTGCATCGGGAGTAGGGAGCTATTCAACTTAGCACAGCTGTTCCATTGCGACTTCTTGTCTGCCAATCTTCATTTAACTTTAGGAATTTTGTGCATTTGTGTTGCAAACATCAATACCTTAACTTACCGATAGTTTAAAGCAAAAAATGTATTGGCGGTTTGTATTTTCTTGTTAAATGCGCAACTGGTGAGACACCGGATGAGCTACTTTTAGTAGTAGAACCTACAGTAAGTATAGTTTGTCTTCTCTCATTAACACTAATGTACCTGACTCATCTGGGAAGAATTTCGCATTCTGAAAAGATTAAAGCTTTTCTATGATGCGTGGGTTTTTTTAGAAAAAGCTGGGGGCATGTGTCTTGCAGCGCTGTTTTTCCCAGCGGCCGTTTCTGCGTTTTTGCTGGTGAATTCACCCGTGACGGCTTGAGCTTCTTCTCGGTTTTTTGAATACGCCTAAAAGAGCCTTTACAATTTTTCCAGTTTTTTCTGCTCAGCAAGGAAACTTGCTCTACTGTCTACTCTGCAATGTGGATGGCGCCAAAAGAGGTGGTGTAGTGAGAATGACAATTGTAGTTGAGCCTCTCATGCTGACAAGCGCTTGCTTCCATCGATCGGCACCCAAACCTCTGATCTCTCTCTCTCTCTCTCTCTATCTCTCTCTCTCTCTCTCTCTCTCTCTCTCTCTCTCTCTCTCTCTCTCTCTCTCTCTCTCTCTTTCTGGCTTCTTACCTCTGCCCATTGATGTTCACTGGCGTTTTTTATTTCCATGTCCAGAACCAAGGTCGCATCGACATAGAACCACTTTTCGGGTATATTCATTAGTCGGCTTCTCACCTTAATAATTATACTCCTTCGCACTTTTTGCTTTGATGAAGAATTTCATATTCGAAATATCGGCAACTAGCACTTCTTAGCTTTTTTGTTTGTCTTGTTGCTTTGCTGTGTCAGCGCCCTCGGGATTGGAGGCTCTCCCTCTCTCTCCCTCTCTCCCTCTCTCTCTCTGGCTTCTTACCTCTGCCCATTGATGCTCACTAGTCGTTTTTTATTTCCATTTCCGGAACCAAGGTCGCATCGACATAGAACATAGACGAAACCGGAATTGGACACGCAAGGGACAAAACAAAATCTGAAAAAGCAGCATACGATGTCATACTTAAACGACACTCAAATTAAGTACAACATTACCTACACTCAATAAAAACAGAAACGTAATGAAGGGCTATCATGGGTTCAGACCAATTTGCGTATAGTTTGTAGTGCCACAAAGCACAGATGTCATAAAACTCATTCTTTCGGCTGAATAATAAACGTGCAGCTTGTGAATTGGCATCCTGAGAACTTGAACCCATCCATGCTGGACCTGGCATGACCGACAATTGAACTGTCACTGAATGAAACCTGGCGCTGAGGATCTTCCACTAGTAGAGATGGCGACTGTGTTAACTGACTGACACTCACTGCATTCTGTACAGACTGACTGTCTGGTACCAAGCTGGTGCTCAACTGTGATGCCGGAACAATGCGAAGTGCATCCTGCACGGCCATCGAAGCGCGATACAGGCTTGGATCCCTCTGAACCCTCAGGTAGCCGCGCACACTCTTTTCACACTTGTGTCCCGTCACGGACATGATGTCACTGACACTGGTAGCCAAGCGCATGCAGGTCGCAAATTCTTGTCAACCTGTGAGAAAAATACATGTACGCTCGTAAATGAAGCATAAATGAAATGAAATTAAATGAAACATGAACTCACTGCCTAAAATTAATCACAGCCAGGTAAATTAAACGTTAATAATTACAGGATACAGTGGTTCGTGTATTGCTTGTGCAATCCAGCCTTCGCACTCATGGTTTTCATGAAATTGTTCCAATAATTCGTCCCACGATTGACCAGCACAGAAAATCCCTTTCCCTCGAGCGGTCTCGGGAAAAACTGTTATCCTTGGTAGCAGCCGGAATGGCGTCCTTGTACCGCTTCAGAATTCCGACATCGCACATACGGACTTGCTTGTAATCAGAGGTAGCACCGCGCTTCAGAGGAAATCGACCACGACGGCAGATGAGGCAGGTAGCATACTCACGGCCCTCACTGTCGCGACCAAAAAGAATTCCGTCTCTCTTCATCAGTTGTTTCACATGTTCCTGCCCACGTTCTCCAAATTTATACATGAGGGTAAAAAGATCTCATCTTGAAGACACCCAGTAAATAGCGTTTATTTGCATCAGCTTCTTCTGTTCCCCAGTTGTCTTTCTTTTTATCGTGTGCCCTTGTTTTCTCTGCTGAGCGAGTGCCCTCTGCCTGTTGCATCAGTGATGCAGAAAAAGTCTGACAAAAACTTGGCCATCGCCCTTTTTACCAGCACTCAATGTGATTCGTGCTCTTCTCGTGAATGTCGTTTTAACGTTTCACATTCTCGTTTTTGACTCATCCCACATCAGAACGAACAGCTCTGCTGTCATGAAGGTGCGCTCCATCTGACAGACTGCAGATATGACTGCGTTATTGGGTATTATCGATCAGGCTTCCTGTTCCACCTTGCCGATTCATCAGGTTTAAGAGGGGCGTCTCGTCCAAACCATCGCCTTTCAACGCCTGCTGACACTTCTCGCACTTGTACGCGCGGATTAGGATAGCTTGCAAAGCAGCCAGCCCTAATATAGGCGCGCTTCTCGTTCTGAATGTTTATTGACTACTTAAGTCTCACGGTTAGACGGAAATAGATAAAATCGGGTGTCGTCAAGAGGGCACTTGTAAGGCATAGTTGGGGCATCCAGATGCTGCGCACTGAAGTCTTGATTTAATAGAGAAAATCTCAACTCGAATTGGCAGCCTCGATGAGCATACATTTGCTGCTCATATTGTCTATCACCAAATGGTGCAGTTGTCTTTTAGAGCCGCCAATAATTTTTACTCACAATCCATCATTTTCACAATGTACCCCGTGGTTTTGAGTCGAAATAGAAATTTAACCATTTTTGCTTTCAATGGAAATTATTGAATGCGTGGTGGAACTCAAAGAGCTGCAGTGATATGCCAGTCGTCTTTCTTGCATACCAAAGCGCAAAATTTCTAAATTGAGAATCCGGATTGGCAGAAAAGAAGACGTGTTAAGTATACTGTGCTCAGCTGAATAGCTTCCCAAATGAGAGGTAGTTAAAATATGAACTTGCACATCTTCCACTTAAGTTTCTCCTCAACGTGTCTAAAAATGAATGCTTATCAGGAAAAACAAAGGCCTGATTCTCAATAGTTTCCTAGTGTTGGATGGCAACCACTGTTGGGACTAAAAACAATTGCATAGACTTGGATATTCCCACTGGCAATTAGCATTCTAGCATGAGCCGCGCGAACACAGATGCTTCTGATTCTCTTCAGCACTGGCAAATTTAATGCAGACAGACAAGCTGCACAAAGCACCTGCTCGCGCTCTATAGGGAGACGGCTTCTCAACCTACTGTACCGATTTTGCGTGTAAATAGCGCAACTTCCAGCACTTAGTATCCTGGTGTATCGGTTGAGCCAGTCACACACAATCTCACTCTGCGAATGCCCTTTCCATCCAAAGGAACTTATGACGGCTGACGAACTGTCACTCAGTATATTTTAGGCTGAAAATCGCGAAATGAAGTATACTCTACACGCCAATTAGGCTTAACATACAGCTATGAAGTTCTTACATTTCTAATAATCACCAAATTGTTTTCTGAATTAATTTTTTATTTCTCTTTAATTTTATAATCTATTTATTCTACTTGATTGCAGAACAGTTAGCCACAACAAGCAAAGCCACTAAATTTCTACGCTCGTATAGTTTAAAATATGTTTAAAGCTTGTCTAAGAAAATCCGGTTTTGATAAGTGATGTCAATCGGTCAATCAGTCAGCACTTCATCCACGCACGAAGTAGTCTCCATCGGTGATACTCAGACTGGCAGGCGGGTAGGCGAACCTCAACAGGTGGCACAGGCGCTGCTGGCCAGAGAAAATCACAGCCTGGCAGTCAGCTGAAGCCTCGCACGGGATCAGGCAGTCCAGAGCTGTTTGGGCGGCGATGCTCCAGGAGGTCGGTAGAGTCGACGAAACGTTGAGGCTGGGCATCTGCGACTGCTTGAAGCAGCGCCGCTCTGGAATAAAATGAATGTTGACAGCAGGACACGTGACAACAAAGTATTTATGTCAATGCATAGATCTACCTTTCTAAAGAGAATAATTTTTCTGAATGCAGAGGCAGTTTTAAATTTTACACAAGAGGCAGTTTTTTGTCCAATTTAATGTTAGATCATTTAAAAAGGAACATGAAACATTGGTTTACAGTCAACCTTTATCAACCCTAGATGACATCCATTGGACACTCACTAGGATAGGTCAGAGAGAACACCGAGTTGCGCCAACGGCCTCCGCACACCTGACTCGAGTTTCCCGAGCAAGGATAATTGCAATCGGCTTCATTAGATATTCCGAAACGACCGTAGGAACTGCCGCAAAAGCACTGCATCTTGTCCTGCACTCCAAAGTACGGGAAGCCTCCCAGAGAGCAGAAGCCACCGCAGAACTCGACAGTCATGTTCGAGTTTTCTGTGCGCTGATTGCCAACGGCAAAAACACCGACTCTGTCGATTCCCGTCAGCCCATTCAGGTCCCTGTCAGACTCGTCAACAAAGCAGCCAATGTAGGAAACTTGGAACTCTCTGCCACGGACCGCACAGGTCAGCAGGAGAGCAGAGCAGGCGATGAGCAGGGAGTAGCGAGTGCTCAGACAAGGCATTGCTATACTTTTTGGCGAAGCCCAAGAATCGCAGAGTTGCTTCACCTCTTTTTATAGGTGAAGTTTTTTTAATACTTTCGCATGTGACTCATAGCTAAATTCGTGTTTGGTACACAATATTCTACTTAAAAGTAGGAAAATGTGTTCAAAGATATAACATTTTATAGGAATTCGGTATGTTCTACAAAGTTTTATGTTTAACGTTTGTTAATTGTCGTTTTTCTAGAGATGAATATGAGGACTTTAAAGTGAGTATATGCGAGATCAGTGCTACGGTGTTGCTTCTGTTTGTTTAATAAGATATGATACCATAAAATGTGCATGCACGACGTATGTTTACAAAGAGAGCGACATTTATCTGTCTCTAGAGTGCGAACTCCCATTTCCAGTCTAATGGGAGATGGTCAAGCCAGAAAAAAGGTATGCTGTCCTGCAAGCTGTACCGCTTCGATCAGAATGCATCGATCTCGTTAAAGTTGATGACGAACACGGTTGGTATTCGGCCTCTAAAATCAAAAGCCTAGAGATAGATGGAAAAGCGCAATAATTTTTTACGAAACTCGGAAATAATTTTGCTTAAAACAGTTGCACTGTGCAGCTCTGAGCAGTTTCCTAGAGCAGTTTCCTAGAGCAGTTGCAGTTTCCTAAAGCAGTTGCAGTTTCCGAGAGCATTTGCAGTTTCCTAGAGCATTTGCAGTTGCCTAGAGCAGTTGCAGTTGCCTAGAGCAGTTGCCTAGAGCAGTTGCAGTTGCCTAAAGCAGATGCCTAGAGCAGTTGCCTAGAGCAGTTGCCTAAAGCAGATGCCTAGAGCAGTTGCCTAGAGCAGTTGCCTAAAGCAGATGCCTAGAGCAGTTGCCTAGAGCAGTTGCCTAAAGCAGATGCCTAGAGCAGTTGCCTAGAGCAGTTGCCTAGAGCAGATGCCTAGAGCAGTTGCCTAGAGCAGTTGCCTAAAGCAGATGCCTAGAGCAGTTGCCTAGAGCAGTTGTCTAGAGCAGTTGTCTAGAGCAGTTGCCTAGAGCAGTTGTCTAGAGCAGTTGTCTAGAGCAGTTGTCTAGAGCAGTTGTCTAGAGCAGTTGCCTAGAGCAGTTGTCTAGAGCAATTGTCTAGAGCAGTTGTCTAGAGCAGATGCCTAGAGCAGTTGTCTAGAGCAGTTGCCTAGAGCAGTTGCCTAGAGCAGTTGCCTAGAGCAGTTGCCTAGAGCAGTTGCCTAGAGCAGTTGCAGTTGCCTAGAGCAGTTGCAGTTGCCTAGAGCAGATGCCTAGAGCAGATGCCTAGAGCAGTTGCAGTTGCCTAGAGCAGTTGCCTAGAGCATTTGCCTAGAGCAGTTTTCTAGAGCAGTTGCCTAGAGCAGTTGTCTAGAGCAGTTGCCTAGAGCAGTTGTCTAGAGCAGTTGTCTAGAGCAGTTGTCTAGAGCAGTTGCCTAGAGCAGTTGCCTAGAGCAGTTGCCTAGAGCAGTTGCCTAGAGCAGTTGCAGTTGCCTAGAGCAGTTGCAGTTGCCTAGAGCAGATGCCTAGAGCAGTTGCAGTTGCCTAGAGCAGTTGCCTAGAGCAGTTGCCTAGAGCAGTTGTCTAGAGCAGTTGCAGTTTCCTAGAGCAGTTGCAGTTGCCTAGAGCAGATGCCTAGAGCAGTTGCAGATGCCTAGAGCAGTTGCAGTTGCCTAGAGCAGATGCCTAGAGCAGTTGCAGTTGCCTAGAGCAGTTGCCTAGAGCAGTTGTCTAGAGCAGTTGCAGTTTCCTAGAGCAGTTGTCTAGAGCAGTTGTCTAGAGCAGTTGTCTAGAGCAGTTGCCTAGAGCAGTTGCCTAGAGCAGTTGCCTAGAGCAGTTGCCTAGAGCAGTTGCAGTTGCCTAGAGCAGTTGCAGTTGCCTAGAGCAGATGCCTAGAGCAGTTGCAGTTGCCTAGAGCAGTTGCCTAGAGCAGTTGCAGTTGCCTAGAGCAGATGCCTAGAGCAGTTGCAGTTGCCTAGAGCAGTTGCCTAGAGCAGATGCCTAGAGCAGTTGCAGTTGCCTAGAGCAGTTGCCTAGAGCAGTTGCCTAGAGCATTTGCCTAGAGCAGTTGCCTAGAGCATTTGCCTAGAGCAGTTGCCTAGAGCAGTTGCCTAGAGCAGTTGCCTAGAGCAGTTGCCTAGAGCAGTTGCAGTTGCCTAGAGCATTTGCAGTTTCCTAGAGCATTTGCAGTTGCCTAGAGCAGTTGCAGTTGCCTAGAGCAGTTGCCTAGAGCAGTTGCCTAGAGCAGTTGCCTAGAGCAGTTGCAGTTGCCTAGAGCATTTGCAGTTTCCTAGAGCATTTGCAGTTGCCTAGAGCAGTTGCAGTTGCCTAGAGCAGTTGCCTAGAGCAGTTGCAGTTGCCTAAAGCAGATGCCTAGAGCAGTTGCCTAGAGCAGTTGCCTAAAGCAGATGCCTAGAGCAGTTGCCTAGAGCAGTTGCCTAAAGCAGATGCCTAGAGCAGTTGGCTAGAGCAGTTGCCTAGAGCAGTTGCCTAAAGCAGATGCCTAGAGCAGTTGCCTAGAGCAGTTGCCTAAAGCAGATGCCTAGAGCAGTTGCCTAGAGCAGTTGTCTAGAGCAGTTGCCTAGAGCAGTTGTCTAGAGCAGTTGTCTAGAGCAGTTGCCTAGAGCAGTTGTCTAGAGCAGTTGTCTAGAGCAGTTGTCTAGAGCAGTTGCCTAGAGCAGTTGTCTAGAGCAGTTGTCTAGAGCAGTTGTCTAGAGCAGTTGTCTAGAGCAGTTGTCTAGAGCAGTTGTCTAGAGCAGTTGTCTAGAGCAGTTGTCTAGAGCAGATGCCTAGAGCAGTTGTCTAGAGCAGTTGCCTAGAGCAGTTGCCTAGAGCAGTTGCCTAGAGCAGTTGCAGTTGCCTAGAGCAGTTGCCTAGAGCAGTTGCAGTTGCCTAGAGCAGTTGCAGTTGCCTAGAGCAGATGCCTAGAGAAGTTGCCTAGAGCAGTTGCAGTTGCCTAGAGCAGTTGCAGTTGCCTAGAGCAGATGCCTAGAGCAGTTGCAGTTGCCTAGAGCAGTTGCCTAGAGCATTTGCCTAGAGCAGTTGTCTAGAGCAGTTGCCTAGAGCAGTTGTCTAGAGCAGTTGCCTAGAGCAGTTGCCTAGAGCAGTTGCCTAGAGCAGTTGCAGTTGCCTAGAGCAGTTGCAGTTGCCTAGAGCAGATGCCTAGAGCAGTTGCAGTTTCCTAGAGCAGTTGCCTAGAGCAGTTGCCTAGAGCAGTTGTCTAGAGCAGTTGCAGTTTCCTAGAGCAGTTGCAGTTGCCTAGAGCAGATGCCTAGAGCAGTTGCAGTTGCCTAGAGCAGTTGCAGTTGCCTAGAGCAGATGCCTAGAGCAGTTGCAGTTGCCTAGAGCAGTTGCCTAGAGCAGTTGTCTAGAGCAGTTGCAGTTTCCTAGAGCAGTTGTCTAGAGCAGTTGTCTAGAGCAGTTGTCTAGAGCAGTTGCCTAGAGCAGTTGCCTAGAGCAGTTGCCTAGAGCAGTTGCCTAGAGCAGTTGCAGTTGCCTAGAGCAGTTGCAGTTGCCTAGAGCAGATGCCTAGAGCAGTTGCAGTTGCCTAGAGCAGTTGCCTAGAGCAGTTGCAGTTGCCTAGAGCAGATGCCTAGAGCAGTTGCAGTTGCCTAGAGCAGTTGCCTAGAGCAGATGCCTAGAGCAGTTGCAGTTGCCTAGAGCAGTTGCCTAGAGCAGTTGCCTAGAGCATTTGCCTAGAGCAGTTGCCTAGAGCATTTGCCTAGAGCAGTTGCCTAGAGCAGTTGCCTAGAGCAGTTGCCTAGAGCAGTTGCCTAGAGCAGTTGCAGTTGCCTAGAGCAGTTGCAGTTGCCTAGAGCAGTTGCAGTTGCCTAGAGCAGTTGCAGTTGCCTAGAGCAGTTGCAGTTGCCTAGAGCAGTTGCAGTTGCCTAGAGCAGTTGCAGTTGCCTAGAGCAGTTGCAGTTGCCTAGAGCAGTTGCAGTTGCCTAGAGCAGTTGCAGTTGCCTAGAGCAGTTGCAGTTGCCTAGAGCAGTTGCAGTTGCCTAGAGCAGATGCCTAGAGCATTTGCCTAGAGCAGTTGCCTAGAGCAGTTGCCTAGAGCAGTTGCCTAAGAGCAGTCTTTACCAAGCGTTTAATTGACATTTAACCGAAAAAGAACTTGCAAAATATTTTTTCTAAACTTATAAAGCACGCGTAAGCTGCTGTGTGGTTTCACCATCAGTGTCGAAGCTCAAAGGATGTGATTGAAGTGACAACCAAAGAAAGGCATCTGTGATGAACTCCTGGGCGATGCTCTTTGAATATTTAGAGCCATTCATTGTTTACTTATCTATTTAATTTTCGCTGCACTCCAATTCAATACTGCACAAAATGTTTGACATGTGAGCCACTCAGCTGCTCAGTCACTGCCGGAGGCCGCCCGCTCGACCACGTCGATGAACTCGGAGTAGGTCAGCAGCTTCACGTGCTCGGCTCCAGCGACTGGCACCGAGGCAACCGGCTGCGCTTGCTTGCCGGACCAGTTGACGCAGACATCCAGACTGCGGATGTTCACCGTTCCGTCGCCGTCGCTGTAGACAATATCCGGCTGCTGGTCAGGAAACTGACGCCCGTTGGTCCAGCGGAACTGGTGCGCCGTCTTCAAGCCGTGGCCGAACACACAGTGGGTGCGCACGCCCGGTGGCAGGGTCTGATCGGTGAGGTTTCCCAGAGCCTTGAAGTGCCGGTAGCCATGGGGATAGCCGATGTCCTGGTACAGGTCGCGGATGTCTTCCTCGGCCAGGGTGTACTTGCGCTGCTTGGTCTCAACGATGGCCAGGGATTCCTCGAACACGAGGCCGGACGGGTAGAGGTAGTAGGTGCTGGGCCAGCTGCGCTGCGCGTCACGGAACCACAGAGGCCGGATGAAGCCCAGGCCAAGGTTGTAGCCTGAATTCGAAGGGAGTTTAAAGCAGGTTTCAGACTAGTCTGTTAATCAGTGTGTCTGATCTTACTCGTACAATTAGGATCATTAGTTTGAGCTGCACGTGTCAAATCAGAAGTAAGGATGCCTTGCACTTGAGGGAGGCGCCAGGACCATCCAGGGACGCCAGCACCAGGGCGCTCTGATCTTAAACTTGGCAGTTACTTCGTTAGTTGCGTCATCCAATTCCCAAGTGTCACAAGTGTTCCAGAGAATAAGCGATGGTCTACTAACGAGTAACGTAAATGGAATGTAAAATCGAGACTTTTATGTGTAAAATGCGATAACTAGCTCAGTGGTAAAGACCAGCTAACGAAGATTGAAGACTGAGAAGCCGGCCATGACGTTTTTAAAATTCCGATTTCACTTTTTAGACGCATGTGTAGAAGCTCCAGGTCACTAACGACTGAAATTTTCCAAGTTTCCTGGAACTGACGGCAATTCTACCCATTCCGCTGACTACAAGCGCTCCAATACTGTACTCCCACGCTCCCGCTCCCACGCTCCCACAGGGTGTACAGCGGCTCTGACTTTCTTATCGTCAGTTGATGTACACACTCAGTGCCTTGGGGGTTGGCCTTCATGGGTGTGATTCAGAGGACAACCCCTTAGCCAATTTTCGTGCAGTGTTCTAGTCTTGAATTTGGATGGCATTAAGCAGCAGAGCCCTAGAGAGCAGAGTCTCACCAGACACTGAGGCGAGCACAGATGAGGCCGAGCCGCCAAACGGACCAGCGGCTGCGACAAAGTCCTTGACGTACTTGTCCTTCCATGCCTGGCTGCGGCTGTGCAAAAAGTGCAGGATGACCTTGCAGCCAAGGCTGTGACCGACAATCACGACGGGCTTGTTGCCGTTGGCTGCGTAGGAGCGCTCGATTAGGGCGCCCAGCTGTACGAAGTACTCGGACATCTCGTCTGCGGGTTATCGATCGGGTCCGGTGCACGTAACTTGTGGCGTAGGTAAAAACATTGAATTATGAGTACAGATGACCCCATTCTGTGTACAGGTCATTGGATTTTGTGTACAGATCATTGGATTATGTGTACATAGCATTGGCCGGATTATGTGTACAGATCATTGGATTCTGTGTACCGATCATTTGATCCTGTGTACCGATCGTTGGATTCTGTGTACCGATCGTTGGATTATGTGTACCGATCATTGGATTCTGTGGGCCGATCATTTCCTTTATTAATCACTAAATTGTCATAAAATGCGAGCTAGCAAAAAACAATTCTAAAGCCTCACTGGGAGCCCTCCGGAAGTCGAACGGAGCACCGACAATGTCGACGCCGCGACGGTAGCCTAGCTTATTGACCAGGTGATCCACCAGCTTGTTGTAATAGCCGGCTAAATGATTAAGGTAAGTACATGCAGGTATGAATCAACTACAGTTCTATAGAGAATTATTTAAATAAACCAGATCGCTAAACAAGAATAGTTTTACTCTGCTCAATCTTAACGTCCGATAGCCATTCGACCGTCTCGGTCTCGCCGAAGCCCGGGACCACGATGCTCACTCCGTCATTGTCACGTGACCGACCAGTGTTGGGGTCGAACTTCATTCTGCTCAAGATGTGTGTTGGATATTTGCATGCATTGTCATAAGGTGCGATTGGACATGCTTCCAGTTTCCAAATGAAACACAAGTATATGTGCTTGTTTGATGGAGACGCACTCAATGTTATCAAGCTATGATTTCATGAAAAGCTACTGGAGAGAGAAAAGCAAGAAAAAGTTTCATGAACTCCGAGAAATAAACTCCGAACTCCGAGAACCTGCGATTGAAATAAAAATTGACTCACTCCAGTTTGTAAGCCAGACAGTGCACCGCAGGGTAGGCCAGGTTAATTAGGTCGAGCCAAGCCATCACCGGTTTGTCCGTGTTCCTCTCGCAGTACCAGTGGTTGTTGGCACCGTTCAGGTTCGCCCACAGCTGGTTGCCGCCATCGCCTGGCACTGTGAGAGGGATAACAAGGATATGTCTAGCAGGTTACAAGGATGTGTCTAACAGGTAACAAGGATGTGTCTAACATGTAACAAGGATGTGTCTAACAGGTTACAAGGATGTGTCTAACAGGTAACAAGGATGTGTCTAACAGGTAACAAGGATGTGTCTAACAGGTTACAAGGATGTGTCTAACAGGTAACAAGGATGTGTCTAACATGTAACAAGGATGTGTCTAACAGGTTACAAGGATGTGTCTAACAGGTAACAAGGATGTGTCTAACATGTAACAAGGATGTGTCTAACAGGTGACAAGGATATGTCTAACAGGTGGCAAGGATGTGTCTAACAGGTAACAAGGATGTGTCTAACAGGTGACAAGGATATGTCTAACAGGTAACAAGAATATGTCTAACAGGTATCAACGATCTGTATGTCTCACAGGTAACAAGGATAGCTACGTCTGACTGGTGACAAGGATACGTCTAACAGCTAGGTAACAACGATATGTATGTCTAAAAGGTAACAAGGATAGCTACGTCTAACAGGTAAAAAGGACATGTCTAACAGGTAACAAGGATATGTTTAACAGGTAAACAAGGATTTGACCAATAGACGAGACGCTCTATATCTCGTCTAACAGACATGATGTCATGTCTCACGTGCATTTGAACCTGACTCACCCAGAATCACTGGCGTATTGAAGGCGGCAGCACCAGAGGCTGCAGCTGTGAGCCACACCAAACCGAGCGCAAAGCAGTGGATCATGTTCGAGTGGGTGACCTCGTGTGTCTCAATTTCTGTCAGGGCAGCAAGTTTACCAGAGTAACATGAACTCGTTTTTTGCAGCTAATTTATAGAAGCAAGAATGCTCAGGACCATGCATGCAGTGAATACAGATCTTGCAGAAGTTGAGTTCCCATTGTTGCGAGAAAATTTGTTACTAGGCCACTCAAACTTTTACAAATTGTCCCCTCTAAATCCATGGATGAGCACATGCCGTCTTCCCATGGTGCTCGAACGAAGCCTAGCAATTTCTGTACTTATCTGAAAGGCTTCATGAAACGCATAGAGAACAGAGCCTAAATTCTAATTGGAGCCGTCTTGTTTGCATAAAAAGTTCATAGATCTAAGATCTGATTTGTGAGAAACCATAATGGATTGGGAAACTTGCTCACAGTGCAAGTTTAAACACATTCCGTACTTTAGGGAATGGAGAGGCAGATCTGAGGATCTGGTAGAGCGGAGAGGCAAATCTGAGGATCTGGTAGAGCGGAGAGGGAGATTTGAGGATCTGGTAGAGCGGAGAGGCAGATCTGAGGATCTGGTAGAGCGGAGAGGCAGATCTGAGGATCTGGTAGAGCGGAGAGGCAGATTTGAGGATCTGGTAGAGCGGAGAGGCAGATCTGAGGATCTGGTAGAGCGGAGAGGCAGATTTGAGGATCTGGTAGAGCGGAGAGGCAGATCTGAGGATCTGGTAGAGCGGAGAGGGAGATTTGAGGATCTGGTAGAGCGGAGAGGCAGATCTGAGGATCTGGTAGAGCGGAGAGGCAGATTTGAGGATCTGGTAGAGCGGAGAGGCAGATCTGAGGATCTGGTAGAGCGGAGAGGCAGATTTGAGGATCTAGCAGAGCGGAGAGGCAGATTTGAGGGTCTGGCAGAGCGGAGAGGCAGATTTGAGGATCTGGCAGAGCGGAGAGGCAGATTTGAGGATCTGGCAGAGCGGAGATGCAGATTTGAGGATCTGGTAGAGCGGAGAGGCAGATAAAAAACAAAAAACGGAAGAAGCTGCTTCAACGATATTTCAGACTGATATTAACCATTATCTGGAAAATTTCCAAGCTTCATTCATAAACAACCGTCTGGTCTATATTTGAATTTTTTCGTCTCTCTCTCTCATTTCATGTTGATGCCAGGGTCGCTGTCCCAGCCCAGTACATTGGTTTCTCATCGCGCATTATCAATTCCGCGACTTTAGTTCCCAGATTGTGTTCCCAGATTGTGTCTTCAGATTGTGTCTTCAGATTTTGTCTTCAGATTGTGTTCCCAGATTGTGTCTCCAGATTGTGTCTCCAGATTGTGTCTTCAGATTGTATCTACAGAGTGTGTCTTCAGATTGTGTCTTCAGATTGTGTTCCCAGATTGTGTCTCCAGATTGTGTCTTCAGAGATTGTGTCTTCAGATTGTGTCTCCAGATTGTGTCTTCAGATTGTGTCTTCAGATTGTGTCTTCAGATTGTATCTACAGAGTGTGTCTTCAGATTGTGTCTTCAGATTGTGTTCCCAGATTGTGTCTCCAGATTGTGTCTATAGATTGTATCTTCAGATTGTGTTCCCAGATTTTATCTTCAGATTGTGTTCCCAGATTGTGTCTCCAGATTGTGTCTATAGATTGTATCTTCAGATTGTGTTCCCAGATTGTGTCTACAGAGTGTGTCTTCAGATTGTGTCTTCAGATTGTGTCTTCAGTTTGTGTTCCCAGATTTTATCTTCAGTTTGTGCTCCTAGATTGTGTCTCCAGATTCTGTCTATAGATTATATATCTTCAGATTGTGTCTTCAGATTATGTCTTCAGATTGTGTCTACAGAGTGTGTCTTCAGATTGTGTCTTCAGATTGTGTTCCCAGATTGTGTCTCCAGATTGTGTCTATAGATTGTATCTTCAGAGTGTGTCTTCAGATTATGTCTTCAGATTGTGTCTTCAGATTGTGTCTTCAGTTTGTGTTCCCAGATTGTGTCTCCAGATTGTGTCTATAGATTGTATCTTCAAAGTGTGTCTTCAGATTATGTCTTCAGATTGTGTCTTCAGATTGTGTCTTCAGATTGTGTCTTCAGTTTGTGTTCCCAGATTTTATCTTCAGTTTGTGCTCCCAGATTGTGTCTCCAGATTCTGTCTATAGATTATATATCTTCAGGGTGTGTCTTCAGATTGTGTCTCCAGATTGTGCCTCTAGATTGTGTCTCCAGATTGTGTCTTCAAACGGCGTCTCTATACTGTGTCTCCAGATGGCGTCTTCAGATTGTTTCAATAGCTTGTGTCTTCAAGTTTTGTCTCCAAATTGTGTCTCCAGATTGTGTCTCCAGACTGTGTCTCCAGATTGTGTCTGGCAATTAATTTTATTCTCTAGCGAACTAGTAACACCCTTACCATGGTCAAAATCAAATGGCAGGATTACGCTCGTAGTTCAAACAGAATCAAGCAGAATCAAGCAAACGATTCGGTCTTCAGGGCATGTCTCGCTCTGTGCTGCAGTGTAAAAATTCAGTTGAGGCATCAATCAACCTATGCGCTACTCTTCTGTTGCTCCGACCGTGCAGCAAAGAATTTATTTAACGAATTCATTTAGATTTTTTTAGTCAGGAACCGATTTAAGCTGGATTAAGAGGGAACCTACAAAAGAGAATTCATAAGCTTGACTGCAGTAATTCTGTACTTTCTAAGCTACACTGTCAGTCAGTCTGTGGGGCTGGGGTTTGTCAGCATGAGCCTCGTAACCTGATTGGGTGTGGCCACTCCCTGTTTACTTGCAGATTTGTCCAAGCCATAAATATAGGGAGAGGAAAAAGATAATATTGGATACATGCAGCTAGAGCATAACGAGTGAGCTTAGAGTCTAGTCTGAGAGCGGCATGGGACAGAGACATCCGGCTGTGTCCCAGGAGAGCTCGGGCAGCGAGCAGCATGTCAGGCTGTCAGCCCTGCACTGGGCCATCGTTGTTGGCGAGAGCGAAGTCGCCCAGCGACTGTTGGAACGAAAATCGAGAGCGCGGCCTGATATATCGAGAATCAACTCGTACGATGGGTATGTTGGCAATTAAAAGACCCTTAAGATTGAATCATATTTTTTAATATGTTTGCGGTTGAGTAATTGATTCTTCATCTGCATGCAGTCCCGAGTTGCTAAACGAGTCAAGTCTAACTGGGCAGCAACAAACAGAGCAACTTGTCCGGTCGCAGCTGTACCTGGACTACCGGGGTCGGACCACGTTCGGCATTCAGATCAGCTACTCGCAGACTCCTCTAGCCTTGGCGGTCCAGTTTCACCAGTGGGACACTTTTAAACGGCTTGTCCAGAGCGCCGCGTCGCATCCCGAGGCTCAACAACGGATGCTGGTGGCTTCATCGTTCTCGGCCAGGCTCAGCGGTACTCGACGCTGCAGTACGCGAGATTTTGGCAACGCGCTGGAGCTGCTGGTCTGGTCGCTGACCCAGGCGCAGTACTGTCCGAGTCACCTGACCGAGTGCGAGCTGCTTGAGCTGTTGCGGCTCACCGTGCGACATAGCGGAGCCAACCAGATCCGTCTGCCCCAGCAGTTGCTCCAGCGCCTGTGCCACGCCGCCATGCTCGATCTGGTCTACCGGAACGGCGCCGCAGTGCATCGAATCGAGGCGAGCACGGCGCTGCACAGGTGCGCATTGGCAGCGCTGAAATGCCTGGCACAGCACGGCATGTCGATGCGGTACCGAGACTGCTGGCAGGTAAGCTTCATTTCCTATACCGTTTCTTGACTGGATACAGTTTAGACATCGGTCAAAGCCAGCTTAATCCACCACCAACCTCCGCTTGAGAGATTGCAGACATTCAACATGAAATTCCCAGTTTTTATCTTCATTTATCATCAATTACAGAGGATGGTTCATGGTTAGCAGGGTTGTAGACTTAAGATGGTAACTCGTACACGTAAATAATATGCGGCATATCCTTCTTAACCTGCACCAATTAAATCGCCCGCATCCTCAAGTTTTTATTTCATTTTTATTCTGTCGTCCGTACGCTAGAGGGCGCAATTAACACCAGCAAATCAAATTAACCCACCCAGGCACCAAGCGAACTGCCATCACTGCACAGAGCCTGCTGTCCCAGTCTGATTGGTAGGCAGCTGTCCATGTACCACTTGCTGCTCTGCTACCTCACTGACTCCGCCAGTGTACGCGAGCTTCGCTCCAGTCGTCGGCTTCGTCTGCTGCTCTGCCTACTGTTGAACGCCATCTACGGCGACGGCGTGAGCCTGCCAGACAGTGTCTTCGAGTTGGCCGACTCGGCAACGAGCTGTACGCGATTGTTCTGGCGCTACTACGCTGTCATCAAGGGCAGGCCCGATGCCCCGGCTATTGACTGGGCCGATTTCAACGCTTTGTCGTCAGCTCATCGACGTTTCAAACGGTTCTGCAACAAGCAGCCGATCCGTTTGGCAATTCTAGCCAGGAATGCCGTGCGCAAGCGGCTTCTGGACTGCCTAGCCGCTCTGTCGAAGTCGACAGGCAACTTTGCCGGGTCGGTGGCTCGATTGCCGCTGAAACGTCGGCTGCGTCAGGCGGTGGAGTTCATGGACGAGAAATATCTGGACGATGAGATTTCCAGCATCTTGGTGCGGATCGGATGCGCGAACTAGAGGGAGTTCAAGATGATGCGATTGCCGCAAAAAAAGTGATTTGATCGAAGCTGGAAAATTAAATCGTGTCTATATGAAATTGCCTAACCTCTTCAAGGCTTAAGTCTAGGCTAAAGTTTTTAACCTCATCAAGCCGATGTCTGAAAAGACATTAAAGGATCAGTTTCTGCTGGCCCCCAGTCAGCAGGGATGGCCTGCATAGACTATAGGGGTCGGAAAACTCCAACCCATGGGCCACATGCGGCCCGCGAAGCCTCTCTATCCGGGCCTCGGGTCCTTTGAAACGTCTCTTCTCTCTCCTCTTTCTCCTCTCTTCTTTCTCCTCTCCTCTCTTCTCCATTCTCTAATCTCTTCTCTCCCTTCTCTCTCTCTCCTCTCCTCTCTCCTCACTCGTCTACCTCGCAGCCACGAGCTAGATTCTAAATCTGCCTTTTAAGTTAGGAAATCTTGTCGAACTCAGCCATGGACTATCGCTGCCATTTCAACACTCTGCTAAGCGAAGCCTTTCCAACCAAAGAATGAAGCTATACAAAAGACTTGGCTGTACAGTATACTGTACATTGTGTACGGACTAGATTGGCCAGCTACGCTCGTATGTGATTGCTGTACAGTTTAACAAGTAAAATTCAGTAGATCGACCTGTCTTCAAAGACAATTCTAACTATCTGGGGGCGATTCTGTGATCAGCGTTGCTATGCACGTTCGTATGACGTACAGCATATTATCTGTTAAAAGTGCAAACATTGCTGATTCCAATTCAAGCTCTGCTTTGAATGCATGGTCAATAATCAACATTATTCAACAATATGAATGTGTCAAAAGCAAACCCTAGCGAAATCTATTTAGAAACGCAACTTTATACTGAGCGTTTCCATAAGCTAATGATACTTTTTCCAAACTTTATTGACCGAACAAAAAATGCAATTAGATAATCCAGATTGTGAAACATTAGGAATTTATTGATTAAAAGTTGTATTAGGCATAATACAATTTATTATAGCAGCAACATTCTACACACACTTCAATCGTCCATCCTCGGCATAAAATTAGCTCAAAAGAAGATTTCTAAAAAAGCAGCAAATCGATCAAAAGCTACGCGTAGATGCGTGCTTCAGCCTGACTATGGTGATGTAGATCAAAAGAGAGATCGCTGCTAAATGTTGAGGCGACTCGTGATGCAGAAGATCAAAAATCTCTGTGAGATCCCGCGACTACTACAGATACAGCTCTCCGAGCATAGAATACGCTCGTACACGAGTAGCTTTGAGATGAGGATGATCTCTCTTTGGATTTTTTTCCCTGCAGAAGTGCTGAGCTGCGATCGCTCCTGCCTAAATCCTGAGGAGATTTACAAGCCGGAAACTCATGCGGTCATCCGATGCAGCAGCATTACATAGATTTATGAAGATGCAGCGATGCAGCTAATGTGCTTTACAAAAATACTACTGTAGCATGTGTGTAGCAAACTATAATGCGTGTGATTTAAAGTACATTCTGTAATAATAAAAACGTATAGGAACAATCATATAATCAAACACTCATAATTAAGAGAGATTCTTTAACCTAATTAGTAAAATAACGGTCAGTTTTTTTCTGTCTTTAAAAAAGCTTTATAATCTAAAAATTACATCAGCAGAGTTTGATGTAAATCCGCCGTAAAGTTTCATGCAGGTCTTGTGAAAAACAAGTAAGAAAACCTTGACAGTATGCTTACAACTTGAATCGGGCCTAATATACGAATGAATATTGGAGAAAAACATACGAGACCATAAACTGTGCCTACTATAGATGTACCAGCCATTAACTTCCCTATGTGTACTTAAAACTCAAACCTTAGATATTAAAGTGCATTTTGCTCGTTAAAAAAAGAGACCAACCGCACAAGCTAAAGAAGTCAGCTAGGAAATTGTTTATCAAGCTCAAAGTCAATCTTCAATTCGACATACTTGACTGGCCCCCGAACAAAAATCGAAAGATACACGCAACTCCCACGGTACTCAACGCTGCTGCAAACGGTCGAAAACTTGGCGGTACACTTCGAGTACTTCAACGATGACGTTCTGATTAACACACACTTCAGTCTGCCATCACCCTCACACAAAAGCAATTGTCTACTGCCTATGCACAGTGTAGACACCACAAAGAACTCCAGCCTGCTGTATAGCGTATGCCATTCCTTGATTGGGGTCGAGCAGATTCTGAAAGTGCGAATGTACTTTTACAAGGAAATAAGAGCTATAGCGACAAATGCAACTGAGGCTTAAATCCATCCATTTTTAGCACAGCACGCATGCAATAATAATAACAATCATAATTATAATATTAATAATAATAACAACTCCAGCCTAATGGGCAGATGGGCAACCGACAGCTCAGCTGCAGCTATTGCGCGGCGCCTCTGAAGGCTGCGTACGGCTGTTCAGTCCAAGGACTGTTGGGTCTCCACATACACCCTCAATTACCTCAGCTAATGCTGGCACCCATTTTGCAGCTGGGTGAACTGAAGAAATGCAGAGTTAAGTGTCTTGCTCAAGGACACAAATTGTCCCGAGTGGGTCGAGAATCGAACCCCCAACCTACAAGCCATTAGTCGGACGCTTTCACCACTGGGCTACAACCCCCATATCGACGCAGTGCAAAACAACAAAAACGTGAATCCAAGTTCACTTCAAAGCGCTCCTGTCTAAGCCCAGACTTTAACTTTATCTGTCTAAAAGGGACAGATTGGCAACTGGAAGAATCATTTTACTGTAACTGTCAACAAAACTCATTGAATGAGTGATTTTTGAGCGGCTAGAGCCGCTTGGACAGAAGTTCATGTACTCGAATAGGGGTGTAGCCAGGATTTTGTATTAGAGGGGTACTAGCGCGGGGCGATAGCGATTGGGGTACCAAAATAGGCGCCAGCACCAAGGGGCGCCAGCACCAAGGGGCGCCAGCACCAAGGGGCGCCAGCACCAAGGGGCGCTAGCACCAAGGGGCGCCAGCACCAAGGGGCGCCAGCACCAAGGGGCGTCCCGTAATTGAGCGGCTTTCATCCATTAATACTTGGGAGCAGCGGCCCAATGAGCAAAGCCTTTTGCCAATGAGCTAAAACTGCAACTGGGGCGTGGCTCCCAGTCAATAAATCGAATATATATATATATACTCGCTGTATTTTTTCTGCTTAAAACATGCCAGTGTTTTATCGTTGTCAACATGCTATCCCTGTTACTATTGCCGAGTCGCATTCTGCATTTATAGCAACTCTATTTAGTCTACTTGAGTTAGTAGAAAGTTAAGCGCAAACAGATCGACACTTGGACGACTTTTTCGCGATTTTTTAAGATTTTGCTATTCACATGATTCACTCACGTGATTCGCCTCTCCGTCGCATTACAGTCGTTTAAGTTGTTAAAAAGGCACAAAATCGGCCCCAGAGTCGCCAGAGTCACTGGTGAGTTTTTTGCAATGACTTATCAGCGATTCTTGTCACGGTAACGTTTTCCACCGGGTATGACAAATGCTTCTAATTGCAACACCCATCACACATTAACCCGTGTGGCCATCCGATCAGGTTTTTCGCCCGGTTTTGCTCTGGCTTGCTATGTTTTTTGCCCCATTTCCAGGCGAAGAACATAAACCAGGCGAATTTATCCGGTTTTTCTCTGCCTTTCTAAACCAGGCGAAATTCCGGAGGAAAAACCGTACGAGTGCTCTGGTTTTTTACCCGGTCCTTCGCCAGGTTTGGAACCAGTTTAGTAACGCAGGCAAATCCGGAGTAAAAGCGGATGAAATAACAATTCCGCCTGGAATTTTGCCCGGTTCTTTCTCTGGTTCTTCGACCGGACAAGAGCCGGAGAAAAGAGCTGATGAAAGCCTTTAATTCAGGATTGGGTTGAAAATGGTATGGGAGACACAGTGTATAATTGACAATTGACATGAAGATTTTCTTGTAATTGCATGTCCTGTAATGTGCTCCTGTTTTGTTCTCTTGCAGTATTTTTTCCGCTCATCTTTATATATACCATATGAGCGTCTTCGTATGTTACATTACGAGCGTAGTTCACGTAAACTGAGAATAAAAATATGTCATTTTAATGCTGTCATCGCACACATTTCTGAAGGCTGCATGCTACTGTGGGATTCCAACATACTTTTGGCCAGTCAGAAGTGATTTTAAATTCCCGCATTTATGCGCCTAGATGACTAGCGACTATGCGCCTACTGACTGTATTCTACAACATCTTTCGAATAAAAAAAACAGAGGAGTATATTGATCTTGTAGGTGATTTGGAACAGTTTGATGAATTGCAAGATGGAACGTTACATATTTTGTATTAACACTAACTGACAATTGTCTTACTTCTTCACTCTTCACGGTATCCGTTGACAGAAGCGCACTGTAGATGTTTTACTAAGTCGGCACTACATATTTCCGAGAGTAGACACAATTTGATAGGGATGCAGGGTTTTTCGTCCGGTTTGATCGTCGTGTCGCTTTCGTTAGGTTTTAGTCTGATTTTGCTCCGGGTATTCGTCCGGTTGGGTCGTCGTGTCGCTTTCGTTAGGTTTTAGTCTGATTTTGCTCCAGATATTCGTCCGGTTGGGTCGTCGTGTCGCTTTCGTTAGGTTTTAGTCTGATTTTGCTCCGGGTATTCGTCCGGTTGGGTCGTCGTGTCGCTTTCGTTAGGTTTTAGTCTGATTTTGCCCCGGTTATTTGCCGGGTTCTGCTATTGCACTTTCATCCGGTCATTTGTCGGGTTTTATTCAGGGTACTCATCAGTTTGAGTAGCCGAAGAGAAACCCGAGAAAATACCTGATGTCCTCTACGAAATTCCTGACGAACAACCAGACGAAACTGCCGTCTTCGTCCGTTTTCGAGACCACTTTCCCGAGGATTTTCGGGTTTTTAGATAGGAAAAAATGTATTACAAACCGGGCAAAAATCCCGATCGCCTACCGGGCGAAAAACCTGATCAGATGGCCACACGGGAAAGATAGAACATTTTCAGCTACATTTTCAAGTGCTACGAGCATTTTAGATATAATCTAGCATTTCAAATTAAATAATGATATGATTAATTTATTTAAAATTTGGCGCTAAACTAACAAAGCGTGCATTGTAATAACAAACAGAAAAATGTTCGTTCTTATATAAAGAAAGACAAAATTCACTCCTATGGTCAAATATCAGAAATAGAAAGCTATTGAAATAAAAATCATAGATTGGTGTGCGATTAACTCAATTTTGACTCAATTCTCGGCCAGATGAGGCAACAAGTCGGCCACCGACTCGGCCGCACAGTTAGGCTTGAGCTCTGAGTCTGCTTCGCTTAAGTCTAGCAGATCCTCCGGTTTGGTGCAGCCGGTCATCACACATACTGTGTCCATGCCGTGCCGACGACCGAATGCGATGTCCGTGTCGAGACGATCCCCGACCATAAGCCACTGGGACAGCGGGGGCGGCTGCTGGTCCTGTCGGGCCTCCGTCATGAGCTGCACGGCATAGTCCAGCATGGGCCGGTGCGGCTTCCCCATCACGGCTGCCGGCTGCTGCTGGGTGGCAACGCACAGAGCCGAGAGCATGGCTCCGGTGCCCGGCAGGCGCACTGGCACAGTTGGCGACGGCTGTCCAGATGGCAGGAAGGCGTCCTCGTTACTGCCGAGGAACAGGGCGCCGGCTGAGACGTAGCTGCAGGCTTTGAGCAGCTTCAGGTAGTTGAATCTGGTGTCCAGGGCCAGCAGAACGCAGGAGACGTCGTTGCGAAGCGGGGCGTCGCCGAATTGCTCAACGCCCTGGGTGACGGACGGTTGATGAGTCAATGACGGGCGGTTGATGAGTCAATGACGGGCGGTTGATGAGTCAATGACGGGTGGTTGATGAGTCAATGACGGACGGTTGATGAGTCAATGACGGGCGGTTGATGAGTCAATGACGGGCGGTTGATGAGTCAATGACGGGTGGCTGATGAGTCAATGACGGGCGGTTGATGAGTCAATGACGGGTGGCTGATGAGTCAATGACGGGCGGTTGATGAGTCAATGACGGGTGGCTGATGAGTCAATGACGGGTGGTTGATGAGTCAATGACGGACGGTTGATGAGTCAATGACGGACGGTCGATGAGTCAATGACGGGCGGTTGATGAGTCAATGACGGGTGGTTGATGAGTCAATGACGGGTGGTTGATGAGTCAATGACGGGCGTTTGATGAGTCAATGACGGGTGGTTGATGAATCAATGACGGGCGTTTGATGAGTCAATGACGGGTGGTTGATGAGTCAAGACGGACGGTTGATGAGTCAATGATGGACGGTTGATGAGTCAATGACGGGTGGTGGATGAGTCAATGACGGGCGGTTGCTGAGTTTAAATTGTTTGGACCTCCATCGATCAGAGGATAATTAGAGGATCAGAGGATAAATAATCCCAATATTTGGGATTATTACAGAACTTACACTACCAATATACAGATTACTTAACTAACTCACCTGATCGTGCACCGCGGTGTCGTCATCCTCGCGAAATCCGCAGCAGTTGATGCCGTGCAATTCCAATTCATCCTGAATGAACAAAGCATGGGTTGTGGGTTGTAAAATTGTAAAATCAACTATTTGTGCTATGATAACGTTATGATTGGAAAACTATAAGCATATAAAGTGCTTATAGTTTAAACGAAAATTCACCTACCTGCAATCCTTGACTTCCAATAACATAGGTAACCCCGGGCAGCTTCAGCTTGCTGATGTACCCAGCAGCCACGGCGGCGGTGCACACGATGTCGGCCTCTTCAATCGGCAGCTCCAGCTTGCGACACTTTGCCACATATTGCGCCCTTGACTTGGAGCTGTTGTTGGTGACAAGAAACACCTGCCTGCCGAGTTGCTTCAGGCGAGTTAGCAGGTCCTTGGCACCTGGCACCAGGGTGTTCTCATTCCAGATGACGCCATCGCAGTCGAATAAAAATACTCGCTTTGTTGACATCAGGCGGGCAATGTCTGCTGCACTGCTCAAGTAGCTTTTGGTTGTCATTTTCTGAAATTAAGTATTTAACAATTTGATCAGAGAAATTTTCACAGGTAATAAACAATTGAACATAGCTTAAATAACAAGTGTCATCAGATGTCAACAAAATGTGATAGGAATAAAACTAATGGCCGATAAATAAAACTAAATCCAAAGCAAATCCCATTCCTAAAAGCTCTTCCATCAGGAAATAAATAATGATAGCAATAGCCTTTATCTGTCACTTATTAAGAATGTCTCAATGATCTTTTAAACCTTAGTTGTTGAATGGCCAATATTAATCGATTTGGAAATATATGTCTTTTAAACATGTCTATATCCATATATTCTGTATAAAACCTTCACTATCTATAACTCCCCAAAGCCATACCTATAGCTGCATTGAAGAACTACTCAATATTCTAAGTATATAAATTTATGGGGGATCAAATATTATTACAATTTCCAATCCCTAGGCATTTGAAAGGCTATAAGGTCATGACAATTAAATTGAAGCTTCTCTTCTTTTTATCACTCTTAGTCTATGTAAATATATGAGAATTGGTTTATAAAAAACCTATCTATTTACATGGCTTGATACTAGTTGTAAAATTCTTATCACACCAATTATCATATTTTCAATGGATGACTTCTCAATCTTTTTTATTTATCACTCTAGTAATTCAATAATTCTTAAACTAAAAAGCAAAAATTAGAACTTTCTAAAAAAAACTTGGAGTTAGAAACTTGAAACACCTATCTTTAGATTTTTATAGTGTTAATAAAGAAATCCTATATACTAAAAATTTATATTAACAATCTAGATAAAGTAATACATAAATACAATAGTTTTATCTAGACTAAATATTTGTCTAGGAATTTAATACCCAAAAAATTATTTAAATCAAATTTTAAGCAAATTAAGTATTAATTTTCCCATTTTAACACTGTTTTTAATAATTTTAGTATTCTTCTATGCTGTAGCATTTTATTAGCGAGGAATATTTTTACTATACATTTATATTGGGATATATTGGATTTAAACAAAGTACAACATCCTTGGATGAAATTAATTTACAAATATGAGCATAAAATTTACTTTATTCATTGAATATATATATATTGACAGAAGATTACTATGATAGCTAACTACTGAAGGACCATTTACAACATGAATACACTATTAGAAAACACTATTACATTCTTGATTATAATTTTATATTTATTTGTTAAAAAGAAAATATTTACTCAATATCTACCACAAAGATTGATAAAATATACAACCGAATGCAAGGTTTCCACCAAAATAACTCTCATGTAAAAAATAGTTTTTTTCTAGTGAAAATCGTATCCAGAATATATTGTAACGATGTTATTCCAATGTACCTAGTTTCTAGAAGTTTCCTTTCCCCTTCGCGCATTCTATACGAGTAAAATTTCCAAATTAAGTAAAAGAAATTTCTGCATTTTTCTTCGAATTTCCATAACAAAATATTTCTACGCGGAACCTTTACATATCTTATAGTTTAATTATTAGTCATATTCTTATTCAACGCATTTATCCGTATTAGCTACAGTTTACATTATAACGTTGTGTCTTTGTTATAATTCTAAAGAAATTTCCAGAACACCGTTAATTTTGCTATAAATATACACCAGGCAAACCCAGCTAATAAGCAAGTGTTTTTCCGGTAATCTCGACTATCGATAATAAATAATTGAACCGCCGCTTTCAAGCCTCATTTATTTTTCAGGCACGCTACAACTGGTCCGGTGAGGCGTCCAACATTCATCTGAGTCCCCAGTAAGGGGGCTACGCTGGCGAAGCATGGATGAAGCGCGTACGTGTGTGTAAATACCGCTGTAAATACTGCCTGTAAGTAGCATAACGCCATCATCGACATCGCCATCAACGCCATGCTTCATCATCGTCGTCTGCACGCGGCCGTCGTCCAACTACTGTCTCTGCCGAAGTCATCATATACGAAACCTAATTCTGCAAACGCTGTACCGAAGTTGGCACGGATCTCAATCGACGACCGCCAGAAAATGCCTACACGGGTTATTACCAGGCCGTTCGATAGAGTCTTCCGTGAGCCCCACCAAATTCTACGCCAAAATAAGCCGAAATATCATCAGTCAACCAAGCTGCTATTGACCAAGGAACGCGCGGCTGAAACCTTCGGCGATCGTCTTTATATGACACCTTCCACGAGGTGATCGACATCCCGAGGGGCAACCCAGCCTGTTTCAGCCGCGAATTTCCAGAACACCGTTAATTTTGCTATAAATATACACCAGGCAAACCCAGCTAATAAGCAAGTGTTTTTCCGGTAATCTCGACTATCGATAATAAATAATTGAACCGCCGCTTTCAAGCCTCATTTATTTTTCAGACACTCTACAATATAATCTACAGTTTAAGTTTGAGCAATTTTTCTGAAATCAATCAGATGGACATTTTAAATTCAGTTTTAGTAAATTGGAATGAATTTTTTTACAAAGTTGCTATCAGTTTTTTTATTACAACAGACACATATCTAGAAACATTTTATTTTTAGGATAAAGGCGAATGATGACTGATACCTCGTTTCACAGTTGTGTCATGTCATGTCACTACTAATGTGAATTAATTTGTCATTGTTCTTGGAAACTCTGAGCTTAAAATCTGTCAAAATTATTAATTTCCGTGTCTGTTTTGAAACAAATACACAGTGCCAATGACCTTATATTTTGAAAAATATGTTTGAACAGAGCTCTATAAGCTCAGAAAAATAATTTAAAAAATGTAATGTCCTTTTGAAGCTGCTTGAATATTTATTTATTAAAATAAATATTAAAATGGCGGATTTTTTCCCTACTGACATTGCGCCCACGATGAGTAGGTCAGACAAGAAAAGAAAGTATATGCTTTGAATTGTCGAATTAAAACAGTAGAAATAAAATGTAATTTTACTATTTAATTTCCTGGAAAAAGTAAATCTTCACAGAATTGGATAAAGCCACATATCAAACAAAATTTTGATCGGCCTGGTGTCAAACTAACAACACCAAGACCCCAACACAAAATAAGTTCATGCGTACATATATATTTTGATAGCATTAGGATGATTATTCGTATTATTTTATTATTGTAACTTGATCAGCGCTGTGATCAAAACTACAAATATGAATACAATTAAAACTTTATCGCGTGGATCTTCTAGCTAAAGTATTCTATTCTCTTGACTCATTTTATTACTTTTTATTATTGCAATATTTTTTGCTGGCAGCCAGCAGTAGTACAGTATATTTCAAATGAATGTTTTTGCAGCCCTAAGTTTTTAATAATTAGCTTTTGTGACTTGTTAGTAATAGTGCGGGATAAGTGAAGTGCAGAGTAATATAGTAAAAATAAAAGATTAAAGCAATAATTAAAAATGTACAAATAGCTAGTGTGACACTTTCTACGTTACTTGCAAAGCTGTGTCAGAAAAGATAACAAGGCTAAATATTTTTGCAGATAACTATAGCAATGTGTGATAAGAATTTAGGCCAGCTGCTCATACGATATGATCTTACTGTCGAACTTTCTCAGGAGCTGCTGCGATAAGCTATAAATTATAACTCTAGTGCGATCAGTTCAAGCCTGAATAGAAACAATAAAAGTAATCATGCTTTTCCGTACCTAATTTATATTGCAAAACTATCAAAAATTAAAAACTCCAAACTCGAAATGTATTGAATACACACACTCTTGATTTGCTTAGAGATTACGCTGCTGACTGTACTCCTTCATCAAACAGTACGCCATCACGATGCAGACAACCTGTACGAATTCAAAGTTGAAGTTTTGGTTGTGGTTAAATTTTTATATTGTTTGGTTTTGCGGAACAAAGTTAGCTAGCTAGAAAACTATTGCAGAACTCACATTGAAGCCAATGTAAAGTACCGCCGCTACGATGATTGAGGTCACGTGAGCTTTCCAGCTGTCCACAATTTTTGATAGGCAGCCCTGAAATTATGAAGGAGAGTAGTCGACCTTCTGGTGAATTTTGGAATCTAGTGATGGACCTATAGTCTTTGTAGGCTGCATGAATTGTGCCCAGTCTGTATCAGCTGGAGTGCTCAGTCTGTATCGGATGAAGTGCCCAGTCTGTATCAGATGGAGTGCCCAGCATGACAGTATGTATCGAATGGAGTGCCCAGTCACAGTCAGCTGGAGTGCCCAGTCTGTATCGGATGGAGTGCCCAGTCTGTATCGGATGGAGTGCCCAGTCTGGATCAGCTGGAGTGCCCAGTCTGTATCGGATGGAGTGCCCAGTCTGTATCGGATGGAGTGCCCAGGTCTGTATCAGATGGAGTGCCCAGCATGACAGTATGTATCAAATGGAGTGCCCAGTCACAGTCAGCTGGAGTGCCCAGTCTGTATCGGATGGAGTGCCCAGTCACTATCAGATGGAGTGCCCAGCTTACCTGCTGGTGAAAGTTGGCCAGCTTAGTAGGGCACTGGCTACCATTGATGAGGTACTTCTTGAAGTCACTCCAGTCGTCATGTTCGGCCAGGTATTTAGCGCCATCATCGGTGAGTTGGCAGCAGGAGGCTGGGATCAGCATCGGTCGGCTGTCGAATTTTGGATTGGCCCGGCTCCAGGTGCTGTTCACGGTAATGTCAGTGTAGTTGGTGACTCCGCAACAGCGAAGCTACATTTCGAAAGTTGGTTAAAATGGGTTATAAACTGATTATATTTTGCTATTTTATATAGCTATTGTATAAAGGTACGATAAACCAATTGCGATTTGACACCCTTGAGGGCTAACAACCCCTCAAGACAACTGAAAGTGCACATGCTTGACGAATAGAACGTCAAGAGCCGCTGTACACCCTATGTGAGCTGACGTCAAGACTTACTGGGGGAATTGCTGAGATGCCAAGGCTTACTGGGGGAATTTCTGAGACGTCAAGACTTCTGTGGGAATTGCTGAGATGTCAAGGCTTACTGGGGGCATTGCTAAGATATCAAGGCTGAGGGTTCAGAAACTACATGTAGTTTATTTTTTTAAGTGTATTGCATTCTTTGAACAATTTTACTTGAATAAAGTGTTTATTAAACTGAAAAATAATGCTTTTTAGTTAGCGTGCTTTAAGTTTAAAGGATTCTTATAAATAATTTACTTCCCATGCTTCTCGTGCGCCCCGAAGGAAAGTATTAACTATTTTGAATAATCTTCTTACCGAAACGTGAATGCTGTTCATAATCCGCGAGACAATATCTTTGTTGTCAGTCTGGTTTACAGGACCCAGCTCGTTGTAGGGTTTAAATAGGTCTCTGTCAGTCTTTCTTAGAACGCGAGTCACCTCGTCTTGCAGGCGGCCTTTGAAGACAGCCGCGAGTCCGATGACAATGAGCTGGGCGAGTAGGAGGATCGTCATGACCACCATGTACTGAAATTCAGGGGGTTGCGGTGGTGACTGAGATGAGGCAAGTATGAGTTTTTGGGGGCTGTAGCCTAGTGGTCAGAGCGTCGGACTTCCGACTAGAAGGTTGGAGGTTCGATTCTCGACCCACTTAAAACAATTTGTTTCCTTGAGCAAGACACTTATTTCTGCATTGCTTAATTCAGTTCAACCAGCTGTAAAATGGGTGCCAGCATTAGCTGGGGTAATTGAGGCTGTGTGTGGTGACCCCCCAGTCCTTGGACTGAACAGCCGTACGCAGCTTTCAGATGCACCGCGCATAGCTGTGGCTGAGCTGTCGGTTGCACATCTGCTCATTAGCTGGCAGGTGTAATCAGTTATTATTATTATTAACCATGACCATGTACAGTACATGTGAAATTCGATTCTTTCAAGTGAGTAGAAACTTTTTACTTAGCTAGTTTTGCTCGTGTACACTGAAACTTTTTACAACTGGAACAAAATGTCAGATCCATGTCAGATCTGGCTCTATACTCACAAACTTCAGCATGCAGACGTTCTCCTTCATGGCACCGAAGCATCCGCTGATGGTGAGCAGCAGGCAGAAGACGCTGATCACTATGATGATGATCGCGGCAGACATCAGCTGCAGCCTGTTGGCCAGAGTCTTCAGCTCGCTGTCCTCAGGCGCGGATTCCATCTTGCTGATCGCTCGACCTCGATAAACAGCTACCCAGATGCCGATGCCAAGGACCGCTAGACTGAACACGGCAAAGACCGCGTTAACAATGACCAGGACGATTTTGCTGATTGATCGACACATGTCTGCACTGCTTGACTGTAGGACTGGGACCGAGAGGAGCGATTTAAAAGTACAGAAGCGCAGAACCTAACTTCAATACCAGCGATGGATGGAAAGGTTTTAGGCAGTAAAAACCAATGGTTTTTATACTTGCAGCCTTGCAGCACAGGAGAGAGAATTCCACTGGCTGATTGGCTTATTAGAATTCTGTTTCTACGGAGGGCCTGACCTGTGCGCAGGTATAGGACCTACGCGCAAGTCGTTTTCTGTGCGTCATTCGGCTTTGCTGGTGGTAAAACGATCGAATCTCGCGCACGCACGCAGGAAGCCAGAGAGCGGCATTTAATTGGCTATGCAGAATGCTAAACTACGCTTGGCTCTTGCATGTCTAGGATCGAGTGGTTTTTTATTCAGCGTTTTCTGACTATGGTTGGTCCCAGTAAAAGCATTCGCGTGTAGCGAATTCCAGCATTTGTTATACCGTGCCAGGCCGAATTGAATACCGAAGCTATGTATTTGATATGTATGTAGCTCGTGTAAACAGTCCCTGGGTAGAGAATTTAGCTTACTGTAACTGGCTGACCCCAGCTAGACCCCGCTGTACTAAATGCTGACTCCAGCTGGACCCTGCTGTGCTAAATGCTGACTCCAGCTGGACCCTGCTGTGCTAAATGCTGACTCCAGCTGGACCCCCGCTGTGCTAAATGCTGACTCCAGCTGGACCCTGCTGTGCTAAATGCTGACTCCAGCTGGACCCTGCTGTGCTAAATGCTGACTCCAACTGGACCCCCCGCTGTACTAAATGCTGACTCCAGCTGGACCCTGCTGTGCTAAATGCTGACTCCAGCTGGACCCCCGCTGTGCTAAATGCTGACTCCAGCTGGACCCTGCTGTGCTAAATGCTGACTCCAACTGGACCCCCCGCTGTGCTAAATGCTGACTCCAGCTGGACCCTGCTGTGCTAAATGCTGACTCCAACTGGACCCCCCGCTGTGCTAAATGCTGACTCCAGCTGGACCCCCCCCCCGCTGTGCTAAATGCTGACTCCAGCTGGACCCTGCTGTGCTAAATGCTGACTCCAGCTGGACCCTGCTGTGCTAAATGCTGACTCCAGCTGGACCCCCGCTGTGCTAAATGCTGACTCCAGCTGGACCCTGCTGTGCTAAATGCTGACTCCAGCTGGACCCTGCTGTGCTAAATGCTGACTCCAGCTGGACCCCCGCTGTGCTAAATGCTGACTCCAGCTGGACCCTGCTGTGCTAAATGCTGACTCCAGCTGGACCCCCGCTGTGCTAAATGCTGACTCCAGCTGGACCCTGCTGTGCTAAATGCTGACTCCAACTGGACCCCCCGCTGTGCTAAATGCTGACTCCAGCTGGACCCTGCTGTGCTAAATGCTGACTCCAACTGGACCCCCCGCTGTGCTAAATGCTGACTCCAGCTGGACCCCCCCCGCTGTGCTAAATGCTGACTCCAGCTGGACCCTGCTGTGCTAAATGCTGACTCCAACTGGACCCCCCGCTGTGCTAAATGCTGACTCCAGCTGGACCCCCCCCGCTGTGCTAAATGCTGACTCCAGCTGGACCCCCCCCCGCTGTGCTAAATGCTGACTCCAGCTGGACCCTGCTGTGCTAAATGCTGACTCCAACTGGACCCCCCGCTGTGCTAAATGCTGACTCCAGCTGGACCCCCCCCGCTGTGCTAAATGCTGACTCCAGCTGGACCCCCGCTGTGCTAAATGCTGACTCCAGCTGGACCCTGCTGTGCTAAATGCTGACTCCAACTGGACCCCCCGCTGTGCTAAATGCTGACTCCAGCTGGACCCTGCTGTGCTAAATGTTGACTCCAACTGGACCCCCCGCTGTGCTAAATGCTGACTCCAGCTGGACCCCCCCCCGCTGTGCTAAATGCTGACTCCAGCTGGACCCTGCTGTGCTAAATGCTGACTCCAGCTGGACCCCCCGCTGTGCTAAATGCTGACTCCAGCTGGACCCTGCTGTGCTAAATGCTGACTCCAGCTGGACCCTGCTGTGCTAAATGCTGACTCCAGCTGGACCCTGCTGTGCTAAATGCTGACTCCAACTGGACCCCCCGCTGTGCTAAATGCTGACTCCAGCTGGACCCCCCCCCCCGCTGTGCTAAATGCTGACTCCAGCTGGACCCCCCACTGTGCTAAATGCTGACTCCAGCTGGACACCATGCCAGCTAGGCTTCCAGCCCTTCAAGCTGCAGCTCTGCTATATTGTACAGTCCAATTCTAAAATGAGAAATTCAGCCATTTATTGCAGTCCTGACACTTTGACCCCAGCGTCTCTGGCACGAGATCGGCAGCTAAATAAACAAGTGCGCTAAATCTTTTGAAGGCTTGCAGCACTCAGAACGGAAATTCGTTTTGTCATTTCAACATTCTCCCCTGTTTGGTGTTGTGGCGATTTGCGTTGCATCAAGTGTTTTGCGTGTCACATGGCCTGAATCATAGTATTGCATGTTTTTGTAAACAATCCTTGACTTCATTGCTTCTGCATCGATGCATCACCTTTTAAACTGTAAAAATGCGTTGTGTCTTAGTGCCTTAGTGTCTTAGTGTCTTAGTGTCTTAGTGTCTTAGTGTCTTAGTGTCTTACTGTCTTACTGTCTTAGTGTCTTAGTGTCTTACTGTCTTACTGTCTTAGTGTCTTAGTGTCTTACTGTCTTACTGTCTTAGTGTCTTAGGGTCTTACTAATTTGGTGTTTTAGTGTCTTAGTGTCTTTGTGTCGTGTCTTACTGTCTTAGTGTCTTAGTGTCTTAGTGTCTTAGTGTCTTACTGTCTTACTGTCTTACTGTCTTACTGTCTTAGTGTCTTATTGTCCTAGTGTCTTAGTGTCTTAGTGTCTTACTGTCTTACTGTCTTAGTGTCCTAGTGTCTTAGTTTCTTAGTGTCTTAGTGTCTTAGTGTCTTAGTGTCTTAGTGTCTTAGTGTCTTACTGTCTTACTGTCTTAGTTCCTAGTGTCTTAGTTTCTTAGTGTCTTAGTGTCTTAGTGTCTTAGTGTCTTAGTGTCTTAGTGTCTTAGTGTCTTACTGTCTTAGTGTTTTACTGTCTTAGTGTCTTAGGGTCTTACTGTTTTGGTGTCTTAGTGTCTTAGGGTCTTATTGTTTTGGTGTCTTAGTGTCTTAGTGTCTTACTGTCTTACTGTCTTACTGACTTACTGTCTTAGTGTCCTAGTGTCTTAGTGTCCTAGTGTCTTAGTTTCTTAGTTTCTTAGTGTCTTAGTGTCTTAGTGTCTTATTGTCCTAGTGTCTTAGTGTCTTAGTGTCTTAGTGTCTTACTGTCTTAGTGTCCTAGTGTCTTAGTTTCTTAGTGTCTTAGTGTCTTAGTGTCTTAGTGTCTTAGTGTCTTAGTGTCTTAGTGTCTTACTGTCTTAGTGTCTTATTGTCCTAGTGTCTTAGTTTCTTAGTGTCTTAGTGTCTTTGTGTCTTGTCTTACTGTCTTAGTGTCTTGGTGTCTTGCTGTTTTGGTGTCTTAGTGTCTTAGTGTCTTAGTGTCTTAGTGTCTTAGTGTCTTAGTGTCTTACTGTCTTAGTGTTTTACTGTCTTAGTGTCTTAGGGTCTTACTGTTTTGGTGTCTTAGTGTCTTAGGGTCTTATTGTTTTGGTGTCTTAGTGTCTTAGTGTCTTACTGTCTTACTGTCTTACTGTCTTACTGTCTTAGTGTCCTAGTGTCTTAGTGTCTTAGTTTCTTAGTTTCTTAGTGTCTTAGTTTCTTAGTGTCTTAGTGTCTTACTGTCTTACTGTCTTAGTGTCCTAGTGTCTTAGTTTCTTAGTGTCTTAGTGTCTTAGTTTCTTAGTGTCTTACTGTCTTAGTGTCTTATTGTCCTAGTGTCTTAGTTTCTTAGTGTCTTAGTGTCTTTGTGTCTTGTCTTACTGTCTTAGTGTCTTGGTGTCTTGCTGTTTTGGTGTCTTAGTGTCTTAGTGTCTTAGTGTCTTACTGTCTTAGTGTCTTACTGACTTACTGTCTTAGTGTCCTAGTGTCTTAGTGTCCTAGTGTCTTAGTTTCTTAGTTTCTTAGTGTCTTAGTGTCTTAGTGTCTTATTGTCCTAGTGTCTTAGTGTCTTAGTGTCTTAGTGTCTTACTGTCTTAGTGTCCTAGTGTCTTAGTTTCTTAGTGTCTTAGTGTCTTAGTGTCTTAGTGTCTTAGTGTCTTAGTGTCTTAGTGTCTTACTGTCTTAGTGTCTTATTGTCCTAGTGTCTTAGTTTCTTAGTGTCTTAGTGTCTTTGTGTCTTGTCTTACTGTCTTAGTGTCTTGGTGTCTTGCTGTTTTGGTGTCTTAGTGTCTTAGTGTCTTAGTGTCTTAGTGTCTTAGTGTCTTAGTGTCTTACTGTCTTAGTGTTTTACTGTCTTAGTGTCTTAGGGTCTTACTGTTTTGGTGTCTTAGTGTCTTAGGGTCTTATTGTTTTGGTGTCTTAGTGTCTTAGTGTCTTACTGTCTTACTGTCTTACTGTCTTACTGTCTTAGTGTCCTAGTGTCTTAGTGTCTTAGTTTCTTAGTTTCTTAGTGTCTTAGTTTCTTAGTGTCTTAGTGTCTTACTGTCTTACTGTCTTAGTGTCCTAGTGTCTTAGTTTCTTAGTGTCTTAGTGTCTTAGTTTCTTAGTGTCTTACTGTCTTAGTGTCTTATTGTCCTAGTGTCTTAGTTTCTTAGTGTCTTAGTGTCTTTGTGTCTTGTCTTACTGTCTTAGTGTCTTGGTGTCTTGCTGTTTTGGTGTCTTAGTGTCTTAGTGTCTTAGTGTCTTACTGTCTTAGTGTCTTAGTGTCTTAGTGTCTTAGTGTCTTAGTGTCTTAGTGTCTTAGTGTCTTAGTGTCTTAGTGTCTTAGTGTCTTAGGGTCTTACTGTTTTGGTGTCTTAGTGTCTTAGTGTCTTACTGTTTTGGTGTCTTAGTGTCTTAGGGTCTTATTGTTTTGGTGTCTTAGTGTCTTAGTGTCTTAATGTCTTACTGTCTTAGTGTCTTAATGTCTTACTGTCTTAGTGTCTTACTGTCTTACTGTCTTACTGTCTTACTGTCTTACTGTCTTAGTGTCCTCTGTTTTGGTGTCTTAGTGTCTTAGTGTCTTAATGTCTTACTGTCTTAGTGTCTTAATGTCTTACTGTCTTAATGTCTTACTGTCTTAGTGTCTTAATGTCTTACTGTCTTAGTGTCTTACTGTCTTACCGTCTTATTCCTATTTATCCCTTCTTCCCCGTAGAGATCGATCCCCAAATGGTAAAGTGGTCGGTTTTAGACATAACGGGAGATATTTGGCTCCAAAATATTTTCGGGCTTTATTTTGACTCTTAAGTTCTTCGCATCCTCTTTAGACATTTAGCACGGCTGGAATCTCAGAATTTAGCACAGCTGGAATCTCAGAATTTAGCACAGCTGGAATCTCAGCATTTAGCACAGCTGGAATCTCAGCATTTAGCACAGCTGGAATCTCAGCATTTAGCACAGCTGGAATCTCAGAATTTAGCACAGCTGGAATCTCAGAATTTAGCACAGCTGGAATCTCAGCATTTAGCACAGCTGGAATCTCAGCATTTAGCACAGCTGGAATCTCAGCATTTAGCACAGCTGGAATCTCAGCATTTAGCACAGCTGGAATCTCAGCATTTAGCGCAGCTGGAATCTCAGCATTTAGCACAGCTGGAATCTCAGCATTTAGCACAGCTGGAATCTCAGCATTTAGCGCAGCTGGAATCTCAGCATTTAGCACAGCTGGAATCTCAGCATTTAGCGCAGCTGGAATCTCAGCATTTAGCACAGCTGGAATCTCAGCATTTAGCACAGCTGGAATCTCAGCATTTAGCACAGCTGGAATCTCAGAATTTAGCACAGCGGTGGGTCCAGTTGGAGTCAGTGAATTAATGTGAATTCCAAAGAGGCAGTTTTCCAGCTTGATTGGCAAGAATTTCATTTTTTAAATATAGAATTTTTCAAAGCTAGGTAGAAGCTACTTCGCAGTTTCATTTCGAACTACGCAGTGATGGGGATCGGTATTTTACTGGAGAACCATTCCAGTCATTTCGCTACGTGATATTGACGCTAATTTTTAGAAAATCGCAAAATATGAAAAACACAGCAAATATATTTAAATTTGCACGTTTGAGGTATTTCGATTTTAATTTATGTCAGTAAATGTGTTAATAACCAATGTCGATCGGTAGACACGACTTCATCGGAGAAGCTGAACACACAGTACAATACTTGGGTTAAATAATTCATTACTGTAGTGAAATTAGCTATAATGATGTGTACCAGTGCCTGTTTGTTATTGGTAACTATAAACAACAAATTATTGATCCATGAATATTAATCAATATTATTTGGATAAAGGAAAAGTCACAAGTTAGATATGGGGCATGCAGTTATATCACTATTTGGGGCTTGGGTTGGGGCCAAGATGACTCACCCCTTATAACCACTTCGATGGTTTCAGCCTAGTGGCTAGAGCGTCGGTCCCACGACTGAAAGATGAGAGGTTCGATTCTCGACCCACTCGACCCATCCACTTAAGCAAGATAACACAACTCTGCATTACTTCAGTTCACCCAGCTGTAAAATGGGTGCCAGAGAATTGGTTGGGGTAATTGAGGGTGTGTGGTGACCCCCCAGTCCTTGGACTGAACAGCCGTACGCAGCCTTCAGATGCGCCGCGCAATAGCTGCGGCTGAGCTGCCGGTTGCATATCTACCCATTAGGGCAGGTGTAGTCAATTATTGTTATTAATACCCATCTCAATACTTTTAAGCCCGCGCGAGTCGTCCCTTATTTTGTTTCCTGTTTTTTCCTGATTTTTCCTGTTTGGTTACATCACGCGTTGTGCAACAAACCCTTCCTTACATATAGGTCTTATATAGGACGTCGCCCAAGTTTATATTTTTAGCCAATCACAGCGCGCCTAGGCAGGTGACGTCACTTACATGTAGCTGCTAGGACAGGTCAAGACCACTTTGTTCACGCATTACGCTCCTCTTGACGTGCTCAAATACAAGTATGCGTGAGCTCTAGCTGCGATAGTAGAGTGCAGATGTGGAAGAAATGAGGTTCACAATAGTTCAATAATTAATACATTAATATTAAAATGGTTATACTTGAAAATTAGTAAAAATATTTGATAGATAGCTCGTACATCACGGAAAAAGGGGTCCCTGATGTACAGTATCTGATGCCTCCTGATGTACAGTATATCTGATTCCCCCTGATGTACAGCATATCTGATTCCCCTTGATGTACAGTACATGTATATCTGATTCCCCCTGATGTACAGTACATCTGATTCCCCCTGATGTACAGTATATCTGATTCCCCCTGATGTACAGTATATCTGATTCACCCTGATGTACAGTATATCTGATTCCCCCTGATGTAAAGTATATCTGATTCACCCTGATGTACAGTGTATCTGATTCACCCTGATGTACAGTATATCTGATTCACCCTGATGTACAGTATCGCAAATTTCTACTTATTGCGACATCAAAAGGAACGCAAAAAGACAAAACAAAATCTTTAACAAAGCACTTGGCCATTGCGTTTCCATGCATTTCTTGTTCAAAATTAGAACTTAAACAATCTCGCAGCAAATATTTTGTTGGGGTAAACTTAAACCGCTGCTCCCACAGGCTTATCGTGTATTAGTTGAACATAATGTTAGCTATAAATTTTACCATAAAGATAAATTCAGCATGCTAAAATAAAAAAAAGTTATTTTAAGAGAAAGAGTACAGGAAAATACAGAATTCTGCAAATTAGCAACTGCCTGTAGTTCTGGAACGAAGTGAATGTAAGCCGAGTCTAAAAATTAGGAACGATTAATTATAACAATATAATTTTATTAAGGAGCCTCAGTTGAATCAGTGCGTCCATATGAAAATTCGAAGAATTATAAACTGATTAACATTCCTCAAACTTTGCTATCAAAGATCGATAAATCCAGAACCAATAAACATTTCTATTGGAAAGAATTTACAGAAATCTCTAACTGTCTGCGCTACTTATAGTAGTATAAGAGTATTATATATTGACTTTCCATGCGAATTCGGTTTCAAAGGACGAAAAACTTCTTCATCAGGGAAAATTCATAGTTACCTACGCTAAATAATTACATGGTTATGCACGAACACGAAGGCACTAGAGGCCAGAACCGTAAGCTTTTTCAAATGTTTTTACGTTAAATATCGAACATTGTCATCCGTTGACGCGGAGATACAAAAGTTATAAAGTTATAAGAACGTGGAGGGCAGGGGTCGGTGGTTCGATTTCGGGCGGGGAAATCCCGAACCGCTCAGAGAACAAGGATTATTAAGACAAGAGGGGACAGACACAATCATTTCTTTAGAATTGTTTCAGAAATTACTGCAGCATGCAGGACTCATAGGTGGGCACCATGTACTTGATGTTGATGAAGGCGTCCTCGCCGCCGTGAATCTCGAAGGCGTTGAGCGTCTCGTGGATCAGGTCGCCGAGGTTCTCGCGCTTCTGCTGGCTGTAGTCAATGCCGTCGCCCAGGTTCTCGTTCTTGTTGATGAAGGCGTTGAGGATGGGCAGTATCTGGCGGTAGTAGGGCACCAGCGCCTCACCAATCATGTCGGCTGACACAACCAGGTGTTGCAGAGCCTTCAGCACGGTGCAGCACACCTGGACGATAATTTAGGTGGGCAATTGAATTATTAAAACTTGTCGTCATGGCAACCAATTTATCGCATGATATAATTAGAAAACCGCACCTTTTGATTCCTTGTGTTCAGAGCGTTCTTGATCGGGATGATCAGCTGAGGGATTACGGGGAGAATCTTCGATCCGCCGTGCTCCAGCATGTCGTGCACGCCTGGTTGAAAACGAATCAATTTGCTGAGTAATGTCTTTGTGTGAAAAATTTGTTTTTTGAATATTTCTAAAATTGTCTACTTGTTGTTTTGAAATACTAATATATTATTAATGGAATATATTAATGGCCTTTCTGTGAATTCAATTTATGACCGCTTTTCAAAGTTTTAGACACTCAAATACAAATATAAAGCATATAATGAATAACTTTTAACTTTGTGGATTCAATCAAGAATTAATCAATGCCAAATAAAGTATTTGTGGGTAAATTTCATGTTAAAAAGAAACTGAAAACGATCTCTTGAAACAGATTTTTAAATTTGTGTGCTGAAAGTAAATAACTAGAAAGAGCCTTGATTATGGAATCAATAATTACCTTGTCTGGCAAAGAATTCATATGGATGCTCCGTCTCTGCCAGTCCCTCGAAGAAGAGGGGAAGATAGTGGTGATAATCAAGCTTTTCAATTTCAACCTTCCACGCAATCTTGTTGCCCTTTGTGTCAAACTCTAGAGCGATCGGAAAATCACCACGCTCATAAAACTTCCTAAACTGTGTTGGCTGGGACCGACATTTTTCCTGAAAAGCACCAGATCTTGGTGGAGCGCCAACATTGACATTACGCTGTAGTGCCTGAGTCGTGAAAGCCTTCTGTCGCGCAGCCTCAGCCCGATCTACTGTCTTGGGTTTCATTGCAGTGGCGAAGATTTAACTCGCTACGCTTGAAGAGAGAGATTCGAAGAGCAATAAAATGTAGTTGGAAGAAATTTTCAAATCGACGCGCCTACTATGACAACAGCTTCAATTTGCATTTAGCCAATCAGTTAAACAATTTTTTTATGTTTATAACAAAACTGTTTTTGAACAATCTACCGGCGCAAATTCAAAACGAAAAGATGACACGCTATGAAATTGCTTGTTTCGTCGAAAACACGACCGTTTGTCAAACTAAATAGATATTTAACCTCCCTACTAAGCAATCAGCATTATTCAGCAGTTTTTGTAACCGTTTTTGCAATTGGCCATAGGACTTCATTCATGATTAGTGTTAAGTTGGCACATTTCTACGACTACACGCCTAACTATCTTCGATAATTGAACGTTTGTTTACATTCAGAAAGAAAAGTAGGCCTATATCACTGTTGTTTTGCATCAGTATCACTTATTAGTTCCAGTTTGTATTATTCTTTTTGTTTTTGTTTTTCTCTCCTGATTGCTGATTCCCTCCTCTTAGCATGTGAATTCTATATTTTCCTTTGCTAAATTATTTTACTAGCTTGAGCCTTGAGGTCTGAAATATTTTCTTCTAGGCTAGTGCCTAGCTAGGCTAGCTTGTCTTCTTGTTACTCTTCAAATATAATTTTTTATATTTCTTTTTTATTTCTTCAGTTAGTCTTTCTGAATCATAACTTTTAGTGTTCTTAGTTAATAATTTAAATATGAAATATTTTAATAGGCGGCATAGGCCGAACCCATAGTCAGGATCATGTTATGGTATATGCCAGAATAAAAAGTCTCCTAAAAAATCTACGCCACTTCATACTGAAATGTACGCCAAGGTCCTAGGAACTTACGCCAGGCGAATAGTTATGAACTTTCATCTTATGAGTTTTATGGTTTTTATGATTTTATAGTAAGATTCTGAGGTTACGGCGTTATGCCAACAATTTATTTACACCACAGCATCACGCAAAAGGTATGCCAAATATATTTTGCCTCATTTTTTATGCCAATTGTATGCCACAAAAAAGTAAAATTTTCAATTGTATGCCAGAAATTTCTGGCATTATATACATCATCCTGACCACAGTTTGGATCGTGTAGTAGTGTACGCCGGAACAAGAATCCTATCTCAGCTAAATGTATGCCAGTGTATGCCAAAAACAAAAAAATTCCCTAAAATGTACGCCAAAAATTCCTCCTAAAAAAAGGTCATTCGGTTTTCACGAGTAGAGTTTTCTAAGAAAGGTTTTTTGTACGAAAATTCGTTCAATTTATACAAAAATTCTTTCAAACATTACAAATATTTTCATTTTAAACAAACTTAAATTAAACCTACAGAAAAAAAGAATTCAAAATTTACATTCTTAGCAATAATTTAGGCCTACACAAGTTTTATTCATTGTTAATTGTAAAAAAGCAAAAAGTTTATCACTGACTTTCTAGACTATATAAATTTTCTTTCATTTTATGTAAAAACTAAAAAGGGTTAATTTACACGTATGGCAATGGCTTTTGACAATTTTTTACACAAATCAATTTATTCACCAAAATTGGTACGCCAAAAATTTCTCAAGCTCAAAGTGGTACACCAAAGTGGTACGCCAAAATAGCCAAACTTTTCAATGGTATGCCGGAAAATTCCGGCTTACATGTAACATTCCTAAGTGTGGCATCCTGACTATGGGCCTAGGCCTCTAAAATTCGATATTTTTATCTAGGCCTAGGCTAAGACTTTTGACTTTGTTCAATATAATAGAGGCTCATTCCATATAAGATGGACATATTTGGAAAATAGAAAAAAGTCAATATTTTTGCTTGCCATTGCCTAATTAGCCTATTTTTTTACCAAATGTTTATATTGTGCAATATATACAATCTAAGAATAAAGGAATGGTAAAATGTTGGATTAGTATGTTATCAATTGGCAAAAAGTCATTTTTGTAAAAATTTGGACATTTTTTCGAAGCAAAAGACATCATTAAGATTTTGTACCTTTTAAAAACAAATAGAAAGCTTTTGAAGGTTGAAACAAACTATAGATAAAAGTATAGTACTTGCATCATCAGATAAAAGCATTGGTGACCAAATAATCTATTATATTTTTAATGTATTAGTACCTCAAAGTTACTGAATTGACAGAAAAAAATATGTTACGACCATAATGTTACGACCATAAGGCTGCCTTTTCTTTTGTATCTTTGTTGCCTTTTGAGTTTATATATTCTAATAAAAGAGTATGATTTCTAAAGATGTTCTTAGTCAAATTTTAAAAATGTATTGCAAAATATCGAAAATGAAAAATGTTATAAGACTTTTACCTTTTAGTTTCTATATGTCAAAAATCCTGTCGTTACGACCATAAGTGTCATTTAAGGTTTAATAGCATCTATACTAATGATGATATCTATATGAAACTCTATAAATATATTCTAGACAAAATAATCTTTCATTTAAAATATTGGTTTAGTATATTCTATTTTTAAATTTCATTTTATAAGTAAAAATAACCTGTCATGTTACGACCATGCTTATATGGAATGAGCCTAGACATGATTTACATGATATAATAGACACTCTGAATCATGCAATATGCACCCAAAAATTTGGGTGTACATTGGCCTCATATACCAAAAGTAGGCATGCACAATTGGCATGCAACACTCCTAAGAAAATAATGTGCATGCACATCTGGCATACACTTTATAGAATCACATGAAAGAGTAAAGGTTATTGTAAAGTAAAAAAAGGATATAAAAAGTTCATTTTTAAGCAAAAAATGCTAGTTTTTTAAACAAATCATTAAACAAATTTTTACATGCATCATTTTTTTATGGTAATGGCTAGAGTTCCGGCACTGGAACCTGTTTTCTAATAGCTAGGGATCCGGCAGTGCAGTATAGAAGCATATAAAGACTGCTAAGAACATATCTTAAGAAGTCTCGATATTAGAAGCATCTCATCTTGAATCTTATCATATTGTCTTAAATTTTAATCTAGAACAAAATCTCAATATCAGCCACATGTAGAAAGAAAAATATAATGTTCTATCTATATTATAATGGCACTGCCAGATGCATAGCCATTAAAAAATGGGTTCCGGTGCCGGAACTCTAGCCATTGCCATTTTTTATAATGAGTAGGCCCCCTTTAGTATTGCCAAAGACAAAGAGAATTGAAAAATTAACCAAATTGTGTGCCAACAAAGGATCTATTATGCAATTCAAAAAGGTCATTTATTGTCACAATGGCAGCATAGTTTTGAGAATGGGTGTGCACTCAATTTTTTGGCGTGCATTTATAATTATTCAATTTATGTCCAGGCGTGCACTCAGCATAATTTAGATTATAGTACAATTTCAATGCTATCATATAATTTGCATTTTAGAGACAATTAATAAAAAAAATCCACATTGGAATTATAATAGAAAAATCTCTACCTATAAAACTGAACTAGAATGATAAATTAAAATATACTAAGCCTATAGATTCAATAGACCTAAGTAAAATTCAAAAGCAAGGCTATTAAGCTTCTAAAAAGCACTATCGCTAGAGCTAGGGTACATAGTCATTTTGTTTACTATCAGATAAAATGACTTTTTGAAGAAAAAATGAAAGTATAGCTATATAGCTTATAAAGCTAATTTTTCATAATGAGATATTTAAAGTTACTTAATAAAAGAAATTATTATAAGATGTCATTTTTGTAAATATAAATTTGTTTATTGCAATATTTTATATATTTTAATTAATGAGAAAAAAGTTATAGGCTACTATGGTTACAAATATTGAAGGTAGAGTTTTTAGGTAAATATATAATTGGCTGGCTATTATGAGCTTTGTAATGAGCTCTATCCAATGATAATAATGCTTTTGCTATCCTTGTTATAAAGGATATAACCTGAATGCAGCGCATGGGCATTTTGGTGGACGGCGTCCGGCGCGGATCAGCCTGCGTGGCGCAGCATTGGTGGTGGACAGTGTGACCACCACTGCGCTATTTTAGCGCAGCTGCGCTATTTTTGCTTGCCTGCGCTATTGCTCTATTTTCTGCGCTATTTGATGTATCTGCGCTATTTTGCTCTACATTGTAATTTTGTCGTTTTAAATGAAATACACAAAATGAAGTATCCAAAAAATGCTTCAAAACATTGAGTTTGTCTCCCCCCCATTTCTTTTAAATGCTTCAAATTTTAAATGCTACGCCTGACTTCTTGGAAAACGTAAGAGCACGGCGAATCAAGCAGGCCCTGAACAACAACGTGCTTGCTCGCCTACAATTCCTAGAGCAAGTCTTGCCGCGTTGCGACAAGTTTGAGAAGATGTTTCAGCTTGAGTCGACCCAAGTCCATCATCTTGCTGCAAGTCTTGATGAACTTCTCAGCGATATTTTGCTGAGCTTTCTTCGCGGCGAGGTGGTGCAGGACTGCTCAACTGTTGGCGAGATTGCCGAAAAGGCCAAGGACCGGGCAAATCAAGTTTCGAATAAAGAGTTGGTAATCGGAAATAATACACGCAAGACACTGACTACGTTAACCGAAATGAACAAGCTAAGCTTTTTCGTGGCTGCTCGAAAGTTTTACGTCGAGTTGACCAGTCGTCTTGTTTCCTATTTGCCACTGCACAACAAACTGCTTCGTGCTCTGCAGTTTGTCGATCCTAAGTATTTGCTGTCAGTGTCTGAAGAATTTAACATCGACACAAGCGTTTTGCGCGTTGCTAGGGCCCTCACGACAGTGGTTCCTACTGAACGACTTGACGATCTTCGTTTGGAGGTAGCAAAGCTTCGCGCCTGCTGCCCTGATGACTTTAATGTATCTGCAGACATGACACCCGAAGAATTCTGGGCCACTTTGTCCACCGACATCTTTCCACATCTAACGGCGCTTGGTCGCGCTGCTTGCTGTATCCCTCACGGAAATGCGGACAGCGAGCGCGTCATCAAGTGGATCGGCACGCTTCTTACGAAGCAAAGGAATAAACTGTCTGATTTTACACTCGACTCGCTTCTGGCTATCAAAGTGTGGCTTAAGGCCAACAGCTGGCGATCATCAACAGTTGCGATTGGGCCAGCCCTCGTAGCTGACGGCTTCGAAGCTAAAGCAAAGGCCGATGCACGAGCTCGTGCAAAAAGAAACGAAGCAGCAATGGCACGAATCCAAGAGCAGTTCGATTCTATGCAGCGTGCCCAGGCTGAACGCGAAAAGGCTGACGAGGAGGAGCGAGAGCGGCGAAGGAATGCGGAACAGGTGCAGGCTGAGCAGCGCAAAATTGACGAGGCGCGTAGAAAAGCCTGGGAAATCCTTCTGGAAGCAGAAAAGTCCGAGGCTCAGCTTCGCAAGCGGATGAGTTCCAGCAGCAACAGCAAGACCGGCGGCAGTGGCTTAAACGCACCCACTCCCAAAAAGCGCAAGTAGAAGAATAGAGTCGAGAATCAATTTACTACTTCCCATCGCAGTGACCATTGCAATATTTTTTACTTCATCGCCGGGAGTGTTTTACATGTACATTTTTCTTCGCTAAAGCAGCCTGTCTGCTTCTGTCTCATTAAATCGAAATAGGCCCTATTTTAAGTTTTAAACTCCAAATTAACTATGAATAACTCAACATCTTTATGGTTGTATAAATTCAAACTTTTTACTTAATTTTACGATGTATAAATGGTGTTCGTTGTTTGATTTTGCCTGCGCTATTTTTTTCGTGCTGCGCTAATTATTTCTTGTAATTTTTGGTGGTCACACTGGTGGTGGACCAGGGGTAAGTTGCAAAAATGCCACCCCATAGAATATGGGCATAGTACTAATTAGATGCCGAGGCATTTAGGCTTGATAAGACAGTCATAGTTACTCCTGCCGTTTACCCAAAACTGCATTAATTTTGCTTTAGGGTTTCTTTCACAGGTAAGTCATTTCACAGCGTGGCGCAGGTTGTGTAGGCGTCTGGCGTACTTAAGCCATGTGCTGCAATAGGGGGATATAACAAGCATGCAAAGCTTATTCATTATTGGAAAAAAATCAATATTTTTGGTAAAAGTCCAGTTTAGTAACAACCACTTCAGTAACAGCCATTTCTATAATAGCCACTTTGGTAACAAATGAGAATAATAATATAGAAGATTAATTGATATGCTCCAAAAGAATATACCAATGAACTTAAAAAAGAGCATTAAAATATTTAAAATACATTCTTGCATAGTTCAAAAGATTTTAATTGATGCAGAAAACTGTTAATATGTTTAACTTGTTTAAAAGTGTTTTTATCAATATATTTTAATTTCTAAATACCTCAGATATATGCACCAATATACATGCGCAACCTCCAAAATTTGGTCAGCCATGCAACTTAGTTTTAACAAAAATGCAATGTAGTTTGTGGCCAAGAATGTGATTTACATATAAAAAACCTGAGGCAAAATTAACGCAACTTTGGGAAACAGCTGGAGTAACTATGACTGTCTTATTAAGTCAAAATGCTACTTAGTACTATTACTTAGGGTATTTTTTTGGGTGGGCATTTTTGCCACTTCCTTGGTTGGCCAAATTGGCCGACTTGGCCAACTGTTGCACATGTATGTGCATGTGTACCAAGACATCCTAAAACTGATTAAATATGATACATTGGATTATCTAAGTTAATGACTTAAAACTATAGAATCTAATTTTTCCCTTCATTAATTACTTCAAATTTTTAATTTCAATATATGGGACCTACATTTGCTTAATTTTCTTTGCTTTCAAATTTCAAAATTCAAGCGGTACTAAATTCAAGCGGTACTAAATTCAAGCGGTACTAAATTCAAGCGGTACTAAATTCAATCAAGCGGTACTAAATTCGAGCGGTACTAAATTCGAGCGGTACTAAATTCAAGCGGTAGTAAATTCACGGTTACTAAATTTCGATTACTAAATTCAAGGGCACCCATTTGTCTATGGGAAATTCTAATAGAACCCTATTAGAATTATATTTTAAATCATTAAAGAAGGTCTAATATAGTCTAAATAAACTAGCTAGCGCCGCTCGTGGCTTTGGCCGTTGCCTGGAGTTCTCTCTTCCAGTTAACTTCATTGCAGGAAATATCTATGGCACGAATCGAAGTGGCCCAGAAGGAGGAGGCACAAACGTCTATGGCACGAAAGCCAAAAGGCGTGGAGAGTTCATGGCAATGACAATCCTATTGATTGAATGGAGGGTTGAAATGTCTATGGCAAAACTTTCAGTGGGGGTGAAGGGGTTTGTGTGAGGGATTCCCAGGCAGTAAGTAGTCTGTCCAAACCTGTTGATTCAAGAGTTTTCTGTCCATCATGAGCGACCCGATAATACATTATATTAATTGGGGTAACCTCCCGTGTGAGGACCTCGGCAACATCACGCAGGATGAACTGAACTTCCTCTCGGAATCCTCTGCCGTTGATCGGCACGACGAAGATTTCGATGCGTTCCTAAAGTATGTCCAAAATGGTCCAGCTGATACTGGGCTGCCAATGATCGATGGAGATGAAAAGATAGACGTTTCCGAGATGGACAGAATCGAGATCCAGAGTCTGCCTGAGGATACTCGGAAGCAGATGTACCAGCATGGCCAACGTTTTCGAGACTTCCTGGAAGGGGAGAATCTGCGCAACATTCAGCATGTCAACAATCCTACATTGAACCAATATCTTCGGTACTTCTACTTCAAGCTGAAGAAACAGAATGGCTCGTTCTACTCGCCGGCCTCTCTCATCTGTATCCGGGCTGGAATTCAGCGTTTCCTACGCATGGTTCTGAAGCTGCCTGTCGATATAATCGGTGGTGAGGAATTCAATTCCTGCAACGAGATGCTGCGTGTCAAGGTTCGTGATTTCCATCGAGATGGTGGCTGCACCAGGCAGTATGAACCAATTGAAGAAGGCGACATGCAGAAGTTGCGGTGCTACTTTGAAGGGACTACGGCTGAAATCGAGCAGGCTAAATTTCTGTTCTATGTTCTTTACTCCTTTGGAGAGCGTGGCCAGGAGCATCTGAAGTTCCTGAGACAAAGGGACTCGCTTGAATTGCACACGGATTCTGACGGCAAGGAGTACTACTGTCTTCCTGCTCTGCCAACGAAGAATAAGTCAGCCGATCCTGTGAAGGCGAAGGCCAGGCCGGACAACAAACAAGCTCGGATCTACGACACGGCCAAAGTGAGGAGATATCTACAACTGCTACCTCCAACAACCAAGGACAACCATCTGTTCCCGCGTCCACTATCCAACACGGATTCCAATGGACAGCCTATGTTCTCAACAAAGCAGAATCGCGGGGAGAACTACTTCCTGCGTTTCATGCGAAACTTGAGCGAGAAGGCCGGTTTGTCCAAGATGTACACGAATCATTGCATTCGGTAAGCCTTTTTCTTCATATTGCTTTAAACCAGTTGCATATTTTCTATGCAATACTTTATTTCTGTTGTAGAGTGAGCAGGATTGCTGATCTAGAGGCTGCTGGGTACAACCTGGCTGACATCATGTCGATAACCGGTCAGGTTTCTGAGAGGACAACTCGCCGTTACCTGTCCAAGCGCCGTGATCGCTCGCTGCAGTCTACCAGTGAGGCTGTTTCTATGGCACTTGATTTGAATGGTTCTTCACAAGCTGTTGCGACTCCATTGCGTGAGAGTTCACCGGTGCCAGTACCTGTGTCGTCTTCCGTGCAGATCACCGGCATCAGTCATGACAATCCGTCGGTCAGGTACAGTTTCCACAACTGTTCATTCAATGGTTGCAAATTTGAGTAATGGACTCAACCGTCGTATTTTCTGGACTTTCTCCTGCTGTCGTGATGAGAACATGACCATAGGTTAGACTTGCACTCAATTGACTAAGCAGTGTTATTGTTGGAACATTTTTGTTGGACTTCAATAAATATAAGAATTTCACGCTTCGTGTTACTTTTTTCGCCTATGGTATTGTTGTCCAGTCTTGTTTTTTTACCTCCAGAAAATGGCCGGTCATTGTCCGGAGGTCATTGCCATGAACAAATATTTCGGGCAATGTTAATAATACAAGTCATAATATTACAATGAATAGTAATATATATATAGTGAAGTTGCAGAACAATAGAACTTTCCTTCACTTCATATTCACTTCCTTTCCTTCATATTATACAAATACATAAGGAATATCTCAGCTGCACAATTTGTTGCGTTACTAAATTCAGGCATTACTAAATTCAAGCGGTACTAAATTCAAGCGGTACTAAATTCAATCAAGCGGTACTAAATTCGAGCGGTACTAAATTCAAGCGGTACTAAATTCACGGTTACTAAATTTCGATTACTAAATTCAAGGGCACCCATTTGTCTATGGGAAATTCTAATAGAACCCTTACCCTATTAGAATTATATTTTAAATCATTAAAGAAGGTCTAATATAGTCTAAATAAACTTTGTGTTCATTACTAATTTATTTATTTATTTCTCATATCCAAAGACAGCAAATAAATAGCCTTGCAATTTTTTTATTAGAATATATTAGTATGCTATATTTTAAGGGTTAAACAATATCAATTTTTTAAAGTTTTTTAGACATAAGATCTACACTTGAAGATCATTGAGGTTTTAGATTAAGCCTAATTTGCATCTAGTAGGCCTATTTACACTATTATTTTTTAAATATTAATAATATTATTTGTAAATGCAATGATAATGAAAAACAATGATTCATTGATATTGAGCTTGTTAATAACTTGATATAAATCAAATATAAGTATGATAAAATTAGCAAGTTTCCTGTTTGTTTTGTGATTTTATTTTCAAGTTTGAATTGCTGCCACAACATAGTACCTTTACCTCTAAGCACTAGGTATAGCACTTTATAGATAAGTAAATAGAGCAATGGCTAGAATGGTAAATAGATAAATAAAGCAATAGATAGGGTAATAGATAGAGCAGTAGATTAGAGCTAAAGGCTAGAAGATTTTCGAATATTATTTCCTATCATTTTTGGCCATAGATATCATTTTCTACCATGGCATTATATTGCAACACTGATTCAAATTTGAAATAATATTAGGAAACATATTGGAAGATTGGTATAACCACAATATCATGATTACAAATAGTCAATTGCAAATATTGACTTTTTTGAGATTTTGAAACCAAGATTGAGATTTTTAAAAATGCCAAGAACTTGACAATCAAGATTCAGATTTTGTCCAACCCTTACCATATTTAAAAGTCTATATTATATGTACCATTTAGTTATAAAAATATCAGTTGCTTATAGTTGCTATAAGACTAGATTGCAATTTGCAATTATTTTATCTGACTGGGTTGCAAATCTTATGAATGGATTTTATTATTTGCAATTTTTAAGAAAATGAAGTATATAAATTTCATCATTTTTTGTTTTAGCTTTATTATTTATCTTGCAAGTTGTATTTATAATTTTTTAAACATTTTTAAATATATATTTATATATCAACTACAATTTAAACTTAGACTAAAAGTAAACTTGCAAAATAGTTTTGCTATAGTTACAGTTATAGCAATGGGATCCTATAGCAAATATGGTAAAATAAGTGCCTATGGCAGCTACATAGTAAATAGCTGCTCTTATGGCTATAACTGCAGATTTATAGTAATTGCAGTCACATTCTGTTGATCTTATAGCCATAGTTATGAATAAAAAATAAAAACAAGTAGAGTAAAACAAAGATACTTAGGTAAACTGTATCATAGATTTAAAAACTTATAAATTATACCTAATAAAGTCAATAAAACAATACTAAATTCTAACTTACATTAATGTAAAAAGTTTAGTAGTAATACTTTAAGTAGTGATTTAGTATTGTTACTCTTTGTAAGATAAATAGAAATGAAATTTTACAAGGGCAATCAAGTATTTATTTAAGTTTATACCTTAATTTACAGTCTTAAGTTTTAGGTTATCTTACCGATTCAAATTAATTTATTTCCTATACTTTTTGTCAAAAATGGTTACAAGAACTGTAGGAATATAGTAATATTGGGGTCCTTACAGCTATTGAAATCTGTTATATTGTTTTTGTTTATCTAATCCAATATACTAAAAATTAAGACTATATACCTACCTACCTATATTGTATAGGAACTTCTTCTAATATACTAAAAATGAAAATCTTGCTTGCTTGTATATGGGCAATCAATTATCTCCAGAACGGCTTAACCGATTTTTGCCATTTCTTCACCAAAAGATGTCAAATGTGCCCAGGATGGTACATGCATTTTTATTAAGCTCTAGCTCATTGCTAAAGGGACTAAATATTCGAAAAACTGTTTTAAATGGCCTTTTTAGTGTATAGTGCCTTCAGTGCCTTTTTATCAGCCTGTGCGCTGCAAGAAACTTAATAGCCAATTTAATTGCTCCAGCCTAGTGTTTTTCTAGCTACAGTCCAGTGCCATTCTAGCTCCAGCCTAGTGTTTTTCTAGCTACAGTCCAGTGCAATTCTAGCTCCAGCCTAGTGTTGTTCTAGCTACAGTCCAGTGCAATTCTAGCTCCAGCCTAGTGTTTTTCTAGCTACAGTCCAGTGCAATTCTAGCTCCAGGCTCCAGCCTAGTGTTTTTCTAGCTACAGTCCAGTGCCATTCTAGCTCCAGCCTAGTGTTTTTCTAGCTACAGTCCAGTGCCATTCTAGCTCCAGCCTAGTGTTTTTCTAGCTACAGTCCAGTGCCATTCTAGCTCTAGTCTAATGCCATTCTAGCTCCAGTCTAGTGCCATTCTAGCTCCAGTCCAGTGCCATTCTAGCTCTAGTCTAATGCCATTCTAGCTCCAGTCTAGTGCCATTCTAGCTCCAGTCTAGTGCCATTCTAGCTCCAGTCTAGTGCCATTCTAGCTCCAGTCTAGTGCCATTCTAGCTCCAGTCTAGTGCCATTCTAGCTCCAGTCTAATACCATTCTAGCTTGCTATTTATTTATTTTCGCTATTAACATTTACTTATTCATGCCAGTTGGCCAGGCCTGCTGAGACAGGCATTGTCGAGGACCAGGGACAATTTCTTTGACCGTCAATTATTTAGGGGTTATTATCTTGTGGTGTAGATAATCAAATTAACGCAAAGATGTCTCAGGGAGCCATGCCTTACCTGGGCAGCCGGATTAGCCTAATCTCCAAGGCGGCAATCCGATACGAGGGTACCCTGTACACCATCGACACGGTGGAGTCCACTGTGGCCCTGTCGAAAGTGAAGTCATTTGGCACCGAGGACCGGCCGTGCGATAGGCCGGTGCCGCCCCGGGACGAGGTGTACGAGTACATCATCTTTCGTGGCAGCGACATCAGCGACTTGCACGTGTGCGAGCCGCCCAAGCCCAGCGGCGGTCTGGTGCAGCAGGACCCGGCAATTGTGAAAATTGACACCAAGCCCAGCACGCCACCGCCGCCGCCCGGCTACCCGCGGATGCCCACACAGCCGCCGAATGTCACCTCCCCGGGTGTGCCACCGCAGACTTCCATGCCTCCGCCGCCGCTGCCGCCTCAGCATCAGCATCAGCAGCAGCAGCAGCAGTTCTCCAATGCTGCTGGACCGATGGCATCGGCCCGAAGGCCGCCCCCAATGTCGCAGCCGCCTATGGGCTCGGGTGGACCGTTAGGCATCAGCAAAATGGTGAGTTGTCGCTGAGGAGCTAAACCACTTTAAACAAATTCTAAGTTAATCCCCCAGGTCCCCAATATCCCCAAGTCAATCCCCCAGCTCCCCATGTCCCCAAGCTGATACCTCAGCTCCCCAAAATCCTTAATTTAATCCCCAAGCTTATATCGCAATCGCAATATCACCAAGCTTACAACAAAGCTCTCCAAAGTTTCTAAATAAATATTGTTAAGTCTTAAAGCCCCATGATATCCTCGAATAGTCCGGCCCCAATGTTCCCTTGGGCTAATTGCTAAAACTCTTCAACAAACTTTGAATTTCTAAAGTTCCAAATTCCATCTTCGAACTAAAGCAACCTATTTTTATAAATCTGATTTCGAGCAGTTCGGCAGCTCGGGCGGTCCACCGCAGCTGCCGCCACCGTCAATGGCTAGCATTGTAAGCCAACCGCCGCCTCCGCAGCCGATGCCCCGCCAGCAGCAGCAGCAAAATGCCCGGTCTAACCAAGGCCCGCCTCCGCCAATGAACAATCAGCAGATGATGCACCAGCAGCAGCACCAGCAGCAGCAGCCATCAAGTGCGCCACCAGGTGGACATCAGCGGGGACGTCAGGACCAGCAGCAGCAGCAGCAGCAGCAACGCCAGCCTCAGCAGCATCAGCGCGGCGAATACAGCGGCGGTGGCAACTTTGAGAATCGCCGGCCTGACACTGGCCCAACTCGCTACCAGAATCAGCACCAGCAGCAGCAGCAGCAGCATTTGATGGGCTCAGTCGAGTTTCGTCGAGGCCGCGGAGGCGGTGGCGGCTTCCGTGACGGCGGCAGCGGCGGTGGCTTCCGTGACGGCGGCGGCGGTGGCTTCCGTGACGGCGGCGGCAGTGGCTTCCGTGGCGGCGGTGGCTTCCGTGGCGGCGGCGGCGGTGGCGGAGGCTTCCGCGGCGGTGGAGGCGGTGGCTTCCGCGGTGGCGGCGGCCCGATGCCAATAGGCGGCGGCTTCCGTCGGCCCATCGGCTATCGCGGCGGCCACGGCGGCGGAATCGGACGGCCGATGCCTCCGCAGAGCTTTGGCGGCGGCGGAGGCGGCGGCGGAGGCGGCGGGCCGCCCCGCTCAGGCAGCGGCGTGAAGTTCGAAGGCGACTACGATTTCGAATCGGCGAACGAAGACCTGGCTAAGGAGTTGCAGAAAATCTCCGTGTCTGGCGCCGATTCCGACGCCGGCGAGGACGGCGGCAACGACAGCGGCGGCGGCAACGCAGCCGGCGACGCCGCGTCGAATGAAGGCGACGAGGCTGGCGGCTACAACAAGTCCAAGTCGTTCTTCGACAACATCAGCTCGGAGGCTGTGGACAGGGGCAGCGGCGGAGGCAGCGGAGGTGGCAGGCCGAATTGGCGAGAGGAGCGCAAGCTCAACACGGAGACTTTCGGGCACGTGCCCCGTAACCATCACCATGGCAACTTCCGCGGCGGCCGAGGCGGAGGTCGCGGCTTTGCCAGGGGCTACTCGGGCCCGCCTGGCCGCATTGGTGGCTACAATAACAGCTTCGGCGGCAGGGGCGGATACGGCGGGGGCGGCGGCTTCAATCGCGGGGCGGACGCGGGGGCGGCGGCTGGTAAAAGGGGCAACCGGCAGCTCAGAGTTGGCAGAAGAACATCGGTGCTCTCTTGCTCTCACAGACAGACTGACATTGGAATGAAAGAAGAGATAACTTATTTAAAAGCAGAGACTCGTTGGCTATTGCAACAAATGGAGAATTCAGTCGTATAAAAATCAGCAGCTATCAGATATCGATAATTAGCGAGTGAAAAAATCATAACTTTGAAGCCCTGCTTGTTTTCCTATTGTCTGACCAAATAGTTCTCGTATGGAGTATTAAATATTCAAGTAATTTAATTAAATAAGAGTTAAACAACTCTTTTTCGTTAGACAATTGTTAATTTATTATATAACCACACTATTATTGTTTGTCATGTACATTTAGACTTGGTCGCTTGCTAAATAATTTGAGTTCGCGCGTCTACACTGTGTGAGATTGCCCCGGTTTTTTATACAAGTCCGTACTGTACTTTTATTGACTATTTCATACGTAATCAGCATTCGATTGCGTGATGATGAGTATAATGTTAGTCTGCCCGGTTCCTCTGCTGTCCATCTGAGCTGAGCTGCAATTCCCCCCTCCCCTTCCCAACTCAAAGTTATCTGTTTACTCATTAATTTTTGGCCTGTTTGTTTTGCTGCATTTCCTGTGCTATTGTTATATTACTATTAATTATAATTACTGTTTATCATACATAATTCCACATCCCCGCCTCTCTCAGCTCTTGGCGCGTCTCCAATGCTTGGGAAATGTTTCAAGTTTCAACAGAAGCGGTAATGGTCGGTTTTTGTACCAGCGAATTTTGATTTAAATCCAATTAAAATATCCAAATAAACTAGAAGGGGGCTTTGAAGTTTCATACCAGAAAAGGATAAAAAACTTTCCTGTTCAAATCTGCGTCCGTGCTGTAATTGCATTCTGTTGGTGTTATTTTTATTTGAGTCAACTAGTGCTATCATAATATGAGAATTATACAGTCGCATTAGACAGAATTAAAGCAATTTTAATGCGATAAACAATCTCTGAAAAAACAATAATGATTAAGGAAATGTATTAATTGTAATACAAAATATTAGTAATGGTGGCACCATTAATTGATCTGTGCAATGGACATCGGGTCCCCAGATACCCAAATTGATCTGTGCAATGGACATCGGGTCCTCAGATACCCAAATTGATCTGTGCAATGGGCATCGGGTCCCCAGATACCCAAATTGATCTGTGCAATGGACATCGGGTCCCCAGATACCCAAATTGATCCGTGCAATGGACATCGGGTCCCTAGATACCCAAATTGATCTGTGCAATGGACATCGGGTCCCCAGATACCCAAATTGATCTGTGCAATGGACATCGGGTCCCCAGATACCCAAATTGATCTGTACAATGGACATCGGGTCCTCAGCTACCCATTTTGATCTGTGCAATGGACATCGGGTCCTCAGCTACCAATTTTGATCTGTGCAATGGACATCGGGTCCCCATATACCCAACTTGATCTGTGCAATGGACATCGGGTCCCCAGCTACCCATTTTGATCTGTGCAATGGACACCGGGTCCTCAGCTACCCATTTTGATCTGTGCAATGGACATCGGGTCCCCAGATACCCAAATTGATCTGTGCAATGGGCATCGGGTCCTCAGCTACCCATATTGATCTGTGCAATGGACATGGGGTCCCCAGATACCCAAATTGATCTGTGCAATGGGCATCGGGTCCTCAGATACCCAAATTGATCTGAGTAGTGGACCCTCTGTCTTTTCACCAATTATTCCTACCCTCCACAGAGCCACAGAATAAGCTATTAAAATCCGCAGACTATAACGAATCAATAACAGTCAATTATTGCTGGATAACTAGAAATAGCGTGATAAGGAATCATGCGAATGTTTTGAAGGCTTGGTTTTATTGTAGGCCTGTACAGTGACTACTTCACGTAGCGCACGATTCGCTGAGCGTGATTCGTCTGTCCAGCAGTTAGAGCAGCCTCCAGACTCTCAACAAGATGTCGCAGATTGTTGGGGTCAGTCTGCAGCCAGTGGCTGGTGCGGCGGCCGTCAGCTGATTGCGTGACCAGGTGCAGTTTCAGCAGGGGGACAATTTGATCGCCCAGACAACGAGACGCAATTTCAACATCGAATCGCCAGCGAAGGGAGTGAAATGCTGGCAGAGACTGTTGGCTGGTGGGCCTAGACGATCTCATTGAAGGTGCTGTTGGTTGGCATGGTGACAGGGCTAGAGCAGCCGAATCCAGGTGAGCCAAGTGATCTCGCAGAGCAGCTTGATTGGCTGCTGTGTGAGCAGCAATTCCTGAGGCTACACCTGCAGGCGCCCCACACAGCAAGAGGCACTCTTCGACCTCTTTGGTCTCACAGGAAAGCCTGGCTGAGGTCTCGAGCAGCAGTGACAGGCAGTCAATGAGGCGCTGCATCTCAGCCTTGTCAACTTGGCATTTGCCTGAAAATTTTTATTATATTAATATAAGAACTATCTTTAATTGATTCAGAATTTCTATGTAAAATAACTTCTAAAATGTTTTTTTTTCTTTCAAACCAGCAAAATCACTCACTTGCTGCATTTGCAATCAATTTTGGATTGAGTTTTGATGAAAATGTTGACTCTGCCATGGTGCACAGCTCTTCAATTACTAAAATGAAAAAATAATTAAAATGATGGTCTTTATTTCAAATTCAAATTGATGTTTTATTTTATATAAAAGCTTTGGCAGAAAATGTGTAAATAAACTCAGCAACTTTAAATTGTAATTAAATAGATTTTTTGGAATTTTGTGAGTCTTAAAATTGGTTAAGTCAGTTTACCAATTACTAACTTACCTTCATGAGAAGCAAACGATTCCAACACAGTTTGAAAGGATGCATTAAATAACTTAATTGAAACCTGCTGATATAGTTTCATTTCCACTAAAAAGAATTATCGATCACAAAAACTGCAGAATTATTTAAAGCTAGAGTCGTTATGACCTTAACGATCACAAAATTTTGGCTGCAAATCCAGTTGATTTGACGATACAAGATACATTTAAAAAGCCATGCAATTTCTAGAAAGGGCAGCTTTTGAAGTGAGGGTTATTTTTTAATTTTTTTAAAGCCAATAATTATTTTTTAGTTATTACAAAGTGCTTTTCTTGTAATACTTTTAAGAGAAGAATTTAAAAGTTACCTTTTTTATTTTATTGGAAAACTTTGTTTGTATACGTAAAATGATTATTTGATTTGGATATTTAGTTCTTTCTAAGAACCTGCTCTGATCTTTATACCAAACTTATTAAGGCTGCGCTTTAATATTAACCTAAATGACCTGATACGGCCAAAGATTTAAGTTTCAAAGAAAGGCGAAAAACGGAGCAATATCTCTTTATTATGGTTTCATTTAATAGCATAGGTTACTATTACTATTTTTGCTAATATGGTTCATTTTATTTCGTACTGTCTCCACTGATCCCAACCTTTAATTAAAAAACCGATAAAATTCTACTAGGCCGGCATTAGCTCTACGAAACCACTCACCACTGTTCCTAATTAAAACATCATTTAAGCAAGCCAGTTATTTATTTTTCGCTTTGCAGAGCTTCTGCATAACATAAATGGAGCCAGCCAAGTATAACTTTATTTTTGGTGGTATATTTGGTGCATCAAGTCATCAGAAAGCTCCAAATTTCTCACAATCACCACAAGCTGGACAACGAAGTTCACCTGGCATTCCTACATTCACTCGTCATGTTTCTGTATCATCAAATTTTAAGTTTGATCAAGGTCAAAAAACAGAAACAAGTAGTCCATTGTCTCCAGGAGCACTACCTCTCCCTAGTTATGGTCATGCATCTACTAGTCATTGCTCTACCCAATCTACTGCAATGAAGGATGGCCCACGAAGACCAACAGCAAAGCTATGTAAGATCATTTTATTTTTTTATATTATTTTTAATAAAACAATATTAAAGGCAAAGCCTAGTACTTATTTTTAATTGTTTTTTTACAATATTTTAAATGACTATATTATTTATAATCAGGAAGGTGTCTTAAATGCCTGAATTTTCTAGCATGCATTACATATATGCCCAACACCCATCCGAACCAGATGGGTGAAATGGCCACTGGCCAAGGTAAGTCGCAAAATCAAAAATGCAAAAACCAAAAAATTGGGGAAAGAAAGAAAGGAAAAGAAGAAAAAAAAAGAAAGGAAGGAGGAAAGAAAGAGAGAGGGAAAAGAGGAGAGAGCAAGAGAAAGTAAAGAAGAGAAACAGGCAAGAAAAGTGATATACAAAGTGAAAATTAAGTTGCAATCAAGAAGAACTAAGTCGCAATCAAGAAGAACTAAGTCGCAATCAGGAGGAACTAAGTTGCAATCAGGAAGAACTAAGTTGCAATCAAGAAGAACTAAGTCGCAATCAGGAGGAACTAAGTCGCAATCAGGAGGAACTAAGTCGCAATCAGGAGGAACTAAGTCTCAATCAAGAAGAACTAAGTTGCAATCAAGAAGAACTAAGTCGCAATCAGGAGGAACTAAGTCGCAATCAGGAGGAACTAAGTCTCAATCAAGAAGAACTAAGTTGCAATCAAGAAGAACTAAGTCGCAATCAGGAGGAACTAAGTTGCAATTAGGAAGAACTAAGTCGCAATCAGGAGGAACTAAGTTGCAATTAGGAAGAACTAAGTCGCAATCAGGAGGAACTAAGTCGCAATTGGGAGGAACTAAGTCGCAATCAGGAAGAACTAAGTCGCAATCAGGAAGAACTAAGTCGCAATCAGGAAGAACTAAGTCGCAATCAGAAGGAACTAAGTCGCAATCAGAAGGAACTAAGTTGCAATCAGGAGGAACTAAGTCGCAATCAAGAAGAACTAAGTTGCAATCGGGAGGAACTAAGTCGCAATCAGGAAGAACTAAGTCGCAATCAGGAGGAACTAAGTCGCAATCAGGAAGAACTAAGTTGCAATCAGGAGGAACTACAAATCGCAATCAAGAGGAACTAAGTTGCAATCAAGAAGAACTAAGTCGCAATCGGGAGGAACTAAGTTGCAATCAGGAAGAACTAAGTCGCAATCAGGAGGAACTAAGTCACACTGGATAGGTGAAATTTTGAGGTTGGGCATGTATGATGCATTAGCCCTACATAATTCATTGGTGTGCATATTTGGGTGCAAAATTATTGCTTTTTTAAAAATAACATAGATAATAAATATTTTTAATATGTCATTAGCAAGTTTTTTATATTGTGAAATATTTTTAACAAACAATAAAGCTAATCCTTAATTTTATGACCATAGGCCTAAATTAATTTTGAATAAGTATGATAATCTTAAAACCCAAATTTATATATTCTAAGTACTATGAAGTTTGTTAAATAAAGCTAAAGTTTTTTCCTTGTAAAATTTTTTAATTCCTATTTTTTTCTTTGTTATTTTTTGCTAGTGCATTTCCTAAAACTTATCTAATAGATAACTAAGCATTGCATTCCTCTTATTAAACTATGCAAGAAGTATTTATTTTTCATAATAATTTTTATATTGTCTTTAAATTCAATAAGATTATAATCTAAAACTGATAGTGAGTGGTGTTGGCATTCTAAGTAGTTCAATATGATTGTTTCACACAATTTTCAATTTTATAGAGAAAAGTTTGTTATTCTTAATTTTTTGCTCTTTTTAGAATTCAAATGAGTATGAAAACTTCTTGTCATTTTCTTAGGGCATGTATATCAATTATAAGGTCATTTAACAGCTTTTAAGACAAGAGTAGTAGCAATGTTAGGTAGTTTTGGGTATTTTTCATTTGGGTAAATATTTGTTGGCTTCTTTTACAATGACAAAACATTACAGATAACTGATTAAAGTGATTGCTTTAAATAAAATTGTTTTAAACAAGAAAAAAGAAACAAAATATGATTTCTTGTTCTTTTTTGACAATTAAGAAATGAATGTCAGGTATCAAAATACTTACTTTCCTATATGTCATCAAATTTCTATTTTGCTACAAAATTTCTAAAAAATGGCTATAATTAATTTTTAAACAGCTCTGCCACTGCGCACTGGATCTGAACCACCACTTGGTCGACGCCGCATGCTTCCCGTGCCAGTGTCCATCGACCTGCCGCAGCAGCAGTACACGCCGTCGCCCTCATCTGCTCATTCTGTACAATTTAGTCCGTGAGTTACTTTCACTATTTCCTTTTCTAAGTGATAAATTAGATTAAAGGGAGTGAATGAGAGAGTGAGATAAGAGCGATGCAGAGAGTGAGATAAGAGCGATGCAGAGAGTGAGATAAGAGTGACGCTGAGAGTGAGATAAGATCGATGCAGAGAGTGAGATAAGATTGACGCAGAGAGTGAGATAAGAGCGATGCAGAGAGTGAGATAAGAGCGATGCAGAGAGTGAGATAAGAGCGATGCAGAGAGTGAGATAAGAGCGATGCAGAGAGTGAGATAAGATTGACGCTGAGAGTGAGATAAGAGCGATGCAGAGAGTGAGATAAGAGCGATGCAGAGAGTGAGATAAGAGCGATGCAGAGAGTGAGATAAGATCGATGCAGAGAGTGAGATAAGAGCGATGCAGAGAGAGAGATAAGAGCGATGCAGAGAGTGAGATAAGAGCGATGCAGAGAGAGAGATAAGAGCGATGCAGAGAGTGAGATAAGAGCGATGCAGAGAGAGAGATAAGAGCGATGCAGAGAGTGAGATAAGAACGATGCAGAGAGTGAGATAAGAGCGATGCAGAGAGTGAGATAAGAGTGACGCTGAGAGTGAGATAAGAGCGATGCAGAGGGTGAGATAAGAACGACGCTGAGAGTGAGATAAGATCGATGCAGAGAGTGAGATAAGATCGATGCAGAGAGTGAGATAAAAGTGACGCTGAGAGTGAGATAAGAGCGATGAAGAGAGATAATCGAGTGTACTGAACTCATCTGGCTTGCATGAAGTCTCAGGCAACAGTTGAGAAGCTGACTTATTCAAGCGTCGCTAGTACTTAACTTGAGAATATAAAAATAGTCTCAATCAGGAAAGTCTTAGTACGGCCTCGCAATAATTAGATTCCACGATGATGATGATAAAACAGTAAGGCATCCCTGCTCGGTAGGGGTTGCCGTGAGAGATGGAAAAGGGGGTGAGACTTTGCGATTAGGCCTCAAGGCTGAAGCCTCGGTCACGCCCCCCCTCTCAGCTAGGTTTGCAATTAGGCAGCTGCAGGAGGGGTACGTGGGGGGGAGAAATTAATACCCTGCTAGTGCGTTTATCCTCCCGAGTTGCATAGCGCGTGACGAGAGCCAGGCTCTTAGTGCGCGACTGATTACGGTGCCTCAGGGTCTCTTGCCTTCGAGTCAGTATCGATGCTGCCACGGCTCCTGTTGAGATGCACTTTCTCTGAATGACGCCTCGCCTCTCTCCGTGTCTCATGCCTCGCGTATTGTATAGTGCATTCTAACTGGCTTTGTATTGGTTTAAAATCTTCAATTCTGATTTTTGTGTTCAGGTCTTTGTTCAGCTACCATTGCTATTACCACCGGGTCTTTGTTCAGCTACCATTGCTAATCTTCGGGTCTTTGTTCAGCTACCATTGCTATTACCACCGGGTCTTTGTTCAGCTACCATTCCTATCACCACCGGGTCTTTGTTCAGCTACCATTGCTAATCTTCGGGTCTTTGTTCAGCTACCATTGCTTTGACCACTGGGTCTTGTTCAGCTACCATTGCTATCACCACCGGGTCTTTGTTCAGCTACCATTGCTATCACCACTGGGTCTTGTTCAGCTACCATTGCTATCACCACCGGGTCTTTGTTCAGCTACCATTGCTATCACCACCGGGTCTTTGTTCAGCTACCACTGCTAATCTTCGGGTCTTTGTTCAGCTACCATTGCTTTGACCACTGGGTCTTGTTCAGCTACCATTGCTATCACCACCGGGTCTTTGTTCAGCTACCATTGCTATCACCACTGGGTCTTGTTCAGCTACCATTGCTATCACCACCGGGTCTTTGTTCAGCTACCATTGCTATCACCACCGGGTCTTTGTTCAGCTACCACTGCTAATCTTCGGGTCTTTGTTCAGCTACCATTGCTTTGACCACTGGGTCTTGTTCAGCTACCATTGCTATCACCACCGGGTCTTTGTTCAGCTACCATTGCTATCACCACTGGGTCTTGTTCAGCTACCATTGCTATCACCACCGGGTCTTTGTTCAGGTACCATTGCTATCACCACCGGGTCTTTGTTCAGCTACTATTGCTATCACCACCGGGTCTTTGTTCAGCTACTATTGCTATCACCACTGGGTCTTTGTTCAGCTACCATTGCTATCACCACCGGGTCTTTGTTCAGCTACTATTGCTATCACCACTGGGTCTTTGTTCAGGTACCATTGCTATCATCGAGTCTTTATTCAGCTACCATTGCTATCACCATTGGGTCTTTGTTCTGCTCAGCTTCACTGGGTCGTCGTTCAACAAACAGTCTTTATTAAGCTACTAACTCTCTCTCCATGTCTTTGTTATTAATTTCGCATCTATCGCCGCCAACCCACGCTCAACCTGCAGAGAGGACCAGGTGCACCGGCGCTACGAGGAGATGCTGAAGAAGAGCGGCCAGCTGACCCTTGACCCCGGCGGGCCCACCATCAGCTGCCAGCGTGAGGACATCCAGCTGGAATGCGAGCTTGGCCAGGGCATCTGCGGCGTGGTGTCGCGGGCCAGGCTGAAGCAGTGCGGCCGCCAGATGGCCGTGAAGGTGATGCGGCGGACGGGCAATAATGCAGAGGAGAACAAGCGAGTGATCATGGACCTGGAGGTGGTGACCAAGTGTCACGATTGCCGGCACATTGTTCGCTGCTTCGGCGTGTTCATATTCCCGTCGGAGGTGTGGGTCTGCATGGAGCTGATGGCCACCTGCTTAGACCGGCTGATGCGGCATGCCGGAGCGCTGCCTGAGAGGATTCTGGGCAAAATTGTGGTGCCAATTCTCAAGGTGAGCTGCGGTTCTGTGGGATAATTGAGATAGGATTTTTCTGTGACTGCCGTTTGGGATTTGGGATAACTGAGATGGGATTTTTCTGTGGCTGTCGTTTGGGATTTGGGTAACTGAGATGGGATTTTTCTGTGGCTGTCGTTTGGGATTTGGGATAACTGAGATGGGATTTTTCTGTGACTGTCGTTTGGGATTTGAGATAACTGAGATGGGATTTTTCTGTGACTGCCATTTGGGATTTGGGTAACTGAGATGGGATTTTTCTGTAACTGTCTTTTGGATTTGGGATAACTGAGATGGGATTTTTCTGTGACTATCATTTGGGATTTGGGATAACTGAGATGGGATTTTTCAGTGACTGTCGTTTGGGATTTGGGATAACTGAGATGGGATTTTTCAGTGGCTGTTATTTGGGATTTGGCGATAATTGAGATGGGATTTGAGGATAACTGATATGAGATTTTTCTGTGACTGTCGTTTGGGATTTGTGGCAACTGAGGTGGGCTTTGGGATAATGAGATGAGATGAGATGGGATTTTTTCAGGGACTGTTATTTGGGATTTAGGATAACTGACTTAATACTTTCAGCGATATGGTAGCCAGTACTGTACTATTTAGACCTACTAATTTTAACCCGTTGCTCCTTCAGCTCACACAAGCAACTCAATGAGCTTTTAGGGAAGCCTTCATGTGTTTTTATCTACTAGCTAATGCATTTCCCAGATCTCCAGATATCCCTAGAAGCTGTAGAAATCCTCTCACATGATTAAGCTATTTTCTCACCGCCTGCAGGCTCTGCACTACCTGAAGGAGCGGCACAATATCATCCACCGCGACGTGAAGCCGTCCAACATGCTGCTAAGCGAATCTGGCCGAGTGAAACTCTGCGACTTTGGCATCTCCGGCCTGCTGGAGGACTCGCGGGCCAAGACTCGAACCGCCGGCTGCACGGCCTACCTGTCGCCCGAGCGGATCACTCTGGCCGCGCCCTACGATATCCGGTCGGACGTTTGGTCCCTGGGCATCAGCCTGGTGGAGCTGGCCACCGGCCGGCACCCGCTGGCCGACTGCGCCACCGAGATGGAGATGCTCACAAGGATTGTTGACGAGCCGCCGCCGCAGCTGCCTCTGACCGGATTTACCGATCATTTTCGAGAGTTTGTAGCTCGCTGGTGAGTGCGCGTTTCCCTGCTTACATCTTGAATACGCGACAAGTACGCAGGAACCTAAGTACTCATGTACCTAAGTACGCATGTACCTAAGTACGCATGTACCTAAGTACGCATGAACCTAAGTACGCATGAACCTAAGTACTCATATACCTAAGTACGCATGTACCTAAGTACGCATGTACCTAAGTACGCATGTACCTAAGTACGCATGTACCTAAGTACGCATGTACCTAAGTATGCATCAATTCAAGTACGCGTGGACCTAAGTAAGCATGTACCTAAGTACGCATGTACCTAGGTACGCATGCACCTAAGTATGTACCTTAGTAATCACTGCCTAAGTACGCATTGTCTCTTCAAATGCGCCTGTACTTCTTAGTACACAGGTACCTGAGTACCAATTACGTTTAGTACATAAGCCATTTACCTAAGTAGGATTGCGAATTTGCAGTACGCGTGTACCTCTAAAAAATATACAAGGCTTATTTTAATCAAGTACTTCTTAGCACTCTATTGAGTACGCGTGTACTTTCTAAACGATTGTAATTTTTCTCCTCGGTCGGGTCTTGTTTCCCATTAATATTGCGGATACTCGCACAGCTAATCCAGAGCTCCCGCCCCGCTAATTCTTAAGCTTCTTAGGCTCGAATAGAAAAAACAGAAGCATTTTTTGTCTCTATCAAAATCGCAGGATACTCGAGTCAGTCTATTTTTAGCCTGTCTAAACCTTCTGCCTGTTCTGCTGCACTGCAGTTTTGATTTGGAATTTCCCCGGAGCAAACCATGAGGAACATTCCTGACTTTCCTGTCCGTTCGCGAATCTCAAACCTCAATTTTCAGCCCTTTGACTTGCACTGCCGTTTTTTTAAGCACAAAGTCGACCAGCTTCTCTTTTTGGCTCTCTTTTTTTTGCTTCCTGTGTGAACAGTAATTGCTCTTATTAGTCCTCAAGTGCTTGTCGAGGACGGCCCTGACTTTATTTTCTTCTAGACGGCTCTAAAATCGTCAAAGAGTTGCCTAAGAATCAATTTGAGGCGTTTCGATTGTCTGCGACTCGAAACGACTCTGGGATCGTAGAGACACTGAAGAATCACTGAATTTGAATCGCATATTTTGCATCTATAACACCTCTATTTAGTCTACTGGAGTTGGTAGAAAGTTGACAGATAACACAACGTCTCTTGGGACGACTTTTTTGCGACTTAACGGTCGCCTCTCCGTTGCGTAGAGTCAGTAGCAAGTTGTTTGCAACGACTTTTTAGCGACTCCTGTTAAATTGGCGCGAAAGTATAATCAGTGGCGCTAAATTGACGCCAGAATATCATCTTCGGCGCTAAATTGGCGCCAAAGTCTCCTCCGCAGCGCAAAATTGGCGCCAAAATATTATTTGCGGCCCTAAATTAGCCATAAAGTCTGAAATTGGCGCTAAAATCTCATCCTTGGCGCTAAATTAGCGCCAAAAAATCTGCGGCGCTAAAGCCATAAATTGTCGCCAAAATATCATCTGCTGTGCTAAATTGGCCCTAAAGTCTGAAATTGGCGCCAAAGTCTCATCCTCGGCGCTAAATTGGCGCCAAATTATCATCCGCATCGCTAAGATTTTCCATCAATGGGGCTTTTGTTACCCAAGCGATTTTAATTTTTCATTTATTTTGTACAAGTATTTCGTTCATTTTTTTATGCTAGGTTATAATTTTTTCGATACATATTCGGTATATTTTCCCATTCGCAAAAAAATAATCCTTCACAGCCTAACAAGGACGTGAGTCTGCGGCCGAAGTACCAGCGGCTTCTCGGCCACGACTTCATCAAATATCACGAGCAGACTCAGACGGATCTGGCCGACTGGCTGGCCGAGGTTCGAATCCGCTGTCCGGGCCTGGCCTCGCCAAGCGGAAGCACGGCGGGTGGAAGCAGTTCCGGAAGTAGCGGAGCCGGAAGTGCCGCCGGAGTAGCGGCGGCTGGAGGTGCGGCTGCGGCTGCCCCGGCGGCGGCGGCGGCGGCGGCTACAGCGGCCGGGAGTTCGGCCTCCAGCAGCGCGGCTTTCCGTCGCCATCGTCAGCTGTCTGCCGGGTCGCAGGGCTCGAGCTCGGGCTACGGCTCGGCGTGGACAACAGCTCGCCGTCCTCCTGCAGAGCCGGTCGCCTAGCGCCTCCGAAACCGGCTGGCTGTCAGCAGCACCAGCAGCTGCCGCAGCCTCCGCCTAGGCTTCATCACTCTCAGCAGGCTCAGTACTCTACGCCTGAGTGAGTCGCCTCTGCCGCCATTTTAACCTGTTCTCTTCAGCTGCTTGTTTTACGCCTGTCTCAGCGGGGTTCGCGGTTTGAGAGTTCAACTGGTTGTCAGATGGCGCCAAATCAGATTTGTCAGATTTGTCTAATGGCGCTAAATTATTTTTGAAATGGCGTCAAGTTGGATTTGTCAGATGGCGCCAAGTCGATTTGTCAGATGGCGACAAGTTGGATTTGTCAGATGGCGCCAAGTCAGATTTGTCAGATGGCGCCAAGTCAGATTTGTCAGATGGCGCCAATTTAGATTTGTCAGATAGAGCCAAGTTTAAAAAGGTCAGAAGGCGTCAGGTTAATTGTCAGAATTCAAAAGTTTGTGGGGCAATATTGCTTTATGAATGAAGATGTCGCGAACCCCGCTGAGCAGTGCTTTAGACTAGAGTCGTCTTCCCCCTTCACCCCGTTGTTTAAGTATGGATTTTTATTCAAGAATAATGCAAAGAAAGGTCGACAAATGCTATTATTACTACTACTCTCATGTGTTGTAAGTAGGTCTTCGCGTGTATTCATAAGTTTATTAACATGTTGACAGATATAAAAATTGTGATTTTGCTTAGCGCTGTAGTTTATGTGTAGTTTTGTTACCTGGTTAATAATAATTACTATTATACCAAGTGTTGTGCTTTAACAGTACATTTTTAGTGTCTCAGGCACGGCTCGGTTCTTTTGACACTCGAG